>OY757918.1:70187219-70312219 GCA_963585895.1 Sepioteuthis lessoniana | reverse complement strand
ATTTTGCCCTATTAGGAATGAACTCTTTAACTCATTCAAGTTTCTCACGCATCTAGTCAGCTAGACTAGCAGATAATTGTTAGAGAGTTCTACTCTCACATGGTGCCTCATAATTCAGACTTCGTGCCAAAATGAGTTTAGATTAGCAAATGTCTACTTGGACACCTTGTGCGATATAATGGTTAGTGAGTTCTAATTCCAACTGGGTACCCCATATTCTGACCTTGCACCAAACTAAGTTAAACTTAGTAAAGGACAAATTTTTTTTTTCATTCTTTTTCATCAAATTAAGCTAAACTGAACGGTCTGCCTATTCGCTTAATAATTCTTCTTGCTAAATGGCATATCAACCTTCATGGTTTATTTAATGCCGAAGCCTGCCTTGTAGAAGAACAATAGTCCTATTATTTCACCTATAGCCATAGGGGTAAGGAAGTTCATTTTTCTTTCACGGGTATTAGTCTGAAAGTGAACGTAATTGCACAACAGGGGTTCGAACTTGTTTACTACGATACCGCAGTCCAGCACTTTAGCCACAACACCACGGGGACTCCCATGCAAACATTGCACTACATAACCTGACGGAAACTAGATCATCTTTAACAGCAGTCCAAAAACAACGCCTTAAGAACTATAAAAAGCTTGGATAAGTAGAACCCAAGAGAATAACAAGTGTAGAAAATGTGGAGAGAGCGATGAAACATTTAATAATTGAATGCAACAAACTGATACAGAAAGTGTACAAGAGCAGATACGATTGGGTGGGAAATCTGATCGACGGGGAACTGCGCAATAGACGAAAATTTGACCATACAAAGAAATGGAACATGCACAAACCAGAAGCTGTCCTAAAAAATTTTCTTGGAACTTTGAAATAAAAAAGATCAACCAGTTCCGACTTAAAGATCAAACCAAGTTTTAATAAAAAGGACGAATTAAATGAGCCAGCTAGTGTGCCTCACCATCCATATTATTCATGGAGTTGAAATGAACGAAAATGAAAACTTCGGAAAATATCTGGACCTTACTAGAAAATTGTCAAAAGTTGTGGAGTATGACTGTCGTTGTAATGCCATTCATAGTCCTGATGCACGGAACAATCTCCAAGTACTTAGAAAAGAAAGTCAGGGAAACTAGAAACCAGAGGAAAAATTAAGATGGTCCTGGCCTCAGTACTGCAAAGATTGACAAAAATATATAGAAGAGTCTTCGAGACCTGATGAGACATGCAGTCATCTGGACTTCATATAGAAAATAATTAAGATAGTCCAGACCACAGTACTGAGAAGATTGACAAGGATATATAGAAGAATCTTAGAGACATGAGGAGACATGCACTTGTCAGGACTCCATATAGAAAATAATTAAAATAGTCCAGACCACAGTACTGCAAAGATTAGCCAGAGTATATAAAAGAATCTAGGAGACATGAGGAGACATGCAGTTGTCTGGACTCCATGTAGAAAATAATTGAGATAGTCCAGACCCCAATACTGCAAAGATTGGCAAGAATATTTTGAAGAGTCTTCGAGGCCTGATGAGACATGCAGTCATCTGGACTCCATATTGAAAATAATTGGGATGGTCCAGATCACAGTACTGCGGAGATTGACCAGAGTATATAGAAGAATCTTGGAGTCCATTAAAGAGCACCTAGAATAAAGCAATAAAATTTTAACACTGATGCCATGTGGTATACATAGTACCTTGCTCTTTACTTGGACAAAAATGGATATTATGAAGATGGAAGATATACAGAATGACTAACTGCTTAAAAATTGACCTAGTGTCACATCTCGGCCGTAGCAGAGGGGATGGTTAAATACATGCTTTGAAATAAAGGATTTCCATAAGATAGAATTAGCTTTTATTAGGGTTTCAATAGGTCAGATGTAGAATAAAGTTGGTTGGGATTCAGACCGGGAGGATAGTCTTGCATATTGGCCCTTGACCGAGCCGTCAATCGGAGATTATCTAAACAGGGCGCACCAGCGAAAATAAGCGGAGTAGTAACGTGGTTAATCGGAAATCGTTAGTGTGATGAAATGATATATGCAAATGCCCGTGTGAGGGTCACAGCCAGTGTGAGTCTTGAGTCAGTGCCAGCTTGTAACGGAGGTAACTCGGCAGATAGAGAACCGTGGCTGTAGGAGGCCAAGTGGCCCCTGGCGAGAACCGGTTGAGTACGTCTAGTCGGAAATGAGGCCTTAAAGATAATACAACGTGGCATGGTCAAGAGAAGAAGTTATGGGTCTGTTTTCTGTCTGCGTCTCTCCCCGTCCGTCTATCTCTCTCATACTAAGGAAGGTTTGACTCCAAGAAAAGTAAGGTGTCCACGGGGTGTAATGGTTTAAGCGATGGACTGCGGAATCGTAGTAAGCGAGTTCGAACTCCAGTCACGCAATTCCGTTAGGAAATATATAAAGGATTAGATACTTTAGCAAATTTTCTTCGCTTTGGCATTTGATAACCAACTAAGGTTAATATGCCATTAAACAAAGAAACCAAACCAATCCAAGAAGAACAAAGTGAGTTATATCTTATAAGTGTTATGGTAATTATTCCTCCATCTATATTCTTGCCTAGTCAGCACATCTGCAGAGGGGACACCCCTAATAAATGTCCTTGGTATGACACTAAGCAATCTGATGGTGAGGTTCAAGTAATGCTAGAGCTTTGGGGAATGAATGCGGAGTACTCCTTCATTGCTATCGCTCAAGGTCCACTCTGGCCCGGAGCGGTAGCACCTGATAGGGACATATATATGGGTCGAATAGAGCAAAACTGCGTACTTATGTTAAACTAAATTGCTTGAAATAGAACTGTTTTAACATGTAAACTACATACTTATGATAAACTGAATTCTTTAGAATAAAACTGTTTTTTACATTAAAACTGTACTCATGCTAAACTGAATTGTTCGAAATAGAACTGTTTTGACATTTAACTGTGTGTAAACAAAAGCTATACTCATACTAAACTAGATTGTTTGAATTCGAACTGTTTGACCTAACTGAATAGCTTGAAATAGAAATGTTTTTGATAATTAAACTGAATTGTTTGAAATAGAATAGTTTATATGCATAAAAATGGATTTGGCATTAAATAACCAACAAACGTTGATATGCCGTAAAACCTGAACAACCAACCAACCAATCCATGTATATTCACTCATTATGACTATATAACAGTTGGAAATATGATTCAGGTCAGTGCACGCAGGGTTGTGCCCTCACCTCTGGAGGTACTATACATGTGCCTCTGAGCAAGCGTCGAGTTAACTCGGCGCTATCACATTACCAACCCTCCAGTGGCAGATAATAGTTGCACTGTTAGTCACTTAACCAGAATAGCCGTTACTAAAATAACTAAGCACGTCTACCACCTTGTTGCCACATCCACAACCCTTTCTTCTGTCGTGATTAGTATTGGTCGGCTCGGACTAATACTATCTTGACTCGATTCAAGCTACTAATTCAAGTTCTCTTCGTTTAATACTATTTTCATAACTGTTGCTACACAACTTTCGGATTCCTCTGTGCGTCTATGTCTTTGTGTTAGTGGTTGTGTGTATGTGTGTGCATGTGTCAGTTTGTGTGTCTCATTGTGCGTCTGTGTCAATGTGTGTGGGGGTACAGTGTGTATGTGTGTCAGTGTGTGCGTCAATGTGTGCTCGTGTGTGTCAGTGTGTGTGTCAATGTGCCTGTGTCTGGGTCAGTGTCTGCGTGTGTCAGTGTGTCTGTTCCTCTGTGTGTGTGTGTGTGTGTGTGTGTGTGTGTGTGTGTGTGTGTGTGTGTGTGTGAGAGTGAGAAAGTGTCTGGGTCAGTGTCAGTGTGTGCGTGCGTATGTGTGTGTGTGTGTGTGTGTGTGTGTGTGTGTGTGTATCAATGTGTATATATCTGTGTCAGTGTGTGTGTGTGTGTGTGTGTGTGCCTGTGTGTGTATGTCTGTGATATCATACAATCAATTTTTCTTCATGTTTCAAGCGATAACGTCGCCGTGGAACCAATAATTATCAAGCTAATTTTGTAGTTCATTATTATTGCATAGAATTTGATTCTCACTGAGTGCTTCAGATTTATGGCCTTGTACAATACTGACTTTAATAAGTGTTATTTAAGGCACCACGCTGTGGAGCAAGAGTTAAACAACTATTCTGGGAGTCTATTACAGCTGTAACGAAGTCGACCCTCACAAAATTACCTTGTACCGTTACTAAGCTGATTTTAATAAATATATTTTAGGGTACAGTCTTCTTCTTCTTCTTCGTCTTCTGTTTGACATGTCTTCATTTTCTTACTCATTTTTCTTCTTTTCCTTCTTTCTCTCTCTCTCTCTCTCTCTCTCTCTCTCTTTCTCTCTCTCTCTTTCAATTTTGCCTCCATCTTCTCTTCTTGCCATATCTCTCTCTTTTTCATTTTCTCTTTCTTTCTTGTTCAATTCCCCCTCCTCCTTTTCTTGTTATATCTTATATATCTTCACTTTCTTCTTCTTCTTTTTCTTCTTCTTCTTCTTCTTCTTCTTCGTTTGCATTCCTTTCTCTTTCATTTCCTTAAAGCCTTCTCATTCCAATCCAGCCACATTCTTCAGCTTCTGTGTTATTTTTTTTTTTTCGCGATTTCTCTTTCCTTCATTTTTCTTTCAATCATCAATTTCAGAATGAAGAATTTCTTCTAACCATTTTCATTGATTCTTTTCTGTTTGTTTTTGCCGACTTAACTCTCTTCGCTTAAAAATGGCTCTTCTTGACGCAGACGGAACAAGTGGACGTCCGAAGGAGTGTATGAAGGAAGGAAGGAAGGAAAGAAGGAAGGAAAGATTCACATTATTGGAAGGTCGTTTCTTTGGCTGACAATGCCAAACAACTTCAATCGATGGACCCAAACCCATGCTGGAAAGAATCAACAAGATCATTGTTGGGTGTTATGGTTATTTACAAAGCATAGCCTAGTCTGGCATAAGGCCACAGCAGTAGTGCACCAGTGAGAAATGAACCTAGGACTCTCGTAAAAAGTTTCTCAAAGGACGCATTCCAAATATCACACAATGTTAGGTGTTTTTAAGTATTTTCTAAAGAAAAAGAAACAGAAGAAAAATTTACTTAAGGAGAAAAGAAGTTAGGTTGGTTGGTTAAGTGGGTTGTGCTTTATGACTTAACAACCCTTGTAGGTTATTTAATGCCAAGCCTTGTTTATGCATATATTAAATATGATTTGTAAACCAATACTTTGTAAGTAACGTTTTAAACAAGCCCGACCACATTTGTTTACACACAGTTCAATTGTTTCAGATATTGCTACCACGAATAAATTTTTTGCCACACAGTTGCATGGTTTCAAGTATTCCTATTCTGCACTAAAAATTCTATTCAACAATACTCAATTGTTTGAAGACATTTAATTGTTTTTAAGTATTACTAACAATTCAATTTAACATAAGACATTTATTTATTCACATTGAAATGCTTAAAAGTTTTATTTGAGCCATAGACGGGGCCCTAACAGGTACTACCACTCCGTAGACCTGGGAACAATGGCAATGTGATGTGGACAACGCATTCCCCAAAGCTCCAGGACTGGGGTCTCACCATTAGATGCAGTTTAGTGTTATAACCAGAATACTTATTGAGGTTGTGGGGGTCTTAGTCCTCTGAAGAGATGCAGTCGGCATATTCTACTGCCCCAGCTAACTGGGCTGAAGAAGTTAGGTGTAATATGTATCAGAGTAAAGAATAATATTTTCTGTAGCCAAAGTGGATTGAGCTCATTAAATAATTTGCCAATCCCTACCACATATATATATATATATATATATATATATATATATATAACGAAAAAACAAGAACTTTAATAGCCTTATTGGTCGGAGCTGTAGAATACACCGACTATATTTATACAGAGGAGTACGAAACCCCACGTACTCAGCACGTGTCGAGGATATGACACTGAATTATCTAATGGTGTAGCTCAGTGGAATGTGAAGTATCTCTTCGTTGACATTACTCCCCGGTCCACTCTGACTCGGATTGGAATTACTTTTTAGGATCCCATCTATGGATCAAACAGAATTGTTTAATCATTTAAAAGTGAGCAACAAATGACTGATGTTTAATTAAATTGTTAGTGTTACATAGCAATACTTTAAACTTTTTAATCATGCACAAATAAAACAATTATTATGAGCAATACTTGTAATCACTTCTCTGTGTGAAAACAAGTGATTAATATCAAATAGCATTATCACTGTTTGATAAATAAATCATCATCATGTCGCGCCGCCAGCACGAATTTCCCTAACCCTCTCTCGCCACCCGTCTCTGCTGTCCATCGCTCCAGGCACAGAACTGCAGTTGACAGGTCGTCAACACTTGCTTGTCCATGTGAAAGGGTCGATCGGAGAACGTCGCTTATGAGTTCAACCTTACTTCTCCAGCAATGTCCCACATGTCTAGTTCGTCTAATTTAGATGGTTTTCGTGATGGGTGGTACTATTTACCAACCCCTCCGCTCGGAAAGGATATGACACAAGGTCAATTTTTAAGCGGAGTTTAACAGGTTTGAATTCAGAGTTTTCCTTCTCCTAGACTAGTTGCCTCAACAAGGCTAAAGAACCTAGTCTGTCCTACTATTTACCCATAGCTGGAGGGAGAATAAGGGGGTTCATACCTTTCCCAATGGTATTTGCCCGAAAGTGAACATAATAGCGCGACTGGAGTACGAACTCGCGTACTACGATTCCGCAGTTCATCGCTTTAACCATTACACCACGAGGACACACCTTTCGTGATGGGTGGTAGATGGCCATACAACTTCTGTTTTGTTGCGTTGCCTATAGCTCGCTGCATTCTTGTGTAATTGCCATCAAGCTTTTTCTGCATACGCTTAGTCAGCGTCCAAGTGGTGCATCTATATAGCAGTATTGATACGACCCCTACTTGAAAAAACTGCGTTTTATTTTATCGGACAGGTCTGGGTTCCATATGACTGATAGTCTATCGTTAGCTGTCCATGCCTTCGCTAGTCGCGTGTTGATGTCATTTATGGTTGATGAGATGTTGCTTCCGAAGTGGATGAACTTGTCTGCGAATTTCGGAGAACCACCGTTTAGTGTGGAGATGTCGCTTCTTTGATTAATTTATTCTGTTTTGTCTGCGTTCGCATAGAGGTCTATGCCACCTGCTGCCAGTTCCAAACTATGTTCCAGATTCGGCCTGGGTAGGGGTATTTGCTAGAAGCGGTATGTCATCGGCGTAGTCCGCGTCCGTAATAGTTTGTGCGGGGTATCTTCTGCTTCTTTCCTTTGCCAGCGTAAAACCGATTTCTTTCATTAAATCTGTAGACGTTTAAAGCACGTAGTCTAGGCAGATAATAAACAGGTATGGGGTTCGTGTATTTCCTTGCAGCACACCTGCTACAATGTCATCGTAGTCTGTGTCTCTCTCTATCTGGTGAGCAAACTTTTACTTGTGTTTTTATATAACACCATTATAGCTGCGACTGTTTCTTTGGGGAGACTATAGGCGAGAAGTATTTACTCCACCTCTCTCTATGTATGAAGTCAAATGCCTTGCAGTAGTCTACAAATAATAGTGTTGCCTCGAAGTTTTGTGCACGAACGCCTTCGAGAATACGACAGATAGTCAAAATTCGTGATGTTGAGGATCGATTTCTTCAAAGGCCATTTATGTTCTTCCTAAGTATTTTCTCAATTTTAGGTTCTATGCGATTGTGTAGTGCGGCATTTGTAGATCTTGGCCGCTATGGAAGTAAGGGTTATACTGCACTAGTTCTTGGCTATTCCAGGGTCACCCTTCTTAGGGAAATGGAGGATGCAACCCTTTGTCCATCTGTCAATTTTGTTCTGGTTATGTACATTGTTGCAGTATCGGAGTAGTATGTTGTCGAATTTCCTTGTCTTCCATACATCTAGAGATATTTCGTATAGCCCTGCTGCTTTCCAATTTTTATCTTAAGTCGAGTTCTTCTTGCGTAGACTCGCCCAGTTTGATGTCTAGTTGATTACTAATAATTTTCGTGAAAGGTTCATCCTTTACTTTCCAAGGTTTTCCAAGTAAATTCTCGAAATGCTGTTTTCACAGTTGTATTCGTTCTTCTTGGGTGGCAGGTTTCAAGTTAGCTCTCCCAGTGCTCTTCGTTCTACTCACTTTGTTTACTGTTTGCCATGCTATCCAAGATTGTCTATCTACAACCGAGTCTTTAATCCTATTGATCTGATTTTGGATGTATTCTCTTTGTTCTTTTATGTATACATTAGTTAATTCATTTTGTGCCTTCTTAAGTTTCTGAGCGTTGATATTAGTTGGGTTCCTCCTATTGCATTGGGATACAGTTTTCACGTTGGCACGTTTTTTTCCTAACCGCTAATCTCTCCCCTGGGATTCTAGCTTTAGCTCTTTGTTTAGTTGGTATGCATTCTGCTGCCGCTTCTATGTGGGCATTGACGAAGTTTTCATACTCGTCATTCTGAGTAAGTGTTTCTAATATCTCCTGAAGTGCATCGAATTTGTTTCTTAGTGTTAACGTGTATTTATCGCTAATACCCCTATTGTTAAACAGGGACCAGTTTGTTGTATACATATACATCTTCTGATTCATGCAGAAATATACATATATATACTGGATACATACCGACGCAATGATAACAGACGCATCAAGGAAGACACAGGAAGGAACGAAGCAGGTAGACTTCTTTAACAATATTTTTACCTCTCACTTTATTGCAAGGGTTCGAAAGGGTTGTTCAAGGTTTGCATGTGACAGGGTGCTGGAGACCGAACATAAACTTCATATTTTAACCCCACTGTTATGACCGTCACGTTGTGTCTTTCTTGTTCTCCTGATGTTGGGGTCTACTCTATCGGGGGTTTTCCGAGGGCCCCCTCGGTCGGGTGTGGCTTTCCCTACCACATCTGGTCTCTAGGTGTCTGGAATTCTACTGGCAACTGCTTTGGCACCCCGAACTCAACTGAGTTAAATAATAATTCAACGCCCACGCGATCGCCCACTGGATCTTTGAAATCGGATGTTTAATCGTCATCAAGCGGAAATAACTCTCATGCAGTTCAGAGGTTACTCTCTTCCGGTGCATCACTGAAGTGGCACCGTGGGACCTTCACCTTGTCCCATATTATAAGCCTTAATCCACCCACGCGATCTCTTTCGATTACTGGCCATTGGAATGTGTCACTTCCTTCCGGTGCATCACCTTGGAATAGTATTTTTGGGCCGGGTCGAAGGTCAAAATATAACAAGTTATAGTATACGGTTGTGATTGTTCGCGCTACATTCCTGCAGAGGCTCAGTCGCATCTTTGCCGTGGCAATTCGATGATCAGAAGATACATCCTCAAAAAGGAATATGCCTCACAATTCAATGCGCTATTATTTCATTTCTTATTCATAAGGATGTAGTCTGTGCTTTAGCGTTATTTGCGTAGGTGTAGGTCAATAATTTTCCTTTTTTTTTTCTTAAACTTAATGTTAAGGCATGTTAATCAATTTTGTTGTGTGAAATCCGTTAGATGTTCTCCATTTCTGTTTGACGAGTTGTGTAAGCTGAATCTGTTGTTTATGTTTTTACCTATGTGGGTATTCATGTCTCCACCGATGATTAGAACATTGTGTTTCGGAATGCAATGAACAAGGGAGGATAGCACGTTATAGAAGGTTATGAAGTCTGTTTCGTCAATAACATTCGTAGCGCTGTAACAGAAAATGATTGGTGTGCTGGGGTTGCCATCAAAAATGGCTACTATCTTCCTCGGTTGTATTTTCTCGGAGCTATTAAGTGATTTTAGGGCCCGTTGACCGATAAGCATACCTACACCCCCTAGGGTGTCGGTATGCTTGCGGCGTTGACAGAGTCTTTCCATGAAGATGTCGAGACAAACGTTCATCTATTGCCGGTATCATGGTATTTTATATCTTCGCTATGAAGGTATCTGTTTTCTTGTACGCATACTATGTCTATGTTATAATTCATCGCAAATGCTATCATGTCCGAGATTTGGCCTATTCTATTTAAAGTTCTAACGTTAAATGACACTGTTTGTATTGTGCTTTTACATTTAATAAATTTTTGTTTAAGTTTGAGTTCTGTAGCTGATTTTTCGAACACTGGGGCCAGAGCTCCAACCTCAGCTAAACACACCCCTTTTTTACCCGCGCGAAGGGCGATGCGGTTCGGACAAGTGGTTTGAGTATGAATCATGGTAATATTTCGATGCCTGAGTTTTATTCTCATCAATAGACCCCCCTAAAAGATGAGTAGCAGTAGTTTTCCGCTAGAGCTATTAGATCCTGGCTGTTGACTTGTGGGGTTCGTCTGCCCAGCACCTGGTTAGGGGCGCCGTTGACCCGTATTTGGGTTCGTCCGCCTTAACGTCCACCGTGCTGCTTCCCATGGCTTCCGAAGTTTATCTGAAAACAAAAAAGAAAGATCCTTTTCCTTCCCTTACTTTTTGTCCCCCCCCCCTGTACATGCATTAAGTATTAACTTAGTATAAGTCCACAGTTGAGTTATTTTTAAAATTCACCAGAAAATCCTTATTTACAGTTAATCGCAATCTTAAAGATATTCCATTTTTACACAAACCTAGGTTTTTAAACCCTCTGCAAAATTTCCAAAAGTATAAAAAAAACATTTTACCTGGTTTCTTTTGATAGTTCAGCTGAAAAGTAGGATTCAAATTAATAGTCTTGTCTTTTCATTTAAAATCACTGATAAAATTCAGCAAAGATTTTACTTTCATACGCAAAATAAAATCTAAAACATATTTACCCATACACCCCCACCCCCGTCAATGACTGGTTCTCATTCACTAATAGTAATATTAGAAATGATTATACGGAAACTGTGAAAAAAAAAGTTTGATATTCTCCAGGATACATCTAAAAGACATTCTTCGAATGGCGAATCTCATATAGAAGCAGCATTCCAACAAATGTAAATTCCAACAGATGTAAATTGCCCTGTCGGCTGGGGCTGTAGAACACACCGACTGATTTTCTACAGTGGTTGATATGACTCTAAACAATCTGATAGTGAGGTTCTGATAGTTGATATGACTCTAAACAATCTGATAGTGAGGTTCTGATAGTTGATATGACTCTAAACAATTTGATAGTGAGGTTCCAGTGATGCAGGAGCTTTGGGGAATGCGGAACACCCCTTCATTGCCATTGCTCCCAGGTCCACTCTGGCCTGGAGTGGTAGCACCTGATAGGGCCCTATCTATGCGTTAAATAGAACTAAGTGCATACGTATGCTAAACTGAATTGTTTGAATTAGAACTGTTTAACTAAACAGAATTGCTAGAAATAGAAATGTCTTTGACAATTAAACTGTACTTACATTTAAACTGCGTACTTTTGCTAAACTTAATTGTTTGAAATGGAACTGTTTTTGCCATTGAATCTCTCCTTACACTAAACTGAATTGTTTAATATAGAACTGTTTTGACATAACACTGTGTGTAAACAAAATCTATACTTATACGAAACTGAATTAGCTGAATTAGAACTGTTTGAATAAACTGCATAGGTTGAAATAGAAATGTTTTTGACCATTAAACTGTGTACTCTTGCTAAACTGAATTGTTTGAAATAGAACTATTTGCATAAAAATGGATTTGGCGTTAAATAACCTACAAAGGTTGATATGCCATAAAACCCAACCAACCAACTAAAATATGTGTTTAAATAACAGTTTTCTTTCTTTTTTTTTTTGTCATTTAAAATATGTGTTTAAATAACAGTTTTGTAAATAACTAGAGTGAATTGTTTGAAATAGAACTATTTGGATAAAAACTAAACTTTTTGCATAAAATAACTAAACTGAATTGTTTGAAATAGAACTATTTGCATAAAAATGGATTTGGCGTTAAATAACCTACAGAGGTTGATATGCCATAAAACCCAACCAACCAACTAAAATATGTGTTTAAATAACAGTTTTCTTTCTTTCTTTTTTTTATTTAAAATATGTGTTTAAATAACAGTTTTGTAAATAACAGTTTTTTTATGTGTTTAATAACAGTTTTGTAAATAACGGTTTTTTTTTATATGTGTTTAATAACAGTTTTGTAAATAGCAGTTTTTTAAATATGTGTTTAAATAACAGTTTTGTAAATAACAGTTTTTTAAAATATGTGTTTAAATAACAGTTTTGTAAAAGACAAAACCCAACACACCCGGTAGTTGTCCAGTTCAAAACATGGCGGTTGACGATTTTTTTCTTTTATTTCTTACAGGAATGGGAGAGGTGTTAAATTCCAGGTCTTTTTTATAGAGATATACACGTGTTCTAGCGTTTTCTTTCTTTTTTTTTTTCATTTAAAACCCTCAGTTTGTTGATAATTCCATTTTAAAATTATTTAGGGTTAGTTTTTTTGCAGTCTAGTATTGCTATTGTTTCTACAGTTAAATGGTTTCAAGTTTTGCAATCTAATTTTATATAGATAGCAATACTTGAAACCATACAACTGTGTGCAAACAAATTACCCCTTAATAATTCTAAAATAAAATTATCAACAAGCTATTCACTTACAAATCATATGTATAACTATTTGACAATGTGCAAATAAATGCTTGATGTTAAATTAAATTGTAACTGTTAGATAACAATACTTGAAAATATTTAACTGCGTGTAATCAAATGAGTCCTAGCTCGTTTAAAAATGTTGCCTACAGAAGATGCGTTTACAAATTATATATAATTGATATATACATGAGATTACCCCTTCATTGCTATCGCTCCCAGGTCCACTCTGGCCCAGAGTGGTAGCACCTGATAAGGGTCCTATCTATGGGTTAAATAGAACTAAACCGGGCTTCCTTCATAATACTGATTTTTGTATTTAAACTGCATATTTATGCTAAACTGAATTGTTTGAAATAATACTGTTTTGACATTAAAACTGCGTACTTATGCTAAACTGAATTGCTCGAAATAAAACTGTTTTGACATCTGAACTGTGTACTTATGCTAAACTGAATTATCTGAAATAAGACTGTTTTGACATTAACTCTGTGTATTGCCCAGTTCGCTGGGGCTGTAGAATACACTGACTGCACCTCTGCAGAGGGGTAAGACCCCCCCCAATGAGTGGCTTGTATATGACACTAAACGATATGATGCTGAGGCTCCAGTGATGATGGAGCTTTAGGGAAAGCAGAGTACCCTTTCATTGCCATTGCTCCCAGATCCACTCTGGCCCGGAATGGTAGCACCTGCCATATAGGACCCTATCTTTGGGTTAGATAGAACTAACTGAATACTTATGCTAAACTGAATTGTTTGAATTAGAACTGAATTGCTTGAAATAGAAATGTTTGTGACAATCAAACTGTGTACTTGCTTTTAAATTGCGTGCTTATGCTAAACTGGATTGTTTGAAATGGAAGTGTTTTTGACATTGAAACTGTTATAAGATATATACATGTATAAACAAGATTCGAATTAAATAACCTACAAAGGTTGATATACCATGAAACACAACCAACCGACCAATTTAGAAATTTAAGGCGAATGAAAAGTAATTTGGAGATATCGAGGTGAAGTTTTCATTACAAAACACCGTTCCTAAAATAAGATATAGAATACTGAGCATCAAACATGGGAAATGTTTATCTGCAAAAGGAACGGGAAGCTTAATATACGTTAATCGTATTATAAAACAAAAAGATTATTGAATATTTGATTTCAACTTCAAAGTTTCTGTTACTAAAATGGAAACTAATCTAAATTCGTCCACAAATATCTTCAGGTTCTGTTTAATAGCATATCAACCTTTATAGGTTATATAATACCCAAGCCATCCTGATTAAATAACAGCAGGGATACTAATTAACCCATAAGTGAGACAGGGATCAGAGGATTCATGCCTTTCCCAAGGGTATTAGTTAGAAAATGAACATAACAGCAAGACAAGAGTTAGAATTCACGTTGAGGTCGTTGTAAAATACTTTAGCCACACGTCGACGCATCGCCGAAAATAATTCTGAATAATAAAATAAATGTTATACAATTATTCTCTTTAAGACCCGATCTGAATCCAATCTTCTTCTTGTTGTTTGGGTTTTATCGCATATCAACCTTGTAGGTTATTTAATGCCAAATCCATTTTTATACAAATAATCGGTTCTATTCCAAACAATTCAGTTTAGCATGAGTACACGGTTTAATTGTCAAAAACATTTCTATTTCAAGCTATTCAGCTTAGTTAAACAGTTCTAATCCAACCAATTCCTTTTAGTATTAGTATGGATTTTGTTTACTCACAGTTAAATGTCAAAAGAGTTCTATTTCAAAAAATTCAGTTTAGCATAAGTACGTCGTTTAAATGTAAGTACATAGCTTAATTGTCAAAAACATTTCTATTTCTATCTATTTAGTTTAGTCAAACAGTTCTAATTCAAACAATTCAGTTTAGCATAAGTATGCAGTTAGTTCTATTTGATCTATAGATAGGGCCCTATCAGGTCCTACCATTCCGGGCCAAAGTGGACCTGGGAGCGATAGCAATGAAGGGATGCTCCGCATCATCCAAACCTCGAGCGTCACTGGAACCGCACCATCAAATTGTTTAATGTCATACCTAGGACACTCGTTGTTGGGGGGTGATTTTACCCCTCTGCAGAGGTGCAGTCGGTGTGTTCTACAGTCCTAGCCGAATGGGCAAAATTGACAATTTATATATATATATTCATCCACAGACAGATCTGTTTTGTTCTATCAGAACTCATCAGTGTGGCTAGACAGTATCTCCCCGTAGCTGGGATCGAAACCAAGCCAAAGCTTCTAACCATTTAGCTACGAGGAGATATTAGCTACCAAGTACATTTTAAACGGTTATGAATCACAATTACTATTGTTTACATACATCCGTTTAACGGCCGCCGATATCTCAATTCAAATACGAAGAGACTTGCAAAGGCTCTAATGGCAACACGAATACTTCTTCGCTAGAGAACTCAGCCCTATGGGGGTAGGGGAGTATATATCTATATACATATACTAGTACACGTGGGTGAATATATATATATATATATTCACCCACGTGTACTAGTTTGTACTAGGCCTTGAAGAATTACGTTTGTACCCAACCTCTTCGCAAGAGCTAGAGTGGAGTTTAACAGGTTTTAATTCAGAGTTTTGGGTTTGGTTTAGTTTGGTTTGGTTTTGTTTTATGGCACATCGACCATTGAAGGTTATTTAATACCAAATCAGTTCTCATAAATGCAAATATTTCTATTTGAAACAAATCAGTAGAGCATAAGTACATAGTTTAGTTCTATTTGACCTATATATCGGACCCTATCATGTGCTACCACTCCGATACAAAGTGGACTTGGGAATATTAGCAATAAAGGGGTACTCCGCACTCCCCAAACCCTCAGCATTACTGGAGCCTCACCATCGGATCGTTTCGTGTAATAATCAGGACACTCCTTTGGGTAGTCTTACTCGTCTGCAGAAATGCAGTCGGTGCATTCTACAGCCCCAGAGTTTTCCTTCTCGTTGACTTGTTGCCATACCAAGAATAAATAGCCCTGTCTACCCAACCATTTGCCCTTAGCTTAAAGGAAAAAAGTTGAGAATAGTTGAAAATAGCGCAATTATCCTCTCTGAAGGTATTAGCGCTAGATAAAAGGCCAACAGCCTTTTGAGCCGCCGTTTCCATTTAATACGATAATGAGAGTAACATTACATACGCCACCCGAAAAAATATTTGATAGCAAGGAAACCAACAAATCTCTAGAAATTTGAAAATTTTGCCAATAAAAAAAGTAGTAAAATGTCCCTCAAGGTGTTAGTTCGAATCTAGAAACAAGTTATCGAAAATGTTTCTGCTCTAAAAGGGTATACGATTGAGAATAACTTCGTTTAATGACATATTAACCTATGTGGGTTATGGTCTAGTTTGGTTGTTAAATGACATATCAACCTTCGTGGGTTATTTAAAGCCGCAAGCCATCCTTCTAGAAGAATAGTAGTGGTACTATTCAACCTATAGCTAGGAGGATAAGGGGGTTTATACCTTTCCCATGGATATCTGTCCGAAAGTGAACTTATTAGCGCGACTGGAGTTCGAACTCGCTTACTACGATTCCGCAATCCTTCGTTTTAACCATTACACCACAAGGCCACCCCCTTAGTGCATTATCAAATGCCAATGCCGTCCTTGCAGAAGAAAAGTAGCTGTAGTATCTAACCCTTTAAATCTTTCCTAAGTGTATTACTCTGAAAGTGAACCTAAAAGCGTGACTGAAGTTAAAACTTGCTTACTACTGTCAATCACGTTAGGCACTACAGCACAGGGTTTCTCCACACACCCCTTATTGAAATCAGTACATAAACTTATTCCATATCTCGTTCGGGAGAGTCATACTGTTTTATTGTGGAATAATTATCAATTCACTGGGCGTCCCTAAAGTGATTTATGATGCAACTGAAACAAGCGAGGCTTAGAATATGCACACTGTAAAGGGGTTAGACCCCACCCACCCCAAAAGTGCTGTTTGTTTCTGAAGAGTAAATCTTAGGTTTGGTTTCTTTGTTTAATGGCATATCAATATTAATGCCAAAGATACCCTTTTCGAAGAACTACAATGATACTATTTAACCCATAGCACGGAAGGTATTTGTACGACAGTGAATATAATAGCGCGGCTTGAGTTGGAACGTGTTTAGCTTCAAGAGACTAACCTCTAGAAAACTGGTCTTTGTGGTCAGTATGCTCACAAGCCGGCTCTGTGCGGGGCTCTAATAATAGTATTCCTAGTTTCTTTGGCTCAAGCAGCTTTCAATTTATTGTTGAGATCTTCAGTTGTAACATTTGAGCTATTTTCCACAATTCTTAGAAGGTCAAGTTCTGATGTCCGACTGTTTCTTTTCCCTTCTACGTCTAGGATTATTTGCAACAGATCTCTCTCTCTCTCTCTCTCTCTCTCTCTCTCTCTCTCTCTCGCGCTTGAACTTTAAAAGGATGTTTTGAACAGTTGATCTTGAGATAGTAAATCGTTTCGAAACGAAATCATATCAACTGCTTGACTTGTTTGTATTTACCCAAGCCTTCCACCACCACAGGTAGGGTCTGACAGAAGGTCAATTTTCAACCTAAGCTTGTTCGAATTCAGGGTTTTCCTTCTTCTAGACTGGTTACCTAACCAAAGATCAAGAACCCATCCTTTCTGACTATTTATTCATAGCTGGGTGGATTTCAGCATTTATGCAAAATGAAATACAAACAACCTAGCCAAGGATTTGAACATGGTTCTTTGATTTCATTTCCTATGAAAAAAAAACCGTTACGCTAATCGTGTTCCCTCAAACGTTCCTAATTTGTAGTCTCCTGTAATTTTGGTTCGAATTTCTCAACTTTCTTCACTAAATATTTGAAGTTCCTTCTACCTAAATAATCATATTCTTCGTGATATTAGTACGACAGGATTGGTTTGGTTTTATGACATCATCATCATCATCATCATATCGTGCTGGCAGCACGGATATCCCTGACCCTCTCTCGCCACTCCTCCCTATCGTTCATCGCCCTAGGTAGGTCTTCAGGACAACAACCTGTATCCTCACATAGCTGCTGAATGTACGTTCGTGCTGGTCGTCCTGCTTTTGCGCGGCCGTGTGTGGGGATCCATAAGAGTACATCTCTTATGAGTTCATCTCTGCTTCTCCAGCAATGTCCTGCATGTCTGGTTCGCCTAACTTGAATAGTTTTCGTGATAGGGGGCAGGTGGCCGTACAGTTGGTGTCTTGTGGGGTGTTGCTGCCAGGACTTGTTGAGGATTGCACGCAGCATTCTTGTGTAATTGCCATCTAGTTTCTTCTCCAGCCGTTTTGTTAGCGTCCATGTTGTGCATCCATATAGCAGTATCGATGTGACCGCTGCCTGGAAGAAACTGCGTTTCATTTTATCGGTTAGGTCTGATTTCCATATAGTCGATAGCCTATTGATAGCTGTCCATGCTTTCGTTAACCTCGTTTCGATGTCCTTTTCGGTTGATATTAAATATTGGAGTTAATATACACATTTTATAGATAAAATTTTTAAACAAGACTGAGTTTATTTGTTTATACAATTAAATCATTTCACTTATTTCTATCTTATACGAATGATTCTATTTACTATTAATCATTTGTTTGCACATAGTTTAATGTTTTCAAGAACTGCTACGCATCATTAACGATTCATTTAAACATCAGTCATTTGTTTACACACAGTTGAATGAACAAACAGTTTTATTTCAAACAATTCACTTTAGCAAGTCAACAAGTTAAATAGTTCCAAGTATTGATATGTATCACTAACAATACAATTAAATATCAGTTATTTATTTACACGCAGTTGAATGAACAAACAGTTCTATTTCAAACAATTCAGTTTAGCATTCAAACAAAGTTAGATGGTTTCAAGTACTGCCACGTATCACTTACAATTCAATTAAACATCAGTCACCTGTTTACACAGTTATGTGCAAAACAGTTCTATTTCAAACAATTCAGTTTAGCACAAGTCATTTGTTTACACATCGTTTAAATGTGAATCAATTCTATTTGAACGATAGATAGGACCTTATCAGGTGCTACAACTCCGGGTCAAAGTGGACCTGGGAATGAAGGGGTACACTGCACTCACCATCAGATCGTTTAGTGTCATATCAGGACACTCCTTGGGGCAGTCTTTCCCTTCTACAGAGATGCATTCTACAGCCCCAGAGTTTTCCTTCTCATAGACTGGTTGCCATACCAAGATTACCAAGAGCCCTGTCTAATAGGGGAAAAGGTAAGAATAGTTGAGAATAGCGCAATTATCCTCTCTGAAGGTATTAGCGCTATATAAAAAAAAGGCCAACAGCCTTTTGAGTCGCCCTTTCCATTTAATAAAATTTATTTCCTAGATGGGCCTGGGAGCGTGTCAATGAAGGGGTACTCCGCATTCCCCTAAACCCCAGCATTACTGAAGCCTAACCATCAGATTGTTTAGTGTCATATAAAGGACACTCATTAGGGGATGCATTAGGGGATGTAGAACTCACCAAATGCAAATCTGCTCCTCTGCAGATTTGCATTTGGTGAGTTCTACAACCCCAGTCGACTGGTCCAGACGTCATTAAAATCGACACAGGTGTTATCTAGATATGAACAAATATATCATCATCGTCGTCAAGTCATGCTGATTATACAGAGTTCTCTCTCTGTCTCTCTCTCTCTCTCTCTCTCTATCTATCTATCTATCTATATGTCTCTATCGTCCATCACTCCTAGCAGGTCCTCTAGACTGCATCTAGTGTCTGCACAGAACTGACGTATGTATTTCCTTGCTAGTTAGCCAACTCTTTTGAGTCTATGTATAGAAGTCCATAAAAGAAAATTTTCATAAACGACTTTTCTAGCAGTGCTCAGTGAGTCCTGTTCATCTTGCAAAGTTTGTGAGATAGGAGGTAAGTGGCCCTACAGCTGCTGTTTTGTTGGATATTGCTTACAGGATTTGTTCAAAAGAGCACAGTTCACATTTTGGATCTTCCGCATGCATTTCGCTAAAGTTCATTTGGTGCACCCATATATTCAATAATCACCTTTTATACATGAAAACTTATATGATTTATTGATTTTAACGATATGTCAACCTGTGTAGGGTTATTGTTCCGAGAGGTTATGGAATCGCGTTCATGGTACATTTGTATTTACATTTTTCATAATGTTATTTACTCACTATCCAATCGAATACGAATATGTTTTAAACAGATCTATATGACCCCTAGATGAAATCTTGAACTGGTACGACACTTCCTGTTGTATATTGACCTTCGACGCGGCCAAACATGCCATTCCAAAGATATTGAGTGGGCGATTGAACTATTATATAACTCGGGGAGAAAGGACGTCAGTGAATTGGAGACCAGACCCGTTGGTGACAAGATGTGGTCGAGAAAGCCAGCATCCAGCAGAGAGGGCCCCCAGTTGAGCAGCCCTGGAGAACGAGAAAGGCACAACGCTGATGGCCATAAGAGTGGGGGTCACAGTAAAATCTTGAGTAACCCTGTCAAACCTTTCAAATAAAGTGAGAGGTATATTTTTTCAAAGAAGTCTTCGCTTGTCTTTATCATTGTGTCGTTGTGTTTATGCATGAATCTGCATATGACTATACAACACTCCGAGTAAGTGTGAACCTGGGACTAATAGCAATGAAAGAGTACTTCACACTCCCCAAATACCCATGACGGGAGCCACATCATCTTTCTTTGTTTAATGGCACTTACGGTTTATCAAATGCTAAGCAGTTCTTCGAGAATAAACAGCAGGGATATTATTTAACCAATTGCAAAGATTTAGGGGGGGGTTCATACTTTTCCAAATGATATTAGTCCAAAAGTGAACGTAATAGCGCAACTGGGGTTCGAACTGGCTTACTTGAAGGTCGCAGTCAAGCACTTTAGCAATTCCCCCACGGGAACTTTCCCCACCCCTTATCAACAGATGTAGTGTAGTGTCATGGGTTACCCTTCTGCAGGGGATACAGTCAGCGTTTTCTAAGCCCCACAGATAAAGTAAGTACCTATTAGGACCATATCAGGTAATCCACCCTGTTTGAAAATTAGTACTATTGAATAAGAATACTTGAAACTATATAGCAGTGTGCAAAAAAAAAAAAAATTAAATAGAATTATTTATTTCAATTAGGAATACTTGAAACTATTTCGCTATAAGCAAATCATTTGCATTGAGAATTATTACTTGAAACTATAATTGCTTGTTAAGAATTATTGATTTGGTTTGGTTTGATTTCTTTATTTAATGGTTGATCACCCTTTGTTTAATGGCATATCATCCTTTGTTTAATGGCAGATCACACTTTAATGGCAGATCACCAAATGTTTGATAGCAGATTACTCTTTGTTTAATGGCAGATCAACCTTTAATGGCAGATCACCCTTTGTTTAATGGCGGATCAACCTTCGTGGATTATTTAATGCCAAAGCCATCCTTCTAAAAGAACAGCAATGATACTATCTTACACATAGCAGGGAAAGAGTTAACATATTTGGTTATTAGAAACCATATAATGGCGTGCATACAAATTATCATTATTAAAAATTTATAGTCGCTAGAAAACGTATAGTTGTGAGCAAATTATTTGTATTAGATCAAAATACTTGATATAATAACTTCTAATCGAATGTTTAGAAATTTTTCAAATTTCGGCGTTTAGGAATGTATCAAATTTTAAACAAATAAACCAAAACCTGGATATCATATTTGGTTTGATTTCTTTGTTTAATAGCATATCAACCATCGTGGGTTATTTAATGCCAAATCCATCCTTATAGAAGAACGGTAGTCGCACTATTATGGGTATTAGTCTGAAAGTGAACATAATAGCTCGACCGGAGTTCGAACTCGCTTCCTTTGAGGCTGATGCCAGGCACATTTGCTATTACGACACTGAGTAGTGAAAAGCCTATTAAATATGTATTCAACTATACATTTTATACTGCAATTATGCTAAATCTGAGTGAGATTACTTTGGATTTGATTTGTTTTCTTTGTTTAATAACATATCAACCATTGTAGGTTATTTAATGACAAATACATATTAAACATATATGAGTCGTAAACATATAGTCTATGGGTAACAATTTTTACCCAAGTTTGGTCTCATTTGTTTGCACAGTTTAAACAATTGATATCTAACACTAATAGTTTTATTTGCACACAGTTAAATGGTTTCAAACTTTGATTTTTAGAGCCATCGATAGGCTATCGGTCATATGGAAGTCAGACTTGACCGATTAAATAAAACGTAGTTTTTCCAAGCAGCGGTCGCGTCGATACTGATATATGGATGCACTACATGGGCGCTAACTAAACATATGAAGGAAAAGCTTGAGGGCAATTATACAGAAATGCTCCGAGCAATATTGAAGCAGGCAACACCCCACAAAACAGCAGCTATACGGCCACCTACCACCCATCACGAAAACTATCAAAGTTAAACAAACCAGACATGCGGGACACTGTTGGAGAAGTAAGGACGAACTCGTAAGCAATATACTTTTCTGGACCTTTTCACATGGACGAGCAAAGGCTGGACGACCAGCTACAACCTATATACAACTGCTCGGTGCTGATACAGGATATTGCCTGGAAGACCTCCCGGGAGCGGTGGACGATCCAGACTGGTGATGATAGAGGGTCATGGAGATCTATGCTGGCAGCGCGACATGATGATGATGATGATGATGAAACAGCTAATTGGTCTCAAGTACTCCTATTTAACACTTCTTTTATACCAGCTCACTGGCCTAGTGAGTAGAGTGTTCGCCAATGGTCCGGGAGACCTGGGTTCAATCTCAGGTTGCGTCATACCAAAGACTTTCAAAATGGTACTTGATACTTCCTTGCTCTACACTCAGCAATATAAGGTGCGTATCAAGGGTAAAGTGGAGCAATCCACGGAAAGGAGTAGCGCCCTTCCCTACACCTCGGTGTAGTAGCTATTGAAAA
The DNA here is from genome assembly GCA_963585895.1 of Sepioteuthis lessoniana. Taxonomy (NCBI): domain Eukaryota; kingdom Metazoa; phylum Mollusca; class Cephalopoda; order Myopsida; family Loliginidae; genus Sepioteuthis; species Sepioteuthis lessoniana. The sequence goes on along the minus strand of OY757918.1, from coordinate 70,289,678 downwards.
GGGAGCCTTTTGGTCGCCAACTTTACTTTACTTTATTCTATTCAACATTATCATATTTACCCAACCCCTCCGCTCGGGCAGGATATGATACAAGGTCAATTTTTTTAAGCGGAGTTTAACAGGTTTGAATTCAGAGTTTTCCTTCTCCTAGACTAGTTGCCTCACCAAGGCTGAAGAACCTAGTCTGCCCTACTATTTACCCATAGCTGGGGGGAGAATAATTGGATTCATACCTTTCCCAAGGGTATTAGTGCTATGTGAAATGCAATCAGTCCAGGATTTGAACTCGTGTCACCGTGTCCAATTCCTATTCAACATTATTCCTTCAATGGTGCACAGTTAAATGGTTTCAAGTATTGCTATGTAATGTTAATAATTCAATTTAATGTTAATCATTTGTTTGCTCACAGCTAATTGGTCACAAGTACTCTAATTCAACACTTCTTATTCTATTTAACATTATTCATTCAATGGTGCTCAGTTAAATCGTTTCACTTATAGTAAATAATTAGATATTTCTATTTGACTAATAGATATGACCCTAACATGTCATAAGTAGTTTGTATGTCGATAAACAAATATGCCAAATCAATCTAAATATAATAAAACACCCGTAAATATATCTGTGTTTGTGAGTTAAAATATAACGTTCTAATTATTCCCTTAAATTCACGTTCAAAAATCAAAATAAATCTAATTGTAATCTGAAGTCCGACTAATTGAATTATGAACATTCAAGAGGAATTCTTGTCGATATTTCTATTTTGATTTATTTAATTACAATCTTAATTCCTTTTAATTTGTATGATTTTGTTGGACAATTAGTCGTTATTTGTCATTATTCTTTTTCACACAATTACGTCCCGTTTTAAGAGAATTGACAATCACAACGGTTTTAAATGCGTTTTAAGTCGAGATAATACGTGCCCAACTGAAATAGAAAAAAAACACTCTGATATAGACAGCGAAAAATTTACTCAAACGTATATAACCATATGATTTTAAAATCCATGCATAAATATCATCATCATCATCTCGCGCTGGTAGCACGGATATCCCTGACCCTCCCTCACCACTCCTCCCTATCGTTCATCGCCCTAGGTAGGTCTTCAGGACAACATCTCGTATCCTCACATAGCTGCTGAATGTATGTTCGTCCTGCTTTTGCACGGCCATGTGTGGGGGTCCATAAGAGTACATCTCTTATGAGTTCGTCCCTGCTTCTCTAGCAGTGTCCTGCATGTCTGATGGCGGCAACACCCCAAAGACACCAACTGTACCTCCACCTGCCCCCTATCACGAAAACTATTCAAGTTAGACGAACCAGAATGCATAAATATACATATATTAATACATCTATCTATACGAAATCTTATGAAAAATATTGAGGTTCAATTTGAATGAAGATATGTTCACAACTGAGAAACTTATTTAACAAAGTGACGATGTTTAGGCGTCTAAAAGATATACCAAACTAGTGAGGAACTAGTCTAGACATCATCAAGTGATGATGTCTAGACGTTTACAAGATATACGAGATGTCCATACAATATTTTCTCTCGGGAAGAAATTGCATAATAAAATTAAGATGTCTAGATGTCTTCAAGATATACGAGATGTCCAAACGAGATTTGCACACGGGAAGAACTTGCATAATAAAGTTAAGATGTCTAGACGTTTTCAAGATTCAACAGATGTCCATACGAGATTTGCACAGGTGAAAAACCTCTAAACACCGTCACTTTATTTTTTAATAAAGTGACAATGTCTATATGTCTAAAAAGACAGTCTAGATGTCCATACAATTTGTTTACAGCTAAGGAATTTATATGGTTTTGTTTGATTTCTATGTTTAACAGCGTATCAACCATTGTGGGTTATTTAATACCAAAATCATCCTTGTAGAAGTAGTTGTACGATTTAATCCATAGCCAGTGAGATAAAGGGGTTATTACCTATCCCAAGGTATTAGTCCGAAAATGAACGTAAGGGCATGACTCGAGTTTGAACTCACTGTGATATCGTATCCCAACTCACCAACCACTACCCTAAGAGGATTCCCAAGGAATATGGGTTATAAAGTGAGGATGTCCGTGGTGTAATGGCTATCATCGTAGGAAATGGACACGGCGACACGAGTTCAAATCCTGGACGAGACTGATTGCATTTCACATAGCACTAATACCCTTAGGAAAGGTATGAATCCAATTATTCTCCCCCCAGCTATGGGTAAATAGTTGGACAGACTGATTTCTTCAGCCTTGGTGAGGCAACTAGTCTAGGAGAAGGAAAACTCTGAATTCAAACCTGTTAAATTCCGCCCGAGTGGAGGGGTTGGGTAGATATGATAAAGTGAGGATGTCTAGACGTCTTGAAGTGTGTCTAGATGCCCTGACATGCGCACCGCTAAGTAACTTGTATAATAAAGTGATGATTTCTAGACGTCTAAAAAGGTAGACCAGATGTCCGTACGTGTCACAGACGAGGATTTTATATAAAAAGAGCGATATCTACACGTCTAAAAAAAGCGGTCTAGACACCAAACTGATATGTGCATAGATTAGGAACTTATATGACTCGTGTATGAATAATTAGTTTTTGATCGGAATTTTGTAAACTATGTGAAAATAATTCGTATAAGATTGAGAGATTTGATATCATATAACTGTTAAAAAAATAATTATAGACAAATAAAATCAAAGTCCGATTTTCTAGGACAGATTCTGGTTTGTGCATGTATTATTTGTCACTATATCAAATTTTAATTTCTTACGCACTTCCCCGAGAACTATTCAAAACTCCTGGTGAGTTTTTTATACCAGCGTTAGCTGTTAGCCTTTCACTGGAGTCTGAATGACAGTAAGTCTCCTCAGCTCTTTAGGACTCTTCTCAGTATTCTAGCCGATCTCAGTAATGCTGTTATCTGGATGGTCTTGATTTTCCCACTGATTTCTAATTCTTTTAGTCTTATCTTCAGGCTCTTTGAGACCGTTCCGAGCGCACCAACTAAAATTGATTTTATCTTGACCTTCATGTTACACAGTATTTTTTTAATTCTCTGGAAAGGTCCAAGTATTTGTCTATCTTTTCGCTTTCTTCTATTTTCACTCTGTGGCTTGCCAGTACTGTAAAATCTACAAGACAGCAAATTCTCTTTCCATCCTCTCTCTCTCTCTCTCTCTCTCTCTCTCTGTTGTTAATTAAAACTTGGTCTGGTCTTGTGCCCAGGATTAGGTGATCCGTCTATATCTCAAAATTCTAGAGAATTTTGCGCGTCTCTTTTTTGATGACTGATTCTAATTTGTTTATATACCATTTGATAGTATAGTAGATTTCAATCTCTTGCGCAATTCTGATTGGATCACCTTTCCCACCCAATCGTGCCTAATCTTGTACTCCTTTTGTGTTAGTGTTCTGCATTCGCTTATTATGTGATTAATCGTTTCATCTCAATCACCACATATCCTACACTTACAGTTCTGTTGCGCATTATCAATTTTCGCTTCAACATAGTTGGTCCTTATGGCGTTGTGTTGTGCTGCTATTAGAAGAGAGTCAGTTTTTTCTCTTTAGATTTTTCTTTCGTAGTCATATCCAGGTTTTCTCGTGTGCAATTTCCATTGTTTTTCGCTCGAAATTTCCGTAGAGGTTTTTTTTTTATCTTCTCATTTCTGTTTCCTAGTTTTTGTTGCTTGCTGTTTTTGTGATTAGTCTTTTTTTGCTATTTCAAATGTAGTCTTTGAGTCCTTGCACTGTTGTTTCAATGCAGTAATCAATGCTGACGAGTCCTCTTCTTTCTTGTGAATCGTATTACCATGACCAGAAAATCCGGTGAACACTTACGCATGACATACGGAAACACTGAACAGCTGTTTCAACCTCATTCGGTCACATCAGCAGTGTATACCGTGATCTCCATCACTGGAGATCGAACCAGTGACCACAGATTGCAAACCCAAAACTCTACAACTGAGCCAACAGTTCATATCGCACACAAGTGACGCCAAATTAACTAGTCATGGTAATTGCACGGTCAATTAATCTGAATGTGTCTTGCAAGTTACATCCATACTCTTAACAGAGGACATAATCACCTCCAGAGCCACGTTTTCGCATTAGAAATATGCATCCGTGTAATTATTATGACCTCAAGAGCAAGGATATATATCTGCATTTTCTTTTTTAAGTAGAGGAATTATATTGTGAATTGAATTACCATGAACAGAAATTCAATTCACAATATAATTCTTCTACTTAAAAAAGAAAATGCAGACCTCTTCTTTCTTTTTTCTTGACATATACAGTGTCTATGTCATCTCTCAGATGTAAGTCCTTCTGCATCATTATTCGCTTTCTTGACCTTTGGTCCATTTGTCTGAGTTCCTCTGTTGTCCATTTTAATAATTGTCCTGAGCATCTTACAAGGGAGACTACTCAGCTGTTTATCCCTTTGATAAGATTTCTGCTGCAGAGCTTGGTTTCGGGAAACTTTCTCGTTTTTCTGAGGTCATATTTTCTTTTTTTTTATTTCGTATCTTTTTATATGATGGTGCCTGTGTCCAATATTCCCAACTACTTATGATTTTCCTTTTCTCTCAGAGTTCTGATGCTTTTCTGATTTGACTGTTCTATTTCTTCACTTGTTCATCTTTCTCTCTTTTCATTATAAGCATTACACATTTTTCTATTCCAAATTCTATCCTTATATATTGGTTGTATATTCTTATTGCTTGTTTCAAAGTCTCCATTTCTTCTTCACTTTTCGCAAATAGTTTTTTGTCTATGTTTATAAGGGGAATAATTTTTTCTTACGATTTAGAAAATCTATAGCCCCCTGTTCACTAAGTGTGTCACTAAGCGGCATCATTGCCATAACGAATAGAAATAGCGAGATCGAGTCTTCCTGAAAGATGCCCCCTGGGATTTTTACCCCTGATAGAGTTTGATCTTCCACAACCAATTCCAATCTCCGATTCTCTATGGTATTCGTAATGAAGTTTATGGTTTTATCAGATATTTTGTGCATTTTGAAACACTCCATTATCCACGTTTGCGGAACCTTATCATAGAATTTCTTATCGTCAATCCACGCTATGGCTACATTTTCCGCCTTTTTTTTTTTTTTTTGGCTTCTTTGAGGATGTTCTTGTTTAAATATTGTTGTTCATTTGTTTCTCTTGTCCTTCTGCGGCTCCCTTTTTGTTCTGCCGGAAATAGTCAACGGTATTCTAATGAGTAATTAATTTCTTTTCTTATCTATGAGGTTAGGATTTTCCGATTCAAAGATTGATCCATATATTGATCCATATATTGATCCATATCTGCCAGGATGATCCTTCTGCATCACTGATGTCATCCATTCGTCATCCATTTGGGTATAATAGCTTCTTATAGGGATTTACTCTGTTGTAGAGTCAGTGTGTCGAGGATGGACGTGAATTTTTGAAACCAGAATCCATATAAGTTATCATGGTCTGACGTTTTCCATTTTGGTTATTGATTTGTTTGTTTCTTTGTTTGTTTGGGTTTTGTGGAATATCAACTTTTGTATGCTATTTAATGAAAAATCCATTTTATACAAATAAACAGTTCTATTTCAAAATATTCAGTTTAGCATAAGTAGACAGTTTAAATGTCAAAATAGTTCTATTCTAAACAATTCAGTTTAGCATAAATACGTAGTTTAAACGAAGTATGCTCTTTAAATGTTAAAACAGTTCTATTTTAAATATTTCAGTTTAGCATAAGTACAGAGTTTAGTTCTATTTGTCCCATTGATAGGACCCTATCAGGTGCTACCACTCTGGATCAGAGTGGACCTGGGGGGGATGACAATATGGGGGTAGTAAGCGTTTCCCAATACTGCAGCATTACTGAAACCTCACCATCAGATTGTTTAGTGTAATATTCAAGTCACTCGTTTGGGAGGTCTTACCCCTCTGTAGAAATGTAGTCGGCCTATTCTACAGCCCCAGCCGACTGGGCAATTGGTAATTGAGTGTTGCTCTAAGTAAGTCTAATTGTATGTTCACCTCCCTGCCTTCTTCGTAATCTACCTTTTTCATGTCATTAATTCATTTCCGTTATGTTCTTTCCATCTCTATATTTTACTCCAATTTTTTTTTTTTTTTGTTTGTTTCTTTTGTCTCTGGTGGCTAATTTTTCTTTGTGCACTCAACACCAACCTGTTCGTAGAATTTTCTTTCATCATTTCAGAAGGTACTATTTACCCAACCCCTCCGCTCGGGCAGGATATGACACAAGGTCAATTTTTTAAGCGGAGTTTAACAGGTTTGAATTCAGAGTTTTCCTTCTCCTAGACTAGTTGCCTCACCAAGGCTGAAGAACCTAGTCCGTCCTACTATTTACCCATAGCTGGAGGGATAATAAGGAGGTTCATACCTTTCCCAAGGGTATTTGCCCGAAAGTGAACGTAATAGCGCGACTGGAGTACGAACTCACGTACTACGATTCCGCAGTTCATCGCTTTAACCATTACACCACGAGGACATCATTTCAGAAGGTCCTGTTTTGCTTGTATAGTTTGACCCTGTACCAGTACCTATGGAGTCTTCCTTTTTTCGCCCATGTCTTTTGATTGATTAATTCCAGCTGTATAGTTAAACTTGTCTGCGGTTGTATTTTGGGGATTTTTTCTTTCTGTCAGGTTCCTCTATGTTTTACCTTTCTTAATGGTCTCACTTGTTGCAGTTTCTTTATTTGTTTTTCTAGCCTCATTTCCCATCCAGGTTTTCTATTTCTGTTCAGATTCCTTAGGGATATACCTATTTTAGTACTGACCGGTTTTGCTTCTGTTGTTCACTTCGGTGATGTTATCCGTTCGAATATGTTACAACACTTTATTTTCTTTTTCGGTCCCTAACTTGATTTTTCTTCCAGTTTTGATTTCTTAAAGTTGACTTCTGTCCACACTTGATTTTTTGGTGAATAATCTACATTTATTCTGTCTTATTGAATTAACATTAATGTGTTTCTGGGTTCAGTAGTGATTTTGTGTTCAATATTTTGCGTCTCAATTCGTTTAGGGAGATCTCTTTGACTATGTTCTTCACTATATTTCTTATATCTCTCGGTCGGACAATCAGCTTTTGATTAAAATCAATCTGGCTTTGTCGATAAGTCTTTCACTTGTATTAAATTGATCAGATTTTATGCAAATCTCCATCATCTGTTTCCTATATCTTCTTTATGTAAGATTGCTTTTAAAATAGCAGTGGATTAATTTTTTGTTGGATTACTTCCCAAGTCCATTTTACCTTTGATATCTCTCAGATGTATTGTTACTCTGGCCTTTGTTTGTGTTCCTGAAAAAAGAACAGGCAGCATTGACAGGATGCCAATCAGAACCCCTATAAAGGCTATCAAGGGAGCACCTACCAATCATGACACCCAAACATGTTGTCTTAGTCTCACGTTGATTTAGATTTGAATTTGTCCTTTTTTATGCGTACTTTGTCCTTTTTTATGCGTACTTTAGCTAAAGTAAACACTTTATACTAAAGTAACACTCTACCCACTAGGTTCATTAGGCTAGTGGGTAGAGTATTCGCCAATAGCCCGGGAGACTGGGGTTTAATCCCAGGCCAAGTCGTACCAAAGACTCAAAAAATGGTACTTGATACCTCCTTGCTTAACTCTCAGTATTATAAAGTAAGAATCAAGGGTATGTATCAAGAGTAAAGTGGTGCAATGAAAAGAAAGGAATAGCGCCTTTTGCACCTCGGTGTTGTAGCTAATGAAAAGGGAGCATTCGAGTCACCCGCGACTACCGTTGCCAACGTTTACTTTTTTATATTGTAGGTATACCAGATTCAAGTGTTGATTATTATTATCTGTGCTCTTGGTATCTCTTGCAAGTAAGGGGACGCTTAAGCAAGCCAAAAACACTCTGTATCAAAACTAAGTTTTGATTTTTAATCCGTTACATAAGTAGCAACTTTATTGGTGGAGGGTTAATGACTGATACTAATATTAAGTTGTTTAAATGCAAACCATTTGGGGGTATTTCACAATGCCCGATATTTGTCCACCGTTTGAGCATGTGATTACCAACTCATTTCTTAACTAGTCATATTGCATGCTTTTTCGTTAACGGCTTTTTGTTTAAGAATTATTATTATTATCATTATTATTTAATCCTTTTCAAGTTTTTGTTAATCGATGGTTTCTCACTGGAGTTAGAGTGACACCAAGTCTCCTTAAGTCTCCAGGACTCTTCTCAGTATTCTGGCCGATCTCAATAACTCAATAGTTTGGATGGTCTCCGCTTGTCCTCTTATTTCTACGTTCTCAAGTCCTTGAACCAATCCTTTGGTGACTGTACCAAGAACACCAATTACAATTGGTATCACCGTTACTTTCTTTCCCGCGTTTTTTGTTTTTATTTTCAATTCCCTTGCAAGGTCCAGATACTTGTCCTTCTTTTCACTTTCTTTCAATTTTACTCTCTGGTCAGCCGGGACAGCAAAGTCTACAACTGGACAAGTTCTTTCTTTTATTATTATTTCTTGGTCTGGTCGTCTGGTCGAGTTTAGATGATTACTATTATTATTCATTTATTTGGAGGTGCCCGTGGTGTAATGGTTATCGTCGTAGGGAATGGACACGGCGACACGAGTTCAAATCCTGGACGAGACTGACTGCATTTCACATAGCACTAATACCCTTGGGAAGGGTATGAATCCAATTATTCTCCCTCCAGGTAAATAGTAGGGCAGACTAGGTTCTTCAGCCTTGGTGAGGCAACAAGTCTAGGAGAAGGAAAACTCTGAGTTCAAGCCTGTTAAACTCCGCATAAAAATTGATCTTGTGTCATATCCTGCCCGAGCGGGGTGGGGGGTTGGTAAATATGACTATTTTTATTCACTTTGCTTTGGATTTCTTTCAAAACTTCACCGGGTCTTTCCCCAAAACCTAAAGTGACATAAGGAAATGATTACATGAATTCTCTCTGTGTTTATGTTTTTTGCTGTCTCTTTTTCAGTCACACAGACAGAACTCTCCAAAGGAGCTGAATTGTTGTTTTTTTTTTGTTGTTTTTTTTTTTTTTTTTTTTTTTTGTATTTCACATTTTACTAGGTTGTGTGTTTTTGATTGGTTTCTTTTTTTAATGGTATATCAACCTTTGTAGGTTATTTAATGCGAAAGCCATTACTTCTAGAATAGTAGTAGTGGTACTATTAACCCATAGCTGGGAGGATAAGGGGGTTCATACCTTTCCCAAGGGTATTTGTCCGAAAGTGAACATAACAGCGCGACTAGAATTCGAACTCGCTTTCCACGATTCCGCAGTCCATTGCTTTAACCATTACACCACGAGGACACCCCCTTGTGAGTTTTTCACATCATTAGTTGATGGTCTTTCAATGGTGTCTGGGTGACTGTTAGTCTCCTTAGGTTTTTAAGGCTCTTCTGAGAATTCCGGCCGATCTCAACAATACTGTACTCTCAATGGTCTTTACCCTCATGTTTCATAGTCTGTTTATTTGCTTTTATTTTTGTTTTCTGTTTTGTTTTGTGTTGTTGTTTTTTTTTTTGTAGTTGTTTTCTGTTTTTGTTTTGCTTTTTTTTTCTCATGCTGTACCACAGCCAGATACGGATATATGAAACGTACATAGAATGTTCATAACATATATACATAGTGGGGAGGTGCCGGTGGTGTAATGGTTATCGTTGTAGGAATTGGACACGGCGACACGAGTTCAAATCCTGGACCAGACTGATTGCATTTCACATAGCACTAATTCCCTTGGGAAAGGTATGAATCCAATTATTCTCCCTCCAGCTACGGATAAGTAGTAGGACAGACTAGGTTCTTCAGCCTTGAAGAGGCAACTAGACTAGGAGAAGGAAAACTCTGAATTCAAACCAGTTAAACTCCGCTTAAAAAAATTGACCTTGTGTCATATCCTGCCCGAGCGGAGGGGTTGGTAAATATGATAACATATATACATAGAACATAGGAATCCCGAAACACGAAAAACACATAACGACTTCTTAGTTCAGGTACGAAACCTTTTATTACCATTGAGTTAGAGATACACATTCTTTCTATACTGGCTTTTCCATCTGCCCCCCATCTCGTGCGGTGCCCGTAGCGCGCAAATTCGTCTGGCCTCAGCGAGCCCTGAATGTCGACATTTCTCGTTTGGTGTCTAGTTCTCAACTCAACAGACTTTTTCAAAATCCCCAAAATCCTCCGCGGGCGCTTCCGGTGCGTGACGTCATTAGCACTCTCTAGCTCCGTTTCCCATCTGGGCTATTGTGACATCTCTGAGTGACACGTCCGCTCCGCACGCGCGTGAACACCTGCGTTAATGTTGCACCTATGTAACCCATGCACTGAGCCGAAAGGTTCTCAGCCTAACTAAACCCAAAGGCATAAAACGAAATCCCTCGACCATTAAATTACATTGAAAGGTCCAAGTATTTGTTCATCTTTTCACTTACTTTTATTTTCACGCTGGGGTCTGCTGGAATGCCAAAATACACAAAATTACGTATAAGTTTTTTTTTTTGTTTTAGTTATTGGTTTGTTTGTTTTTTATTAATCTATTATCATTCTTTTATCGGCTTTTTTTACACCAACTAATCATATTTACCCAACCCCTCCGCTCTGGCAGGATATGACACAAGGTCAATTTTTAAGCGGAGTTTAACAGGTTTTAATTCAGAGTTTTCCTTCTCCTAGACTAGTTGCCTCATCAAGGCTGAAGAACCTAGTCTGCCCTACTATTTACTCATAGCTGGAGGTAGAATATGTGGATTCATACCTTTCCCAAGGGTATTAGTGCTATGTGAAATGCAATCAGTCTCGTCCAGGATTTGAACTCGTGTCACCGTGTCCATTTCCTAGGACGATAACCATTACACCAACTAATGGTGGTGGTCTTTCACTGGAGCCTGAGTGACAGCAAGTTTCCTTAGGTCTTCAAGACTCTTCTCAGGGCCGATTTACCAAGACTGTGGTCTGGATTGACTCGATTTTTTTCTGATTCCAATCCCTTCAGTGTTTTTTCAAGATTTCGCGGACCGAGCCAAGTGCACGAATTACAGCAAGTATCACCGTCATTCTCATGTTCCCTTACTTTTTCAACTCGTTAGTAAGATGCAAGCATTTGTCAGTTTTTTTGCTTTTTTTATTTCTAATCTGCGGTCCACCAGAACATCAAAATTTGCCACATGACATGTTCTTTTTCTTATTTATTAACCCTAGTTCTGGTCTTCTTGTTATATTATGTGAACTTTTGTAATTTAACACCATAGAGAAATTTATGCGTTTCATTTTCTCGGGCGGGTTCTGGTTTGTGCATATACTATTTAGCAATATGTTCAAATGTTAACCTCTTGCATACTTTTCAGTGGATCACCTTTCCTACCCAGTCATGTCTATTCTTGTACTCCTTTTCTGTTAGTTTGTTGCATTCATTTATTATGTACTTAACAGTTTCATCTCTGTCACTACATTACCTACACTTGCTTTTCTTTTGCGTGTTATCAATTTTTGCTTTATCATCATTGGTCCTTATGGCGTTGTTTTGTGCTGCTATTAGAAGAGATTCAGTTTCTCTCTTGAGGTTTTCCTTTTTTATGCGATGTCTCGATCTTCTAGGGCGCAAATCTCGCCAATTTGTTGCTTGAAATATCTATACGGTTATTTTTCTTCCAATTTCTTTTTCTTAATTTCTTTTTTTTTTTTTTTTTCTTTTTCTGTTTATTCTACTGTTTCCAATGCTGTTACTGGTTGCTGTATTTTTATCGTTACTATTATTACTATTATCTGATTAAGAATTTTTCACGTCATTTATTTGTTGTAAGCAATAAAATTTTGTCAGATTTAATAAGTAATTTATTGATAGCAACAATATATCTGGAGATGCTTCTAGCCTGGCAATCTCGTCAGTTCTCGTAACCATCGAGATATCAAAATAGACAATAGATAGAATAACGTAACTAATAAAAAAAACAACCATCTATTTATATATTTATTTACCGATCCTCCCCGCACGAGTAAGATGCGACTCAATATCAATTCTAAATTAGAGTTAACCAGGGTTGAATTTTGAGTTTTCATTCTACTTTACTCGTTGCCATACCAAAGTTAAAGTGCATAGTCTGTCCTACTATTTACCCATAGCCTCGCGTAGTGTAATGGTTAGCAAGCTTCACTTACAAACCTGCAAGAGTTATTTCGAGTCTCATTGGGTGCTCTATTCATTCGACCTTCTGCTACATCCAAGCAAAACGCTTAGTAAATTACTACTATTTACCCATAGCTGGAGGGAGAATACTTTGATTCATACCTTTCCCAAGAGAATAAGTGCAATGAGAATTGCAAGCAGGCTTATTCATAATTTGAACTCGTGTCACCGTGTCCATTTCCCTACAACGACAATCATTACGCCTCTAGCATCTACCCTCGGTCTCTCTCTCTTTCTATATATATATATATATATATATATATATCATCATGGTGTGCCACTCGCACAGATTTCCTTGTCCATCTTCCGCCACTCGTTCCTATCGTCTATCGCTTTCGGCAGGTCTTCCATACTACATCCTTTGTCAGTTCAGATCTATTGTAGAGAGGTTCTAGCCGAACACCCTACCCTTGCATGTGCGTGTGAACGGGTCCACAGGAGTACATCGCTTATGAGTTCGTTCTTACTTCTCCAGCAGTGTCTCGCATGTCTTGCTCGTCTAGTTTGGATGGTTTTCGAGCTGAGCGTTAGGTGTCCGTACAGCTGCTGCTTTGTGGGATGCTGCCTCCAGGATTTGTTCAATACAGCTGGCAGCATTCTTGTGCAATTGCTGTCAAGCTTTCTCTACGTACGCTTGGTCAGCGTTCATGCGGTGCATCCATACAGCAGTATTGACACGACCGCTGCTTGGAAAAAATGCGCTTTATTCAATCTGATTGGTCTGATTTCCATACGACTGATAGTTTATCAATGGCTGTCCATGCCCCTGCTAGTCGCATGTTGATGTCATTTTCAGTAGATGAGACGTTAGTTCCGAGGTCGGTGAACTCGTCCACAAGTTTCAGAGATCTTCCATTTAGTATGGAGATGTCACCTCTTTGATTAAAGCACATGAACTCTGTTTTGTCTGTGTTGACATGGAGGCCTATGCTCCTTACTGCCCGTTCCAGAATCTGTAGCAGGAATTCGGCCTGGGCAGGTGTATTTGCCCGAAGCGCCAAAAGGAAAAAATACAAGATCTCCCGAAGATGTTTTATTTATCGAATTATTTGCCAATGTTAACTGTTTTGTGCTTTTAGACCTTCATCAGGGCGTACGAATTATTAAATAAAATAACCGAAAGGTTTCATTTTAGCAAATAATTCAATAAACCAAATCATCCCCTGAAGACCTTGTGTCTTTTCCTATCTGTACATTTTCGGGTTTATTTTTATCATTCAGGATTTTCAGACTATTGTCCTCATTTTCATTGTTATATTCACAACGTTTCGGCTGATATGTCCTCCGGCCTTCTTCGGATGCTAAAAAACAATGTCTTTCATATAATTTAGTCCGCTTTTTCGTAAAAGTGATGATTTCAGTTTTGTAATAACTTTTGTAAAATACAACCAATTTCAATTAAACTATCATCTTGCAGAAATTTTATATTTAAACTGACTTTGGAATGGCATCAATTCATGAAAATTGTTCTAAAAATATAAGATGCAAAGGTTTAGCAAATCATCAGATCTTTTAATTGATTTCTCCTCGTCTCTTTTGAGATGCTAACAACACTGTAGTAACTACGGAATTTAATGTAAAGTCGAATACATTAATTTTTTCATTGAATTTTTAATTAAACTATCTAGTATTTTGCAAGATTTTAAAAAATCTTTTTTTTATGTTTTTAGATGACAGCAAAATTTACATTTAGTGGTTCAGCTTTTCAAAGACTTTTCTTGGCACTTTTATATATAACCAAAAAAGACCCGCATGAAAAAAAGCGTACCTACACTATATGGTAATGTTATCGCAAATTTTTTTTGTAATCCAATACAAGAACATTTTTCATAAAATCGGTTGTAAAAATAATACCCTATGAATCCAATTATTCTCCCTCCAGCTATGGGTAAATAGTAGAGCTGACTAGGTCCTTCAGCCTTCTAGAAGGAAAACTCTGAATTCAAACCTGTTAAACTCCGCTTAAAAAATTGACCTCAGCCAACTTATATATGTGACGTAGTCAGCCGGGTTTCGATCTCAGCTTGAAGCAGCTAACGTTTCTAGCTACACTGAAGAGTAGTGATATGATGAAACGTTCTGTCTGTGGATGACAATGTACATTCTCCCTCCCTCACCTTGAGTTGAACACTCTAGTGAGGAATTTGCCGGCTACCATATAAGCTTAAACACATTAGGTCTTCTCATTGACTGAGCACCCACGGTAGCCGATAGCGAACATGTAAAAAGATACGCGGAAAAATTCCTTCACTATCTCAGTGAATGATGATAGCTTTGCTGTAAGATGACCGACTATCTTTATGTTAATCGGGTTTCGATCCCAGCTTGAAGTGTCTAGCCACACTGACGAGTTGTGATACAACAAAACAGACTGTCTGTGGATAACTATATAAATATTGGTTTGGTTTGGTTTCTTTGTTTAATGGCATATCAACTCTTTTTAGGTTATTTAATGACAAAGCCATTCTCCTACAAGAACAGTAGTGGTACGATTTAACCCATAGCTGGGAGGATAAGGGGGTTCATACCTTTCCCAAGGGTATTTGCCCAAAAGTGAACGTAATAGCGCGACTGGAGTACGAATTCGCGTACTACGATTCCGCGGACCATCGCTTTAACCATTACACCACGAGGAAACCCCTATATATATGTATATATATGATATGTAAGAGAAGAGTTTGTAGGTAACTTTATTTTTAAATACGTTGTCAGAGCTCATTAGTTAGCAAACATTTAAAAGCTTTCAAATATTCCTATCTAACACTAATAATTCTATTTAAAATAACTAATTCATTTTTCATAACAAATGGTTTCAGGTATTCTTATCTAATACAAATAATTTTATTTAATACTAATCACATGTCTACACTCAGTTAAATTATTTCAAATATTGTTATTTAACATTTTAAGTTGGCGCCTGTAGTCGATGGTGGCCCCAAGGCTCCATTTTCGATAGCTACTCCACCGAGGTGTTGGGAAGGGCGCTACTCCTTTCCTTGGATTGCCCCGCTTTACCCTTGATCCTTACCTGATAATGCTGAGTGTTAAGCAAGGAGGCATTAAGTACCATTTTTTGAGTCTTTGGTATGACTCGACCTGAGATTGAACGCCGGTCTCCCGGACCATTGGCGAACACTTTACCTATCATGCCAATGTCCGGTGACTGTTTACCATTAGTAATTCTATTTGATATTAATCATCTGTTTGCACTCAGTTAAATGGTTTCAAGTATTTATATTTAACATTACTATATATATATATATATATATATATTCCTATGTAATACAAAGTATTCCTATGTAATACAAATAATTTGCACTCAGATTCAAATAACTAATAATAATAATCCTTAGTAAATGATTAAACAGTTCTATATGACCCATAGATGGGACTCTAACGGGTACTAACACTCTAGGTCACAGTGGACATGAGAGTAATGGTAAAGAAGGGATATTACATATTCCTCAGATTCCAAGACTGGAACTTCACCATCTGAAGGTTTAATGTCATACCCAGGACATTCTTTGGTTGGTGGGTGGGTTCTTACCTCTATGCAGAGGATCAGTCAATGAACTCTACAGACCAAATTGACAGTGTTAGTATGTTGATCTAACTTTATCTTATCATTATATCTAATTATTCGAATATTGTTATATTTGTCAGCACTTCTGTGCATAAAGCACTGCAGTAATTTTATTGGTTAATGCAACCGTTTTAGATCTTTCTCTTGCGGCAAATCATAATTATATATACAAGGTGTTTCAAAATATTTGAAATCCTTTGAGATGTTTGTGAACATTTCATATCATTTCGTTATCTAATAACTTGACCAATTCTGATTCAAATAATCTCAAATTATTACTTTATGTGTAGAAACAACAGAAAATTATATTTTTAAACTCTTCTTCTTTTCCAGTGAATGGTATTTCAATACCTGAAAAAAAAAAAGAACACAAAACATGAATTATTTCTACACATGCTGTTCAAAATTGAGATAATTTGAACAAGAATTGGTTCACTCAGTAGATAATGAAATTATGTCGAAAATTTTTTTAAAAACCTTAAATGTTAAACACAGAAATATGAGTTGTATCTACATCTTCTGTTAAAAATTGAAATCGTTTGTCCATTCTTAATTACGAAATTATGTTTATTTTTCTGAAGCACCCAATATTTATAGGGGTGTCGTCGTGGTGTAATGGTTAAAGCGATGGACTGCGGAATCGTAGTAAAGCGAGTTCGTATTCCAGTCGCGCTATTACGGTCACTTTCGGGCAAATACCATTGGAAAAGGTATGAACCCCCTTATCCTCCCAGCTATGGGTTAAATAGTACCACTACTGTTCTTCTCGGAGAATGGCTTTGTCATTAAATAACCTAAAAAGTGTTGATATGCCATTAAACAAAGAAACCAAACAAATATTTATATAGTTATCCACAGACAGTCTGTTTTGTTGTATCACAACTCGTCAGTGTGGCTAGACACTTCAAGCTGAGATCGAAACCCGATTAACATAAAGTCAGTCGGTCATCTTACTGCAAAGCCATCGTCATTCACTGTGATAGTGAGGGAATTTTTTCGTGTATCTTTTTACATGTTCGCTATCGGCTACCGTGGGTGCTCAGTCCATGAGAAGACCTAATGTGTTTAAGTTTATATGGTAGCCGGCAAATTCCTCACTAGAGTGTTCAACTCACGGTGAGGGAGGGAAAATGTACATTGTCATCCACAGACAGAACGTTTCATTATATCACTATTCTTCAGTGTAGCTAGAAACGTTAGCTGCTTCAAGCTGAGATCGAAACCCGGCTGACTACGTCACATATATAAGTTGGCTAACCGTAGTCGACGGCGCCCGAATGTTTCCTTTTCATTAGCTACTACATCGAGTTGTAGGGGAGGGTGCTCCTCCTTTCCATAGATTGCTCCACTAACTCTTGATCCGTACCTTATAATCCCAAGGTTTCTGCCCTTTTTCTTTTTAAAAAGTGTGAAGCTAGAAAGCATTAGGTACCATTTTTTGAGTCTTCAGGATTGAACCCCGATCTCCCTGACCAAGTGAAAATTTCAGTAATATAAAGATACATAATAGCACTATGATAGCTGTGTTCGTTCTAAAGTGCATACCAACCCCTGGGACAATAAAAATATAGGACTATTGCTCTACTGTAACCGCTGTCTCTGTTCAGAGGTCAAACTCTCATATATTACTAAAAGAATTAATTGATTTGACTGAATTCTGATGCCTCTTATACACGATTCTTGACCCAACACATGTCTAGCTACGCTTGAAATTTCCCAGATGGGACATCATCATGACGTGATAGTTTATTTGGCCGAATATTGATTGCCTTTTTGACAACCTCCTAACTAGTAACATCTGCAAACATCTTGTTGAGTATGGCATTCACTGAATAAATAATCCCCAACTGAAAGTGCCGTACAGAGTGTCTCAAAAAGTAAGCAACTGTCTTTTTGCAATTTTTTGTATTCGAAATATCAGATTAATCCACTCTTTTGGTGAGGCTTAGAATAGGAACAATGTAACCCACCGCCCTATGCAGGTTGCGACACAAGGTTAAAGAGCCCAATCTGCCTTACTACTAACGCATAACCGTGGCGGGGGAGGGAGGAGAATATTTAGATGCATATCTGTGTTCATTTACTGTGACGATAACTGTTACGCCACAAGCTGTAGGGTAATCTATGCAAACAGCTTCGTTTAGGTGTTGAGCTCGGATAGCTGTGTTCATTTATTGTGACGATAACCGTTACACCACGAGCTGTAGGGTAATCTACTCTCAGGTTTCGAGTATTCTTGTCTAATACTGATAATTTTCGTGTTTTTTTATGCCAAAGACATAACTTAAATAAAGGTCTCCGGTTATTTGTGATACAAAAATGTATCTTCACAATTATTGTAAACAAGGACTCATTTAATATTCAATTGCAATATTAAAGTTTTAAGAGCCTGTATTTTTATGGGCAACTATTAAATCAAATAATTTCCATACAAATATATGTTGTCCTTTATTACCAGATCTAATCTTATCTAAGTATCTTAGCAAATGTTTGTATCTTATCTAATATAATTAATTTTCAAACATATCTTGTTGATATATAGATAAAATCCTAACGAGTACTACCACTCCGGGTCAGAGTGAGCTTGGTAGCAATGGCTTAGAAGGGGTGACGCCATATTCTCCAGAGTTCTAACTCTAAAAATTCTTCATTTGATACAGTTTTGTGTCATCTTAAGGATATACCTTTTCGTGGGGAGGGAGAGGTTTTTTTCCTCCTCTGTCGGGAATACAGATGTATTCTAAACTCAACGACGGGGTCCTATTTTTTTTCTAATCTTTTTCTTTCTTTCTTTTTTTTTTTTGACAGCTCCTACATTTCAATTTTTCAACACATATAGAAAGGGATCATCTATATTCTGGCTTGCACCCGTTTCATTACATTTGAAGTCACCCTTTTGAATGGATGTTTAACATCTCCCTTTCTACATTAGCCATCAAATCGTCAAATATATGAAAATTGTCTCAGTCCTTAGACAACGACATTGATGACACGGTACAAAAAAGTGCATCCTCGAATGGGGCTAGGGCAGGATGCAGTCATTTTCCCTTTAGATAGGAGTGTCTCTGAGTAAAGTGTCTCTGAGTAAAGTGTCGCTAAATGGTTACAATTATGAAAACATAGAATCGAGACGCGTATAAATTCTATCTTCTCATCCTGTGCCATGTGCCACATTTTGGTACTTTTAGGGTACCGAATAGATATGCTTTGCTCGAAGGTTTATTTGTTTAATAGCATATCAACTTACTAGGGTGATTTAATGCCAAAGTTATCCTTGTAAAAAATTTAGTGGTACTATCTAACCAAAAGCTGGAAGTATAACAGAGTTCATACTTTTCACAAAACCACTCCTCCATGAGTCACACAAGGCCATCTTTTAAGTGGAGTACAGCTGGATAGAAATCAGAGTTTTCCTTCTCCTTTAGTGGTTCTCGTACCAAAGCTACAGTCCAGTCTCTTCTACACATACCAATAATTGCTTTTCGAGGTTTGATTTCGTTCGGTTTCTTGGTTTAATAGTATATCAATCTTCATGGGTTATTTAATCACAAAACTATCCTTGTAAAAGAACAGTAATGATGCTATTTAACCCATTGCTAGTGATATAAAGGGGTTCATACCTTTCCCAAGGATATTAATCTGAAAGCGACCGTAATAACGCGACTAGAGTTCGAACTCGCTAGCAACAATGTGGCAGTTCAGCACATAAGCCACTAAGCCACAGAGAATACACCTGCTGAAGAAAGAAAGAAGAGATTGATTGATTGATTGAAGGAAGGAAGGAAAGAAGGAAGGGAGGAGTGATTTTAACGTCATGGCAAACAAGCCCTGTGGTGTTACTTTATACCTTGAGGTTCGGGAACCGTATTCATTCTTCATGAATGTCTACATTCACGGTGACGTGGTTTCTTAAACGAATACGAATGATTTTTTTAAAAGATCTATCTTACCCATAAATGGGACCCTAACAGGTAGTACCATTCTGAATAAGCGTTGAACTAAGAGTCATGGCAATAAAAGGGTACACCACACTCACCAGATCACCAGCACTGCAACCTCACCCATAGTTGCAGTTTAATGTCATACCCAGAACACTCCCTTTTCGGGGAGTATTAACTTTTTGCACGGGATACTGTCGGCGTTATCTAAGCTCTGTTGACTGGGCGTTGGGAAGAAGAGATTGCATTTCTTTCAGTCCTTACAGAGTGGCCTCGACACATCCCAGCCGGCCGTGTCCACGGATCAGGTCGGGTGTGTCTTGGATTTTGCGGCAGTCGGTCAAGGCCACCTGACATGGGTGCTGGGTTAGCCCGGCATTCGTGTCACGTGACTAAGACCAACTCTCCCCTAGGGCCGTTCTCCAGGTTCTCACCTGCTCCTGCAGGGCTTGGTTTATCACCTGGCGCCAGAGGCATACCTTTTTAGGGGAATACCGATGGGGCCCATAGCATTTTTGGAACCGGCGGTCGTGTTATGGCTTTGGCCCTACGCCTAGCTTCCACGCTAAAAAAAAACCTTCTGCCACATTTTAGTACTTGCTGGGTACTGAATAAATACCGATATGCTATGCTTAGTTTGGGTTGGTTTGGTTTCGGTTGGGTTCTTTGTTTAATGGCATATTAACTTTCCTGGATTATTTAATGCCAAGGCTATCCTTGTAAAAAAATAATGGTACTATTCAACCAATAGCTGGAAGAATAAGACGTTTCATACCTTTCCCAAGAGTGTTGCATATTGACTTTTGATAGAGCCGTCAATCAAGGTTTTCTGGGAGCAATGTTCTAGCTACATAAACAAGCGGAAGCAGCTCGCGTTGGTCGACAGCCGGAAGGATAATCGGAATACTAGAGCATTGTGAAATCATATATACGCAGATACGTACTGAATCGACGGTCTGTCGTTCAGTCAGTCAAGAGGCTGGGAGAAAAGCTAGCAAATGGCCGGCGGGCACCCGGGAAGGAGCAGTGGCCCTAGCGTACCACGGTTGGGCAAAGACGTAAGGAAGCAAAGACGTAAGACCCTGAATATGGAAGAACAACGTGAGTTAAGAAAAGGTCAATATAACAGTCCTTCGCGTCCTTCGTCTCCCAGTCTCTATCTCTGTCTCTGTCTGTCTGTCTGTCTGTCTGTCTCTCTCTCTCTCTCTCTCTCTCTCTCTCTCTCTCTCACTTACAGAAGTTTCGACCCTTAAGAGAGTCCTCAATGGACCGGGAGACCTGGGTTCAATCCCAGGTCGCGTCATACCAAAGACTTTCAAAATGATACTTGATACCTCCTTGCTTAACTCTCAGCAATATAAGTTACGTATCAAGTGTAAAGTGGAGCAATCTTGGGAAAGGAGTAGTGCCCTTCCCAAAACCTCAGTGTAGTAGCTATTGAAAAGGGAGCCTTCTGGTTGCCCTCGACTACGGTCGCCAACTTTACTTATTACTAAAGAGAGAGTCATATTTTATTTTTTTAAAAGTCTAATGCCTCCTCATTATGTTCCATCAAGAGTCTCAGTTTGAATATAATAGCGCGACTAGAGATCGAACCAGCTCACTATGATGTAGTTCAATACATTAGTCACTATGCCAAGCGGACTCTCCATCCCGAGGTTATTTGCACGAAATGAAATATGCAAACAGTTTCGTACGAGTATCGAACTTGTATCACTGAATCCATTACGCCTCGTGTTTCGTTTGGGTTGTGTGTTTGATCCAAACAAATTTCCGTTAACAGTACTATCTTAAACTTTTGTGCAAATCTGTCTTTAAGTCTTTTTTATAAGTCATTGTGGCTATTGATTATATCAAACGAATGGAATATGACGCTTCCCATATTTTGTTTTGGATATAATAACGTGATTAACTTTTTAAAAAGAAAAAAAGGCAGAAACCTTATAAAACTATTGGGTGGGTTTTAATTTTTTTTATTCCCTTTTATGCAAGATAAAAATTATTTCTGAAGAGCATTGAGAAACCTGATTCGTTTACTTTGAAAATACATTTTTTTTAATTTATGGATTAATTAGTTTATTTTCAAAATCAGTATTTGCCTATAGCTTCTATAGATGGAGACGTAAACTGTACCCGGCTTGAAAAAGCCCTTTTTTCTGAATTGATTTAATTAGAACAGACAAAAGATTGTGTTACTTTGCTTTACGAGTAAGAAAGCTTAAATGAAAATGTCACTGAAAAATACAAGGGTCATTCAAAAATAGAGAATTGTCGTGCATGACCTTCTTTACTGACAACTTCGGTCGGAATCTTTTCTTTGCTGGAAAGTATTTACACTCGATGGACTATCTCTTTGTTCCAGCCTCATCGTGGTAAATCCAGTTCTAGCCCATTTGTAACCATACGTTTTTGTTTTTTGCTTTGTTTTTTGTTTTTTTTTTGTTTTTGTTTTTGTTTTTTGTTGTTTTTTTTTTGTTTTTGCTCTTTTTTTTTTTTTTGGTGGGGGGGATACTAAGATATACTTCTCTGTACACTACACACATTCTTCTGTAAATTTCCCTTATTATGGACTTCTCAATCAAGAAAAAATTGTTCAAGGCTGGAACACATCGTTTGATTTGCCGCCATTTAGAATATGCTCAAAAGAAATATCTTTGCAAGATTAAAAGATTAATCAGAGAAAGAAATTCGGAAAAAAAATCATTTTACCTTTTTTAGAATAATGTCCCTAATTTATTGAATAACTCTCGTAGATAGATAGATATGTGGGGGTCCCTTTTACCCTTGATCCTTACCTTATAATGCTGAGTGTTAAGCACGCCGGCATCAAGTGCCATTTTTTGCAGCCTTTGAAATGAATCGACCTGGGATTGAACCCCGATCTCCCGAACCATTGGCGAACACTCAACTCATAAGGCCAATGGCTCGGTTACCTGCCTAAATCTTTTGAACAGAAGTGTATCTAGATTTTTAAAGTTTTTTGTTTTTTGCACATGGTTCAATCAAATACAAATAATTTGATCCTTTGGGCGTGGTTGTTATCGTCGCAGGCAATGGACCCGATGACCCGAGTTCAAATCCTTGACGAGGATGTTTGCATTTCACATAGCACTAATATCTTTCAGATATTCCCCGTCCAGCTATATGTAAGTAGTAGGGTAGACAGAGCTCTTTAACCTTGGTATGGTAGCTAGTCTAGGAGAAGGAAAATTCTGAATTCAAACCTGAGAAACTCAGTTTACAAATTGACCGTATGCCAGATAGATAAATACATTGACGGGACCCTAACAGGTACAACCACTCCTGGTTGGTGTATATCAGAGAATAAAAGCAATGAAGGTGTACTCCATGCTCCAGATATCCACAACTGAAGCGTCACTGGCAGACATCCCTGTCGATGCAGATGTGGAAGTCGGGAAGTAGGAACAAAAATACAGATAAAGAACCTAGAGTAAACAAGATTCAGTGGGTGGCATTATAAAAAGAAGCATGATCACGTGCATTGAGCAGGTGGCAGGCTGAAAGTGTGATCACGAGAATTTGCATTGCAATGTATAAACGGTTGACTGGAGGTGGTTTGACCACAAGAGAATTTTCGTGGATGTCCGGAGTGTTATATAACCAGGGAGATTTCAACCCGAATAGCTGGAAGAGAAAAAGCAGCTCATTGAAGATCCGTACCTCGGCCCCTGTGTGTGCAGCTCAGCCATCTATGACCTTCCCTACTCTACGCATCTGTACATTTTGGGTAATAAAAGGGGGAAAAAGAAGTTGATCGTGTTTTTATACATCAGTATTGTCTTTCTCTGTGATACAGCATTACACCTCTGCAGGGGCGACAATCAACTGATTCTAAACCTCGTCGACTGGATGACTAAAAACTGCTTAGGGTCAGACATAGATTGATAGATATATCGATAGATAGATCGTTGTTAACAACAGCATGATATGGAAAAAGATAGGCAGACAAGAAGATAGATCGAGAGATAGTTTTTTGGTGGGGGCGGAGGAGTCATATGACGCATTTTGAAGATAGATTGATATATGTTAACAATACTATTATATGAAAACAGACAGACAAGAAGACAAAGACATAGTTTTTTGGGGAGCAGGAGCGTGAGTTATATGACTGAAGATAGATAGATAGATAGATAGATATGAACAATAGCATGATAGGAAAACAGACAAGAAGATAGAGAGGGAGATATTTTTGCGGGGGTTGAGTCGTATGACTCATTTTGAATTAATCTAGATAGATAGATAGGTAGATAGATAGATAGATAGGGAAAGTGTTAAAGATAGATAAACATATTGAAAACAAACATTCCTAAGGAGAAATCCATCCAGAAATGTTAAATATCCTCGCATTTGCTGATTGCACAGATCTATAATTCTCCCTCCAGGCAAAAATTATGCAATTAATAAACTTAGAGGATGTTCACTATGTTTTCTTGAACACATTGTTAGATATTAATATCAAAAATATATATTATATATATATATGGGGGGGGAAGAAACTGAATCAAAATTTTTCTACCATAATTATTTCTCACACTAAAATATTTTGATAAAACATTTTTGCATTCTAAGAGAGATTAAAGTCGAAACGCCTTGGTAAATAAACAAACCATCAAACATATTTTCTTCCGTTTTACCTTTTCTTACACACACACATATATATATATATATATACCTTTATCTATTCTTATATATATTTTACCTTTTCTTGCACACACACACACACACACACACACACACACACACATATATATATATATATATATATTTGTTTCTCTATATATTTAATAGCATGGATCTTTATCTTCAACCAGTGGTTTCATACCGTCTTTACACAGCAATCAAATCATTAGGGAGAAAATATACACATATATGTCACAGTTTTTTTTTTTTGGCGGGGGGGAGTAGCAATAGACTAATAACAGTCATGACGAAAATATTTTTATTCAATATCGGAACATTCTGCTTTTATCGTATAATTTGGATTAAATTGTTTAAATTAATAGTATAATTATTTCCAAGTCATACAGAGAAAAATATTATCAAATTAAGTAATATTGAGGGAAAAATTACGAATTCATTGACCAAAAAATTAGAATTAATTTTTAGTTGCCTGCCTCTTGCGTTCTTTTATGACAGCCTAAATTCTTTCAGGCATCGACTTCAATAACTTTAAGTTATATTCTTTATCCAAGTGATTCTGATTCTATCGACGAGCAGTTAATAGATATTTCTTTTTCAATAAAAGCTGTTAAATATTACGAACCACAGGGTAATTTATGGAATTAGATTCTTTGGTTGGGTTAGTTTTTTTAATGACATATCAACCATTATCAACATAATATTGGCTATTTGGGGGGGATCCTCGTGGTGTAATGGTTAGAGCGATGGACTGCGGAATCGTAGTACGCGAGTTCGTACTCCAGTGGCGCTATTACGTTCACTTTCGGGCAAATACCCTTGGGAAAGGTAAGAACTCCCTTATCTTCCCAGCTATGGGCTCACATAGCACTAATACCCTTGGGAAAGGTATGAATCCAATTATTCTCCCTCCAGCTATGGGTAAATAGTAGGGCAGACTAGGTTCTTCAGCCTTGGTGAGGCAACTAGTCTAGGAGAAGGAAAAACTCTGAATTCAAACCTGTTAAATTCCGCTTAAAAATTGACCTTGTGTCATATCCTGCCCGAGCGGAGGGGTTGGGTAAATAGGATTATTGGCTATTTAATGCCAAATCTTGTTACCACATATATTAGATATATAAGATTTGCAAACACGTTTTATAGATAGAAAAGATTAAACAATTCGGTTTTACATAAGCCAGCATAGTTAAATGGTTCCAATTATTGCGATGTATCCCTAACAATTCAATTAAACGTCAGGCATTTGTTTACACACAGTTAAATGACCAAAGAGGTCTATTTAAAACAACTTAATTTAACATAAGTCATTTGTTCGCAGAGAGTTTAAATGTGAAACAATTCTATTTGACCCACAGGCCAGAGTAGACCTGGGAGTGATGGCAAAGAAGGGGTACACCGTATATCCCAAAGCTTCTGCATTGCTGGAACCTCACCATCAGATAGTTTAATATCATACCAGGACACTGGTTGGAGGTGGGGGTCTTACTCGACTGCAGAGGTGCAGCCGGTGTATTCTACAGCTCCAGCCTACTGAGCCATGCAATTAAAGGGTGTTTAACATGTTTTTTGTTGGTTTTTTTGGGGGGAAGGGGGTTATATAGCAGTAAATAAACTATTAACAAAAATGACGAAAAACATCCTTCTTTACTTTTTATCTTCATTGTTATACTTACAACGTTCCGGCTGATTCGCTCTTCGACCTTCTCTAAGTGTATTATGTCGAACTTGGTAGCCTACACAGAACCTCAAACTGAACCCATTATTCAATCCACGGGGTAGATTGTTCTAATTAACCATGACTGGGTACAAGTGTTCATTATCATCATCATCTTGTCATGCCATCAGCACGGATATCCCTGACTCTCTCTCGCCACCCCTCCCAATCGTTCATCGCTTCCAGCACGTCCTCAGGGCTACACCCCGTATCCTCACAGAGCTGCTGTATGTAAGTTCAAGCTGGCCACCCTGCTTTTGCTCGGCCATGTGAAGGGGTCCATTGGAGTACATCACTTTATTATACTGGAACATTATTATATATTATATAAGAACATTATTATACTGGAACATCCTCCTTATTTACCTGACCTTGTTCTTTATGGCTTTTTCTTTTCCCCAAACTGAAGGGAATCAACAAGGGAGCCTATTTTGAAGGCATAGAGGCCATCAAGAGGGCCGTAACGACGGTGTAGAGGGGCATCCCAGAAGAATCCTCCTAGCAGTACATAGAAGCATGGCAGCGTAAGATAAGAACGTGCATTAGACATAAGGGATTACATTGAAGGGAAAACCGTGTTTGTTGATTGGTATTGAAATAAATTGCCTTTAACAACAGTTTCGTTACGTTTTCGACAAACCTTGTATTAGACATGTTTTAAAATAAAGAAAAAAAATGTCCTTTTCTTTTTATTTATCTATTTCTTTTCTTTTTTTTTGTGAATGGTTTTTATTGCTTAAAATTCAGAAACTCTTCCTCTTCTC
The DNA here is from genome assembly GCA_963585895.1 of Sepioteuthis lessoniana. Lineage (NCBI taxonomy): Eukaryota > Metazoa > Mollusca > Cephalopoda > Myopsida > Loliginidae > Sepioteuthis > Sepioteuthis lessoniana. Next base: position 70,262,799 of record OY757918.1, on the reverse strand, counting down.
AGGCAATTTGTCAGATTTGAGAAATATTGATTTTTTGTGGTTTTTAACGGGAGAAGCTATTTACTGGATCGGCTGAAAAGTTCATAGGCTAACAAAGATATTCTCATGGAAAGCAAGCAGATGAAGTTTATTTTTCAACATAGTTCCTCGCTGACGGTCCACACACTTCTTTCGTAGGATCCCATTGGTCAAAAAAGTTATCAATAGCATATATGACGTCATCCTCTGAACGTTTCAGGCCACAATTGCAATGCAAAAACGACCCCCCCCCCTTTTGCACATGAACACGAAATCCTTTTTTTTTTTCAGATTGCACCTTTGAAACTTGGATCCTTATAGTTTTGTCCCACTCCTGCAATTAAGAATATATATATATGTGTGTGTGTGTGTGTGTGTGTGTGTGTGTGTGAATAAACACAAACACTCACACCCAAGAGGGATGCACTAAAAGTAATGCCTCCTATTTATTTTCATGAGAACTACAAAACTGCAATAAATACAGGAAACAAACTAACACGGATCGATAAGGCATGTTTTCTGCTACTAAACGCTATCTTTCTACATAATCACCGCCATTGAACACTAACCGGCATTCTGTGATCGTAGAAATACTTATTACCGGTGTTTTCTAAAGGGTAAGCAACACCCCACAAAGCAGCAACTGTACGGCCACACACCTCCCATCTGACAAATTATCAAGATAAGACAAATAAAACCTGCAGGGCATTGCTGGCGAAGTAAGGGTAAACTCGGTCTTATAAACGACGTTATTTATAAACTCCTATACACAGATGCCCCAGTATTGGCCGACCAGAAAAGACATCAACTCTGCGTAGATACAGAATACCGTCGAGAAAACCTGCCAATAGCGATGGATATGGTTAGGGACGGATGGCGAGAGAGAATCAGGAGACTCAGTGCTATGAACACAACTTGATGAAAACTGAACGGCTGGAGAAGAAGCTCGACGGCAATTACACAAGAATGTTGCGAGCAATATTGAACAAGTCCAGGCAGCAACACCCAACAAGGCACCAACTATACGGCCACCTGCCTCCCATCACGAAAACTATCCAAGTTAGACGAACCAGACATGCAGGACACTACAGGAGAAGCAGGGATGAGCTCATGGGTGATGTACTCCTATGGACCCCCGCATATGGCCGAGCAAAAGCAGGACAACCAGCTCGAACTTACATACAACAGCTATGCGAGGATACGGGATGTAGCCCTGAAAACCTGCCAGAGGCGATGAACGATAGGGAGAAATGGTGAGAGGGGGTCAGGGATATCCGTGCTAGTGGCACGACATGATGATGATGATGATGATATGTATATATATATGTGTGTGTGTGCGTGTGTGTGTGTGTGAACAGGATTTGGCATATGAACTCATAAGTGACGTTCTCCTATGGACCCCAACACATGATCGTACCTGTTTTTGCCGACCAGCAAGAACTTACCCATAACAGCGTTGCCAAGTCGGCTGTAGAATACGGCAACCCCCCCCCAATGAATGTCCTGTATATGACACTAAACAATCTGCTGGTGAGGTTCCAGTGAACCTGGAGCTTTGGGGAATGCGGAGCACTCCTTCATTACCATTGCTCCCAGGTCCACTCTGACCCGGAATGGTAACACCTAATAGAGCCCTATCAATGGGTTAAATAGAATTAAACTGTATACTTATGCTGAACGGTATTGTTTGAATTAGAACTGTTTGACTTAACTGAATAGCTTAAAATAAAAATGTTTTTGACAATTACACCGTATTTATATTTAAACTGCATGCGTATGCTAAACTGAATTGTTTGAAATTGAACTGTTTTTGACATTGAATCTCTCCTTACACTAAACTGAATTGTTTAATATAGAACTGTTTTGACATAACACTGTGTGTAAACAAAATCTATACTTATACGAAACTGGATTAGCTGAATTAGAACTGTTTGACTAAAGTGAATGGCTTGAAATAAAATGTTTTTCATAATTAAACTGTGCTTACATTTAAACTGCGTACTTATGATAAACTGAATTGTTTGAAATAGAACTATTTACATAAAAATGGATTTGGCGTTAAATAACCTACAATGGTTGATATGCCATAAAACCCAAACAATCCACCAACCAATAACAGCGCTGTGTGGACGCAGGATGTAGTTTGGAAGACCTACTGGGAGTGATGGAAGATAGAAACGGGTGGGGAGGGAGAGAGAGGGAGAGAGAGACAGAGTCAGGGAAATCCGTGCTGTCAGTGCGACTAGATGATGATGATACGTTGATATGCAATTAAACAAAAGGTTGTTATGCCATTAAATAAAGGATTGATATGCCATTAAACCAAATAACCAATCCTAACCAGTATTACCAACACATTAATGGGGATATTCAGGATTTTGATCAATTTAATGCTTCGTCAACAAATCCAAATAGCAATTTGAGGTTTGATTTTTCAGGCTATAACGTCATTTTCTTTAAATGAACGATTTCATTGTAATAAGAACATTATTCTGACTTTAGCTTTCATCTCAACAAAGCAAGAAGAAATGCATATTTTTTCATATTGATTGCAATACGATTTAATTCTTGTATTTTCCTGATTTTAGGTCTCCAAATCAAGTGATGATATACGAATTGTTTATACACTTATTTACTCATAAGAAATATTTCACACACACACACACACACACACACACACACACACACACACACACACACACACACACACACACACACATATTATGTCATCTTCCTTATAAGCTCTAATTATTCTATTATCAACAATCTTATCTCCTTTCCCTTGTAATTTCTAAATCTTTCTTCCACTATTCTCTCTCTCTCTCTCTCTCTCTCTCTCTATATATATATATATATATATATATATATATATATATATATATCTTTCTCTCAATCACACACACAAACGCACTCAGACCCATATGCGCACATGTGAACGTATTCTAATAAACGAAATTTCTTTCTCTCATCTCTCTCTCTCTCACACTCTCTCTCTCTCTCTCTCTCTCTCTCTCTCTCTCTCTCTCTCTCTCTCTCTCTCTCTCACCATCGTCATCATCACTATTTTATTCTTTAGTCTAACTTTTGCGTTTTCACCTCGTTTATCTTCTACAAAATAAACCTGGAACTTTTTTCTTTTTTCTCGTATATACTCTCTCTCTCTCACACACACACACACACATACACACTCTCTCTCTCTCTCTCTCTCTCTCTCTCTCTCTCTTTCTTTCGCTATTTTCATTCACTCTTTCTTTCATTCTATGTCTTTTTTCTTCCTTCCTTTCTTTCTTTCTTTCTTTCTTTCTTTCTTTCACCCATATACAGTTTCTGACTCTCTCTCTCTCTCTCTCTCGCTCTCTCTCTCTCTCCATCTCTCTTCCCTTGCCTTGCCTCTCTTTTTCTCTCTTTCAGTTTTTCTCTTCCCTTTATGATTTCTCTCTCTCTCTCTGACTCTCTCTGTCTCTCTGTCCCTCTCTCTCTCTCTCTATATATATATATATATATATTTCTATCTGTCTAACTCTCTCTCTAACTTTCAGTTTCTATCAATTCTTTATGGTTTCTCCTAATCTCTTTCACTTCTTCACTCTCTCTCTCTCTCTCTCTCTCTCAAGCACTCTCTCTCTCTCTCTCTCTCTCTTCTTCTGTCTCTCTTTCTCTTTCACTTTTTCAATTTTTCTCGTCCGTTTATGTTTCTCTCTTTCTCTCTCTCTCTCTCTCTCTCTCTCTTTCTCTCTCTCTTTCTTTAGCCCTTTCTCTCTTTCCTCCTCCTCCTTTTCTTTCTTTCTGTTTCCCTCTTCAGTTTCTCTCATCCCTTTATGGTTTTTCCCAACCACTTTTACCTCTCTCACTCTCTCTCTCTCTCTCTCTTTCTCTCTCTCTCTCTCTCTCTCTCTCTCTCTCTCTCTTCATCTTTCTATCCGCTCCTTCTATTGCTATTCTTCTTTCCCGCCAAACTCCTCAGCCCTTCTTGACATTTTCTACCGTTCTTCCCGCGTTTTCTGTCTCCATTCATCCCATTGTTCCCGAACACACGCCCACCTGCTTCTTGTTCGTTCTCTATCTCTTCACAATTCACCAATGTAATCTCGTTTGTTTTTTCTGCGCTTTGTAACAGCTTGGCACTTTTCTTTTGCAGCGATGCAACGAGATAATACTACAGTGCATTTCATTGCGACATTCCGTTAGTTGCAAAAATAAATATTTTTAAGATGGCGGATGGTGATACACACTTTGCTGTTCTACACGAAAGAATGAAAATGCCCGTGAAGAAAACAACTGCATAATAAAATATTACAGCAAAATATACAATTAATTTTCTTGTTCATATAACACTACATTATATATATATATATATATATATATATATATATACGTGTGCGTGCGTGCATGCGTGTGTGTGTGTGTGTGTGTGTGTGTGTGTGTGTGTGTGTGTATGTTGATCGCTGTATGCATGTATGTACGTATATACGCATTCAGGTAGCTTCTACTTCCCAGATATATATATATATATATATATATATATATATATATAATCATATATAAATATGCTCATATAGTTATATACACATGCATATATATGTATATATAGATAGATACACGCACAAAAGACTCATATCACGCACACATACACACCCATCCATTTATATATATATATATATATATATATATTTACGGGCATAATGTATATATGTGTGTGTGGGGGGAGAGTGTGTGTTCATTCAATTATTCACATATATACTTATATGTATATAAATAGATACGCACACACACACACATATATATATATATATATATAAATATGGGAAGCAAAATGTATCTTGACACGGACATGATTCAGTCGATCCATACATATATTATACAGTATTAGAACATGAAAATAGCGACAAAATTAATTGTGTGTATGTGTGTCTGTGTCTGTGCGTGCGGATAGATAGATAGATAGATAAGGAACCGGGGTAAGAAAAATACCAATTAATTAAGATAGATAGATAGATAGAAAGAAGGAAGTATGTGTTCTTAGTGAAATGGTTATGGTTGTAGGAAATGAAATAACGTCCAGTGTTCACATCCTGGACTAAGCTGTTTGTTTGGTGAAAAATCTGTGACAAAATTTTTGTTGTGCCAGTTTTCCATTATTGTAATTTTTTTAATTACAAGTTTCATTTTATTTCTAATGTTCTGACATGTAAAGAAAGTAAAGAATGGTTTTAGTCTTGCATGCCTATATGTAAAGAATTATTTGTGTATAAAACACATTGCTCACTTTCGACTACGATATTCTGAGGAAAATCCTTCCTGTGTATAATACGCACCGACTTTTTAGAATTTCTAACAGCTAGATTTAACCTAAATCTTGAATTTCTTCAACTTTTGATTCGTTCCTACCGATTGAAAATAAGAATTTGTATAGTTTACTTTATGTATTAAAACACAAAATTTACCCAATATTTAGAGCAAACACTCGGACATCTTCATACAAAAATGCAACAAGATTGCGACAAAAATAAGATCAAACAAGGAAAAGGAAAATTATAATTATAAACGCACATTCCAGTGGCAAATTTTCTTTAACATTTGTTTAGACTAAAGGTATAACTTACTCATCCTGTTCCATACATGGTGAAGCATGTAACCAGAAAAAAAAGCTGGTAATAATGTAGTTCTCGTGTATAATACGCACATCCAACTTTTGGGCTGAAAAATCTGGAAAAATAGTGCGTCATATCCATGAATAATTACGATAAATGTGCTATAATTAATCTAATTTGAAAGCATAGAATTTGGTAGGATCTCAAATACCTACCAAAAATGCAAAAGGCCATTTTTTCAGAGTTCTTGATTTCGAGATATTTTCCTGAAAATTGAATTTTGAAGAAGTATCACAAGACAGAAATAGATTGGAATTGTTTTTTTGTTTTTTTTTTTTCGTTTTGTTTTGTTTTGTTTTTTGTATATGTGTGAGTGTGTGTGTTTCTGTGCATGTGTGTGTGTTTTTGTACATGTGTATGTGTGTGTTTGTGTGCGTGTATGCGTGTGTTCGTATTTCGTGTCTTGTGAGTGAAATGTTTCCTGTTAAGACAGGAAATTGTCTTCTCATCGTGTTTGAAAGCGATAGCATGAAATCTAAAATTTAAATAAAGATGCGTTATCACATGAGCTATTTTTATTACATTTATGTTGTTCCAGCGAGTTTTTCATAAGTAATTTTGATATGGTTTTAAGTCAGGCCAGTCATATTTTTAATGTCCTCCACGTCCTCAAAATGTTACGCCGGATATAGATTTTATTTTAGGAAGCAAGAAAAAATAAAAGGAAATTAATCTAGTGTATACAGTGTTTCATTAAATGCTAAGTCGAGTGAGTATGGAGGCTGTTGCACTTGCTTAATCCTGTGTTTCGCTAAATGCTTTAACTGGTGAGTATGGTGACTGTTGTAATTGGCGTCTTGGTATCACATAGATAGATAGATAGATAGATAGATAGATAGATAGATACTGGTGTGTATACGTAGTTTGATCGAGACAAAGTGGCTGGAAACAAACAGGCATTGACACAACTAAAATGGATAGGTAGATAGATTTACCTAACCCGTTCGCTAAGAGCAGGATAAATTTCTAAGCGGAGTTTAACAGGTTTGAATTCAGAATTTTCCTTTTCCCAAACTGTTTGTCATACCAAGATTAAAGGGCCTAGTCTGCCCTTCTATTTCACTCATAGCTGTAGGGCGAAGAGTTGGATTTATACCTGGGTATTACCGGTATGTGAAATGCAAACAGTATCGACGAGGATTGGAACTCGGGTCCTTGTGTCCATTTCCAATGACTATGACCATTACGCTACAAGATAGATAGATATGAACAGACTGAGATAGATAGATAGATAGGTAGGTGCCTGAGGTGTGATCGTTATCGTCGTAGGAAATGGACACGGTGATACGAGTTCAAATCCTGGACGAGACCGATTGCATTTCACATAGCACTAATACTCTTGGGAAAGGTATGAATCCAATAATTCTCCCTCCAGCTATGGGTGAATAGTAGGACAGACTAGGTTCTTCAGCCTTGGTGAGGCAACTAGTCTAGGAGAAGGAAAACTCTTAATTCAAACCTGTCAAACTCCGCTTAAAAACTGACCTTGTGTCATATCCTGCCCGAGCGGAGGGATTAGGTAAATATGGATAGATAGATAGATTCCTTCTTCTAATTTCCAATTCCTCCATTGTTTTTTCCAGGACTTTCGTACTGTTCGAAGTGCACCATATAGACTTAGTATCACCGTCACCTTCATGTTCCATAGTTTTTAGTTCTCTAGCAAGGTCCAAATATCTATCAATCTTTTTGCTTTCTTTTATTTTCACTCTGTGGTCGGCCGGAACAGGAACATCCACCCGATGACGAGTTCTTTTCTTCTCGTTAATTATCATTAGTTCAGGTTTCCTGGTCGGGATTTAATTAGTTCGTTTGTGTCTAAAAATCCCAAAGAATTCTGAGCGTCTCATTCTCTTGGGTGGATTCTGGTTGTCTATATACCATTTGATAATTTAGGCAAATTTTAACCCCTTGCACAATTCCCAGTGGATCACCTTTCCTACCCAATCGTCCCTAGTCTTTTTAAGATAGATAGATAGATAGATAGATAGATAGATATGAACAGACTAAGATAGATATGAACAGACTAAGATAGATAGATAGATAGATAGATAGATAGATAGATAGATAGATAGATAGATATGAACAGACTAAGATACATATGAACAGACTGAGATAAATAGATAAATAGATATGAACAGACTAAAATAGATATGAACAGACTAAGATAGATATGAACAGACTGAGATAGATAGATAGATAGATAGATAGATAGATAGATAGATAGATAGATAGATAGATATGAACAGACTAAGATAGATATGAACAGACTAAGATACATATGAACAGACTGAGATAGATAGATAGATAGATAGATAGATAGATAGATAGATAGATAGATATGAACAGACTAAGATACATATGAACAGACTGAGATAAATAGATGGATAGATATGAACAGACTAAAGTAGATATGAACAGACTAAGATAGATATGAACAGACTGAGATAGATAGATAGATAGATAGATAGATAGATAGATAGATAGATATGAACAGACTAAGATAGATATGAACAGACTAAGATACATATGAACAGACTGAGATAGATAGATAGATAGATAGATAGATATGAACAGACTAAGATACATATGAACAGACTGAGATAAATAGATAGATAGATATGAACAGACTAAAATAGATATGAACAGACTGGGATAGATAGATAGATAGATAGATAGATAGATAGATAGATTGATAGATATGAACAGACTAATGTGTATAATAACAGTCTTATACTTAAATGATGACAATCCAATTCGACAAAATCTATCACATGTATACGAAAGTTCCTAGTTCTCTCTCTTGTTTTGTTTTTTTCTATAACTCCACACTGAATACACAATCGAAAACTGCTTTTTTTTCTTTTCATCTTTAAACTTTTATACACACCTAATATTTTAGATATACGAGGTGATAAGTTGTTTTTTTCTTTCACTCGTTCCGTATTCGCGTTAATTGGCGTAAAAATTTAATTTTGTTTTATTTTTTGTTTGATTTCATCAAACGTTTTCTGATTATTATGCAAAGGGAGTCGCTTTACATTTATTTGTATTTTGTAGCTGACATAAATAAATGTAGACATCTCGTTTCTTTTTTCTTTTTTTTTTTTTAATTTTTCTTTTTTTCATTTAGTGATTAAATTAACTTTGTTCTGCACTCTTTAATATGGCCAGATAGATAGAGAGAGAGAAAGACAGACAGACAGACAGAGAGAGTGAGCCTGAGATAGTAAAATTATGAATAGATAGCTAGATAGATGGATATATATATATATATATATATATATATATATATATATATATATATATAGTGAGAGAGAGAGAGAGAGAATGAGCCTGAGATTGTAAAATTATGAGTAGATATATATATATATATATATATATAGAGAGAGAGAGAGAGAGAGAGCCTGAGATTGTAAAATTATGAAGAGAGAGAGAGAGAGAGAGAGAGAGAGAGACTGAGATTGCAAAATTATGAAGAGAGAGAGAGAGAGAGAGAGAGAGAGAGAGACTGAGATTGCAAAATTATGGATAGATAGATAGATAGATACCGGCAGGCCTAGATTTTATATCTTTAAACAGTTTAACATATCAACTCACGTTTTATGGACTGCAGTGTTATTCGATAAAAATTTACAAGAAAGTTATATTTATATTTTGCATATGAATTTTTTATTGGACAAACTTTCTGCTCTCAGCTTAAACAATAGAAAAATAATTGAGATTTAATGAGTTGTTAATTTGGCCAAAACGTTCAATCTAATCACGCGTCTTTGTTTTAAGTTTCTCTTGTTTAAAAAATTCTGAAGTCAATATAAGTACATATTTTATTTCATTTAAATTTACAATTATGATCAAAGGATCAATTTAAGAAACCCTTTTCCTTATTATTCATGAACATCTATAGCAAAAAGTAATGAAAAGCTGATTTATTTTTACATTATAAATAACATAATGGGTGGATCGATAAGAGTGTAGTTTGACGTGTATACATTAGCTGAATTTTTATAAGGAATTTTCAATATATAATGTTTGATCTATGGGATCACAATAGCTATTTGTGTATAATACGCAAAATTTGGACTTATGGGAAAAAGATTTCTTGTGTATAAAACGCTGTGCTTTTTTCGAATTTGTAGCTACTTGATTTAGCCTAAATTTGAGGGGGTTGTAGCTACTTGATTTAGCCTAAATTTGAGGGGGTTGTCGTGGTGTAATCGTTAAATCGCTCGACTGCGAACTCGTAGTAAGCGAGTTCGAACACCACTCGCATTATTACGTTCACTTTCGGACTAATACCCTTGGGAAAGGTATGAACCCTCTTATCCTCCCAGCAATGGGTTGAATAGCATAATTGCTGCTCTTCTAGAGGGATGGCTTTGGCATTAAATAACCCGTGAATGTTGATATGCCATTAAAACGAAGAAGCCAACCAAACCTAAAATTGATATTTGTTCATCTTTTTATCAGCTCCACATCGACTAAAAATAAGAAAGGTATTTCTTATATTATATTTTTAAAGACAAAATTTCCACAGCCTTTGAAGAAAAAGAAATTCTCATGGCTGGAAAAAGGGTATTGTTTACTTCTCATGCATAATACGCACCCCTAACATTTAAGTTTAAAAGCCTGTGATAATGAGTCAATCACGTACAAATAATTACTTAAAAAATTAATTAATTTTCTTCGAAACCAAAGACGCTTTTATATACAGTATAACACATAAATAAGTTCACACTTAACAACTTTTGTAAAAACTTTGGCTGTGATATTACAGAAAAAATATCTTGAGTATAATACGCACTGATTTCTTAAAAGTTTCTCGCAACTGAATTTGACCATAATTTGATATTTATTCAACTTTTTATATCGACTAGAAATAAGAATTTTTGTTGTTTAAATTATATCTTAAAAATCAAAATTTACACGGTATTTAAAACAAATGCACTGAAATGTTCCTACAAACAGTAACAGGTTTACAGTGAAAAGAAGTTCACGCAAGGAAAAGCAAAATTATAAATAATAAATATCTCTGTATCGAATGGCTATTTGTTACCCAAAATAAGTGATTATTATTGTCATAACATTCAGTTTTCTTTTATTGACCGAGACATTGACTCATTATAACTCAAATTTTTAATTTTCCAATTTACAATGAAATCATTATAAGAAAAGATAAAAATTGGTAGTAAATACACTGAAACATCCATTCAACCTTTTTTTTTTTACTGTAAATTAAAATATAATTTTTATTAATGCAAAGCATACATTAACCGAAATTTATTTAATGAGATTTTCAACATTTATTTTAGTAGTAGTTGGCGACCGTAGTCGAGGGCGACCAGAAGGCTCCCTTTTCAATAGCTACTACACTGAGGTGTAGGGGAGGACGCTACTCCTTTCCCTGGATTGGTCCACTTTACCCTCGATACGTACCTTATATTTGCTGAGTGTTAAGCAAGGAGGTATCAAGAACCATTTTGAAAGTCTTTGGTATGACGCGACCTGGGATTGAACCCAGGTCTCCCGAATCATTGGTGAACACTCGTTCTGTCCTCAAATGAGGATATTAGTTTATAATGGTTTAAATAACCCATTAGGGGATAGATATGTTGTTAAACAAATAAACCAGTATATATGTCTATATATAGACAGGGAAATAAAAGTAACACTTGATACTCTCTGTGACGATCAGAAGGTACGGAGGGCGAGGAGTTATGTGTAGAGAAAATAAAACATAAAAATTATACTACAAATTGTAAAAGAAAAAAAAAACAGGAGGCATTTATGGTGTACAGAATCAGTAGGATTTCATTTTTAAATCTTCTCTCAGAATATTGAGATTTGAAGAACCCCTTCATTGCCATTACTCCCAGGTTCACTCTGACCCGGAGTGGTAGCCCCTGATAGGGCCCTATCTATTGGTTAAATAGAATTAACTGCAAACTGGAATTAGAACTGTTTGACAAACCTGAATAACTTGAAATAGAAATGTTTTTGAAAATTAAACTGTAATTACACTTAAACTGCGTGCTTATGCTAAATTGAATTTTTTTAAATGAGAACTGTTTTTAACATTGAAACTGTACTTACACAAAACTGAATTGTTTTATATAGTACTGTTTTGACATTTAACTGTGTGTAAACAAAATCTGTACTTATACTAAACTGAATTAGCTGAATTAGAACTGTTGGAATAAACTGAAAAGCTTGAAATAGAAACGTTTTTGACAATTAAACAGTGTACTCATGCTAAACTGAATTGTTTGAAATAGAACTGATTATTTGTATAAAAGTGGATTTGCTGTTGAATAACCGACAAAGGTTGATATGCCCTAAAACCCAAACAATCAACCAACCAATCAGAATATATTCACATAAAAAGCCACGGTGGCTAAAATTGATATATAACAGATTTTACGGCTTTAAAAATCCAGAATTCAACATTTTCTTCTAGACTATAATATCTATATGAATTATTATATATATTCAATAAATCAGTTCCTTTTTAAAGCGAGGGTTCATTTGTTTGCATGGCTCAATGGTTATATATATGATGTGTAAGGGAATAGTTCGTAGGTAATCATATTTTTAAATGAGTCAGAACTAAGTTGTTTGATTTGGTTTGATTTGGTTTGGTTGTTTTTAGTGGCATATCAACCAGCGTAAGTCATTTAATGCCAAACCCTCTTTATACGTGTTATATATGATTTGTAAAAGCATAGTTTGTAGATTACATTTTTAAACGAGCCAGAATTCATTTGTTTGCATACAGTTAAATGGTTATATATATGATTTGTAATTCAATAGTTTATTGATAATCTTACTGTTAAATGAATCTGAGCTAATTTGTTTTCATACAATTAAGTATTGCTATCGTTTGCACACAGTTAAATAGTTCCAAATATTCAAGCACAAATAGTCCAATTGGATTGACCATCGCTCTTTCTTTTTCTTTTCTTTTTTCCTTTTTTTGTTACTTTTTTTTTACTTTTTTCCTTTTTCTATTTTCTTTGTTCTTTTCCATTTTTTTTTCCTTTTTCCTTTTTCTTTTTTCCTTTTTCTTTTTTGTTTGTTCTTTTCCCTTTTTCTTTTTTCCTTTTTCTTTTTTCCTTTTTCTATTTTCTTTGTTCTTTTCCATTTTTCTTTTTTCCTTTTTCCTTTTTCTTTATTCCTTTTTCTATTTTCTTTGTTCTTTTCTATTTTTCTTTTTTCTTTTTTCTTTTTTCTTTTTCTTTCTGCTTTTAGTTTTTTCTTGTTTTGCCTCTTTCTTTTCCATTTTTTCTTTCCTTTCTTTTTTCCTCTTTTTTCCATTTTCATTTTTTAAAATTTTGTTTTCGTTTCGTTTTTAACTTTTTTTTCTTTTTTTGAATTCTTTTACTTTTTTCTTTTTAAAAATTTTTCAAAATGTTTTCCTGGCGCAATCTTGAGGCTTTAAGATTTGGTAATAGACATGATACAATGGGTAAATTGTTGCCATTTTAAATGATTCATTTTGCACATGCGTTTCGTTCGTTCCAGGTTTTGTCACTTGTGCCGCCAACTATAATCAGTTGGCCACAGTCTGTGAGAAAAACAGTACCATGACACAATTCAGTCCTCCAGAAATTTGTAAACGGCATGCTGTACTGCCTGACATTCACGGCGGAAGCTCCTATACGAAGATTTCACTGTATTTGGGTATCAATCTGAGAACAGTGCAGAGAATTCCGAAAAAGTTGGATGATTACTAAGGTACGACGAATAAAACATGCTGTGTATTGCTGGAAAGTGATGTTCTCCAATGGACTCCTGCACGTGGACATACCAGTGTTGACCGACCATCAGCAATTTATATTCATTAACTTTGTGCGAACACAAGATGCCATCTTAGGGACTTCTTAAGAGCGATGGCTAATCCAACAGGGAAGGGTGGCGAAAGAGAGTAAAGTAACTTCTACTGTCAGCACTCCTTGATGATGATGATATATATATATATATATATATATATATATACATATATATCAAAGATGTAAAATAAGGTCAAGAATTTTTTTAAATTAAGAAATTAAGTAAGAAGGTAAAATTGTAATTCATAAAATCACATATGTGGCTATATTTCTCTTCTCTGAAGAATTGAAAGATCTTTGAATTTGGCCCCACCCAACGAGTACTGTACTCACTGATCATCACTTGGTACTTTTTTTTCTTCAAATTTAATGATTTTTATGTAATTTTTTCTACAATCTTCATATAAGATTACTTTCTGAATTGATTTGCCTTTACTTTTTATGCTTCTTAACTAGTTAATTATTCAACAAAAAATATTTAATGCCGTGATTTTGTTATGATTTCATGTATTTTAAGTTTCTTTTAATTCTTGACCCTATTTTACATCTTTGAAATTTACCTACCGTCAAAAGATATATATATATATATATATATATATATATATAAAGTAAGTAAAGTTGGCGAGGGGGACCCGAGGGCTTCCTTTTCAATAGCTACTACACTGAGGTTTAGGAGAGGGCGCTACTCTATTCCCTGGATTGCTCCGTTTTACCCTTAAGTCTTACCTTATAATACAGAGTGTTAAGCAAGGCGGCATCAAGTACCATTTTTTGAGTCTTTGGTATGACTCGACCTGAGATTGAACCCCAGTCTCCCGGACCATTGGCGAACACTCTATTCATGACCCGTTATATATATTGCAAAAAAATGTTGTTTTTATCATAATTGATGATAGATTAATTAATAAACCTACCCATATTAAAACTATTTCTGTTTGTTTTGCGGGGTTTTTGGGGGGGGATTTTTGGGGTTTTATTTTTTGTTTTAGTTTTTTCTATAAAATTCGGCATAATACAAACATATGCGTTGATTGAGTAAATTTCTGAGACGAAGCTTGATCATTTTTATCACTTAGAGTATTCGAACTATAATCTCATTTTCCTTGTTATATTCACAACGTTTTGACCGATACGTCCTTTGGACTTCTTCCGGTGTATCATGTGGAACTTGGGATATAGGCGTTTGTTTGAGAAGTGCTTTCAAGTGAAATCACCTGTAGGTAGCAGGTTCAATCCCTCCTACAGGTAAAATAACAAAGAATACTTACAATAACTTAACACTTATACCAGGTTATGGTTAACGGAATTAAAACAATCTATCGACGGATTAAATAAAGCGTTCGGTTCAAAATTCTGCGTAGGCTGCCAAGTCCGACATTATACACCTGATTAAGCCTGAAGGACGCATCGGCTGAAACGTTGAGAAATATAACAATGAAAATGAAGATTATTGTCCGAATGTGTTAAGTGATAAAGATATACTTTGATTGTGGCGACAATGTTGCTTGTGATAAACATATAACGTTTATTGAACGTATATAAACTTACCTCCTAACATTTTCATTGAAGTTAGAAACGATGTACTCTAACAAACGATTAAATACAATCAATTCTTCCCATAGATTTGATAAAAACTGTTTATTTACAGAACATTTGGCCACTAGGAATCCTCTTTTCTTTCTCTGGCTATGATCACGATGTTTTCGAGGCCTCGTGAAACATATATATATATATATATATATATATATATATATATATATACATGTGTGTGTGTGTGTGTGTGTGTAATCTTTTTACGTTCCTATATTAAGTGCTTGCGGTACATTTTTTGCTAGAATTCTACTTTTTTCTGCATATATCTGAAAAAAGCAGAATATACCTTTTGATTTTATTAACACGTCATCTCCTGGCAGTGAAAAAGAACATCTTTTCCATAACCGAATATCTGACAATAGAATATTCAAAATATTATCCACAATGCACAATAATAAAAAAAAAGGATGAACGTTTCTTTTTCTGTTTCAATCATCGTCTTTAACTGTTTTATAGTTAGAAAACATAGACCCTAAGAGGGAACTCATTGCACTTCAGTGATTGGGTTTAATATTAAATACAAATAAATGCTTGGAGAAAGAGCGGATATATTATCTTTGAAAAGTATCTTGTAACATTTGTAACATTTTCCTGGGTGACCTCCAGATCAACCAGAAAATTATGTTTTTACCAGCGAATCTAATAATAACGCAACAGGAAGGACGTTAGCAGTCTGCAAAGTCTCTCAATGCGGATTATTTGACACTGGGGAGATGAAAACATAAATACGTCCCTGATGACGAGAAACCTATCAAAGAAGGCGATAATATATATACATATTTATATATAAGTAAAAGTTGGCGACCGTAGTCGAGAGCAATTCTGCAAAGTGAATTTTTTGTACTTCATAAAGGCTGGGATTATTATTATTATTATTTACTCATTAGAGTTTTTCGCATCAGCGTTTACTGATGATCTTTCACTTGAGTTTGAGTGACAGCAAGTCTCCTCAAGTTTCCAGGACTCTTCTCAGTATTCTGGCCGTTCTCAATAATGCTGTTGTTTGGATGGTCTCCACTCGTTCACCAACTTCCTAGTCCTCCAGTCCTTTTGATAATCCTTTAGTTACAGTACCAAAAGCACCTATCAGGACTGGTATAATTGTCACTTTCATGTTCCACAGTTTTTTCAATTCCCTAGCAAGGTCGAGGTACTTATCCTTCTTTTCACATTCTTTCAGTTTTATTCTGTGGTCAGCCAGGACATCAAAGTCCACAATTTTGCAAATTCTCTTTTTTTTTTGTTGTTGATTATTATTAGGTCTGGTCTTCTGGTCGAGATTAGGTGATCAGGCTGTATGTAAAAAGTCCTAAAAGAGTTTATGTGTGTCATTTTCTATGAGAGATGCTGGGTTGTGCATATACCATTTTTTCGTATGGTCAAATTTAAATTTCTTGCACATCTCCCAGTGGATCACCTTGCCAAGCCTGTCATGTCTAGTCTTATACTCCTTCTGTGCTAATTTGCTGCATTCGCTTATCATGTGATTGATGGTTTCATTTCTGTCACCGCATAGCCTGCATTTGCTATCAATATCATTATCATTATCATTTCACGTCTCGTGATTCTTTCACACCAGCATTGGCTGGGGGTCTTTTACTTGATTCTGAGTGAGAGTAAGTCTCCTCGCGTCTCCAGAATTCTTCTCGGAATTCTGGCTTATCTTAGCAATGACTTGGTCTGTATCGTCTTGATTCTTCCTTTGATTTCCAGTTCTACATTCCTCTTTTCCAATCTCTTGGGTTCAGTTTCTTGAGCACCGATTATTACTGGTATTACACTAACTTTCGTGTTCCCCTGTTGTTTTTTTAGTTCTCTGGCAAGATCAAGGTATTTGTCTATCTTTTAGCTTTCTTCTATTTTTACCCTGTCTCCCGCTGGAACGGCAGGATCCCCGAGATGATATTTTCTTTTCTTCTTGCTAATTTCCACTAATTCTGGCCACCACGCCGGAATTAAGTGATCCGTTTGTATCACAAATTGTCAGAGAATGTTATGCTTCTCATTTTCTAGGACAGATTCTGACTTGTGTATATACCATTTATTTGTATGGTCAATATCTTGCACGATTCCTAGTGAATCATCTTTATTAACCAGTCATGCCTATTCTTGCATTGTTATTATTATTAATTCTGACAAGTATTTTCTTTCATTCTAATTTATTCTTAGTTGCATTTTTACCCCAAATCACCTGTTCCGTTAATTCACAGCAACGAGGAAACAGGTCAGATCGGAAATAATAAAGGATAAACTCAAAGTGGGATTAAAATTCCTATCAAGTTTGCTTCCAAGAAACCTGGTTAAGTACACAAGATGCTCCAAGAGTCTAAACTACAAAAGCTCATTGGTTAGTATAAGATAAAATCTCACCTTTAAACTTATCCGCTAACCTTTTATCGATCTCTTTCGGCGCCATATTTCTTGATTTTTTTTTCCACCTTGGAGTAATTTTTTTTTCTTTTGCGTAGACAATTAAACGATGTTATAAATACTTCAAGTTTAAAAAACAATAACAATGAATATGCAAACGTACCATATATATATATATATGTGTCTGTGTCTGTGTCTGTGAGAGTTTACTAACCCCTCTGCACGGGGAGGATATGACACAACGTCAATTTTTAAGTAGGGTTTAACAGGTTTGAAATCAGACTTTTCCTTCTCTTTGACTGGTTGCCTAACCCAGACTAAGGAGACTATTAATTAGCCATTGATGGAAAGAGGATAAGTGGATTCATACCTTACCCAAGTGTATTTGTACGTTGTGATAAGAGTAAGCAATCAGTTATATATATATATATATATATATATATATATATATATATATATATAAAGTAACAAGATTAAATTAATAAAACGAATAAATAAAAGTGACTGTCGTTTTTGTTTGTTTGTTTATTTGGGTTTAATGCCATATCGACCTTTGTAGGTTATTTAAATCCAAATCAATTTTTATACAAATAAACAGTGCTATATCAAGCCATTCAGTTTAGCATAAGTACGCAGTTTAGTTTTATTTGACCCATAGGTAAGACCCTATCAAGTGCTACCACTCCGGCCCTGAGTGGACCTGGGAGTCATGGCAATGTAGGGATACTCTTCTTTCTCCAAAGCTCCAGCATTACTGGAGCTTCATCATCAGATAGTTTAGTGACATATCCAGAACACTCGTTTGGTCGTCTTACACCTCAGCAGAGATGCAGTGGGTGTATTCTATAGTTCCAGCCGACTGGGCAAACTTCCTGCTTATATATATATATATGTTGTGGTCTTCAGATAAGACCGGTGGAAGAAGAACTCAAACAACGAGTGATAGGTGAACGTTATTGTATTAGCAGAAAAAGGAAGTCATACAAAGGAAGTACTAGCCGTTCTCGACTTGTCAAATGTCTTGTAAGAAACGAGATGTTGTCTTCTCCGAGCGAGCTAAGCTCGGCGAATATGTTTAGGTTGGACGAGTCCATCTTTGGGGTATGGTAGGATATGTCCCCATAACAATATATATATATATATATATATATATATATATATATATATATATATATATTACTGGTGTTATTGGTATCATTATGATTATATAACACAAATATAAAACGGGTTCCTCGCTGTATTACTCCAAGAATTTTCATGAAGGCAGAAGACAGCCTAAATAACAGGAAAGAATTAGTCGACGATTTAAAGGCAGGAAGATTGGTTGCCATTCGACGAACAATTAGCTAAGTACTCTGCCTATATGACTTGGTGTCTCGACGAATCAGCAAGGTAAGTTTCAGTATCATAGATGATAAAAAAGTTAAGATTTGGCTTAATTTTGTGGAGTTAAATTTTAGTTGAAGACGATAAATATAACTGTAATATAAAAAAAGTGAAGTGGGCGACCTTAGTCAAGGGTGACCCACAGGTTCCCTTTTCAATAGCTACTACACCGAAGTATGGGGTAGGGCGCTACTCTATTCCCTGGATTACTCCACTTTACCCTTGATCCGTACCTTATAATGCCGAGTGTTATACAAGGTGGCATCAAGTACCATTTTTGAGTCTTTGGTATGACTCGACCTAGAATTGAACACTTGTCTCCCGGACCATTGGCGAACACTGCTCATTAGGCCAATCGCCCGGTAATAAGGATGATAATACATTTTGTCAAAGAGCAAAGATTTTGGAAAAATTTTCGAAAATCATATAAAATTACTTTCCAGGTCCAAATCCAACTGAAAATTAATGGTGTAATCTTTTTAAAATTGTCCATGTAAAAGGCTCCATCTACCAAAGAAAGTTAAAAAGGAACTTGATAAATAATGTTGCTTTAAGTTAGTGAAACCCATACCTGAAATAATTACGACTCTGGATTGCTCCACTTTACCCTTGATCCTTACTTTATACTACTGAGTGTTAAGCAAGGTGTCATCAAGTACCATTTTTGAGCCCTTGGTATGACTCGACCTAGTATTGAACCCCGGTCTCCCGGTTAATGACTGTTATATACTTTGATCAAATTATAGAAATATCGAGTTATTTGGTTTCGATTTCACTAATAATATATGAAGTTTTCAATAAAGCTAAGAATATGGCCAAAAGATCAATATCTAGGCCACTGGTGAGGGTGATGTTGTCTTACACCTGTGCAGAGATGCAGTCAGCGTTTTCTATATCGTCACCTGACTGGACGGATATATATATATATATATATATATAAACACGCATGCATAGAAGATGATTGAAGAGAGGATTGAAACTTAAGTTTTAAATTTTTGCATTTCTGAGAAATATATATACAATAAAGTGCTGACGACTAGACGTGTCATTGCTAGTTTTGATATTTTTTCACAAACTTTTGGTGAAACACAAGGTGGTACGTGTGCAGTCCCTCCATGTGTGCCTTCCAAAGACTCATAATATCTATAACTACTTTTTATGGGTTTTCCTATCAAAACTGTTCCCCATTATCTAGAGGGTAGAGTGTTCGCCAATGTCTCGGGAGACCGGAGTTCAATCCCAGGTCGAGTCATACCAAAGACTTTTAAAAATGGTACTTCATGCCTTCCTTAACACTCAGAATTATAAGATACGGTTCAAGAGTAAAGTGAGGCAATCCAGAAATAGCACCTTCCCCTACATCTCGGTGTAATAGCAAATGGAAAGGAAACCTTCGGGTCGCTCTCGATTATGCTCACCAACTCTACTTTATATATATATATATATATATATATGTGTGTGTGTGTGTGTGTGTGTGTTGAATAATAGCTTGGTGGAAGCTATTTTTGCTGGGTCTGTAAAAGGATTAAAATGATTTAAAACTGTTGGGTCATCTAGTAAGTAAAGTAAGGTTGGCGACTATAGTCGAGGGCGACCAGAAGGCTCCCTTTTCAATAGCTACTACACAGAGGTGCAGAGGAGGGCGCTACTTCTTTCCCTGGATTACTCTACTTTGCCCTTGATACGTACCTTATATTGCTGAATATTTAGCAAGGAGGTATCAAGTACCATTTCTAAAGTCTTTGGTATGACGCGACCTAGGATTGAACCCAATCTCCCGGACCATTGGCGCTAGTTTAATTAATTTGTGATGAACCTGAGGTAATTTGAGAACATGACTTTGACTGGAAGAAAATATCCCGTCAAAGATGATCGTAGAATTTTAGAAATTAGATAAAGTCAGTCAGTTAAAAATTGCCAACGAGAGCAAAAATCGAATTTCATTTCTACTCTGACCACTGGCAGCCCATTTAGTCGGGTGGGTGAAATGAAATGGACATTGAAATAAGATGAATGTAATAAGCATACATAAATTGTGTCTGTGTTGTTTTTCTTCTCGGCACTTTTGCGCTGAAAACAATAGGAGTCGTAAGATTCACAGCAGAAGAGATACAAACGAGATGACAAGAAGAACAATATGGTAACAAGAAGAACATGATTACAAGAAGAACAATATGGCGACCAAAAGAAAAAATTGTTGACAAAAAGAACAAAATCATTACAAGAAAAACATGTTGGCAAGAACAATATGGTGGGGACAAAAAGAACACCTTTGTGACAAGAAGAACGTGGCGACAAAAGAACAACATGGTTGCAAGAAGAATAATATAGCGACCAAAAAAAGAACATGTTGCCAAAAAGAACAAAATAGTTACAAGAAGAATAATATGGTGACCAAAACAAGAATATGTTGACAAAAAGAATAAAATGGTTACACGAAGAATAATATGGCGACAAAGAGAAGAACATGTTGACAAAAAGAACAAAATGGTTACAAGAAGGACAATATGGTGACAAAAAAAGAACATCTTGACAAAAAAAACAACATGGTTACAAGAAGAACAATATGGCAACCAAAAGAAGAACATGTTGACAAAAAGAACAAAATGGTTACAAGAAGAACAATATGGTGACCAAAAGAAGAACATGTTGACAAAAAGAACAAAATGGTTACAGGAAAAACATGGTGGCAAGAACAATATGGTGAGGACAAGATAAACGACTTTGTGACAAGAAGAACGTGGTGACAAAAGAACAACATGGTTACAAGAAGAACAATATGGCGACCAAAAGAAGAACATGTTGACAAAAAGAACAAAATGGTTACGAGAAAAAAATGGTAGCAAGAACAATATGGTGAGGACAAGAAGAACAACTTTGTGACAAGAAGAAGGTGGGGACAAAAGAACAACATGGTTACCAGAAGAACAATATGGTGACCAAAAGAAGAACATGTTGACAAAAAAAACAAAATGGTTACAAGAAAAACATGGTGGCAAGAACAATATGGTGAGGACAAGAAGAACAACTTTGTAACCAGAAGAACGTGGTGACAAAAGAACAACATGGTTACAAGAAGAACAATATAGCGACCAAAAGAAGAACATGTTGACAAAAGAGAACAAAATGGTTTCAAGAAAAACATGGTGGCAAGAACAATATGGTGACGACATAAAGAACAACTTTGTGACAAGAAGAACGCGGTGACAAAAGAACAACATGGTTACAAGAAGAACAATATGGTGACCAAAAGATGAGCATGTTGACAAAAAAAACAAAATGGTTACAAGAAGAACAATATGGCGACCAAAAGAAGACCATGTTGACAAAAGAGAACAAAATGGTTACAAGAAAAACATGGTGGCAAGAACAATATGGTGAGGACAAGAAGAACAACTTTGTGACAAGAACGTGGTGACAAAAAAACAAAATGGTTATAAAAAGAAGAATATGGCGACCAAAAGAAGAACATGTTGACAAAAAGAACAAAATGGTTAAAGAAAAACATGGTGGCAAGAACAATATGTTGGGGAAAAAAAGAACACCTTTGTGACAAGAAGAACTTGGTGACCCAAGACAAACATGGTTACAAGAAGAACAATATGGTGACCAAAAGAAGAACATGTTGACAAATAGAACAAAATGGTTACAAGAAGAAAAATATGGCGACCAAAAGAAGAACATGTTGACAAAAAGAACAAAATGGGTACAAGAAAAACATGGTGGCAACAATAATATGGTGAGGACAAGAAGAACAACATTTTGACAAGAACGTGGTGACAAAATAAAAACATGGTTACAAGAAGAACAATATGGTGACCAAAAGATGAGCATGTTGACAAAAGAGAACAAAATGGTTACAAGAAGAACAATATGGCGACCAAAAGAAGAACATGTTGACAAAAGAGAACAAAATGGTTACAAGAAAAACATGGTGGCAAGAACAATATGGTGAGGACAAGAAGAACAACATTTTGACAAGAAGAACGTGGTGACAAAAGAACTAAATGGTTACAAAAAGAAGAATATGGCGACCAAAAGAAGAACATGTTGACAAAAAGATCAAAGAGGTTACAAGAAGAACAATATGGTGACCAAAAGAAGAACATGTTGACAAAAAGAACAAAGTGGTTACAAGAAGAACAATATGGCGACCAAAAGAAGAACATGTTGACAAAAAGAACAAAGTGGTTACAAGAAGAACAATATGGTGACCAAAAGAAGAACATGTTGACAAAAAGAACAAAATGGTTAAAGAAAAACATGGTGGCAACAACAATATGGTGAGGACAAGAAGAACAACTTTGTGACAAGAAGAACGTGGTGACAAAAGAACAAAATTGTTACAAGAAGAACAATATGGCGGCCAAAAGAAGAACATGTTGATAAAAAGAAAAAAATGGTTACAAGAAAAACATGGTGGCAAGAACAATATGGTGAGGATAAGAAGAACAACTTTGTGACAAGAAGAAGGTGGGGACAAAAGAACAACATGGTTACAAGAAGAACAATATGGCGACCAAAAGAAGAACATGTTGACAAAAAGAACAAAATGGTTACAAGAAAAACATGGTGGCAACAACAATATGGTGAGAACTAGAAGAACAACTTTGTGACAAGAAGAACTTGGTGACAAAAGAACAACATGGCTACTAAAAGGACAATATGGCGACCAAAAGAAGAACATGTTGACAAAAAGAACAAAATGGTTACAAGAAGAACAATATGGCGACCAAACGAAGAACATAGTGACAAATAGAACAAAATGGTTACATGAAAAACATGGTGGCAAGAACAATATGGTGAGGACAAAAAGAACAACTTTGTGACAAGAAGAACGTTGGGCAAAAGAACAACATGGTTACAAGAAGAACAATATGGTGACCAAAAAAAAGAACATGTTGACAAAAAGAACAAAATAGTTACAAGAAGAACAATATGGCAACTAAAGAAGAAACTGTTGGGGTAAAAGAACAAAATGGTTACAAGAAAAACACGGTAGCAAGAACAATATGGTGAGGTCAAGAAGAAAAACTTTGTGACAAGAAGAACAATATGGCGACCAAAAGAACATGTTGACAAAAAGAACCAAATGGTTACGAGAAATACATGGTGGCAAGAACAATATGGTGAGGTCAAGAGGAACAACTTTGTGAAAAGAAGAACGTGGGGACAAAAGAACAACATGGTTACAAGAATAATATGGTGACCAAAACAAGAACATGTTGATGAAAAGAAAAAAAAGGTTACAAGAAAAACATGGTGGCAAGAACAATATGGTGAGGACAAGAAGAACAACTT
This sequence comes from Sepioteuthis lessoniana, assembly GCA_963585895.1. Lineage (NCBI taxonomy): Eukaryota > Metazoa > Mollusca > Cephalopoda > Myopsida > Loliginidae > Sepioteuthis > Sepioteuthis lessoniana. The sequence continues at coordinate 70,238,651 of OY757918.1, read as the reverse complement.
TGTGACAAGAAGAACTTGGTGACAAAAGAACAACATGGTTACAAGAAGAACAATATGGCGACCAAAAGAAGAACATGTTGACAAAAAGAACAAAATGGTTACAAGAAGACCAATATGGCAACTAAAGAAAAAACTGTTGGGAAAAAAGAACAAAATGGTTACAAGAAAAACATGGTGGCAAGAACAATATGGTGAGGACAAGAAGAAAAACTTTGTGACAAGAAGAACGTGGTGACAAAAGAACAACATGGTTTCAAGAAGAATATGGTAATGATAAAAACAACAATATGACAAGAAGAACATTGAGATAAAAGAACAACATGGTGACAAATACAACATGGTGACAAGAAAAACAAGGTAACAACAAGAAGAACAACATGTTATATGATGAACAATATGGTGACAAGTACAACATGGTTACAAGAAAAAGATGGCGATGATAAGACAACATGGTGACAAGGAGAGGAACATGGTGAAAAGAAAATCAAAATGGTGTCAAGAAGAACATGTCAACATGAAGAAGATGATGACAAAAAAATGTTGACAAGAACAATATGGTGACTAGAAAAACATTGTGACAAAAGAACAACATGGTGGCAGGAAAAACGCAGCGACGACAAGAAAAAGATTGTGACAAAAGATGGTGACAAGAAGCACATTGAGACAAAAAACAACATAGTTACAAGAAGAACGTCATGGTGACAAAAAGAACAACATGGTGACAGGAAAAGCAACAGGATAACAAGAAACACATTGTGACGACAAGAAGAACAATATGGCGGCAAGAACATTGTGACGAAAGAACAACATGGGGATAAGTAGAACAACAAGATGATAAGATAACACAGATAAAGCGAAGCAGCGATAGTAGAACGAAGAAAAGAACTGGGCAATGAACAGCGTTGCAGTAAGGACAACGTAAAATAAACCCTGAATAGAATATATACTCTAAAGTAGTATGTTTAATTAACAATGTCATGCATCAGATCGCGGTTAAAAAGGAAGAAGTTAATAATAACGATGAAATATATACATCGGTCCTACTGAACCGACTTGGAAAAATAAATGATATAACCATAATATCAGCTTTGTCAACAGTAGGTATGCCAATTGTACAAGATAATCTAATGGTATATGATAAATAAAAGAAGAAACGATCAAATTTCCCATAATAAAGAGAGAAACTATGAAAAAGCACGAGTTTACAAAGGAGATGAAAATAGCTTCAGCTTGAGTCAAGAAGAAAAACCGTATTCTAAAATATTCAGAAAAAAAAACAAAATTCATGTGTTTTAATCTTCTCTTTAAATGGCGAGCCTCTGAAATTTTCCACTGTGTATTTATTTTTATTTTTTCATTCACCAGGTTCAGAAATTATCTATAAAAATAGAAGAACTTTATATATAAATATTTGTGTGTGCACAAAACTGAATAAGAAAAACAGCTTTACCAACAAAAAAATATGCCAACAATACGACACTATCCAAACATATGGCAAATAAAAGAGGAAATGGGCAAATCTCCCATAATAGAATGGGATATTGTGATGAAAGCACTAGCTTACAAAAGAAGTAACTATAGCTGCAGATAATGTCTGGAAGAAAAATTATGCGTCCAGGAATTGGAAAACAAATTGCTGAAAAAAATGAATTGATATCTTGGTGCATACGTGTCATTTATCAGCTGACTTATACCATATTTACTATTCTCTTTAATTTAGACTGCCCTAATATGTTATTTTTTTTTTACTTGTGTGAGTGTTACATATACTTACATATATTTCTTACCATGAAATTATATACCACTCTACAAATACAGTCAATGGTGTACACCGCATGAAACTTCAAGTAACAGACCTTCTCGTGTTGATAATTGACTTTTTTAGGTTTCATAACTGCTCGGGCATAATAGCCTCGAGCACTTTTCTTATTTGCATTTTTTCGAACACACACACACACACACACACACACATATATATATATATATATATATATATAATCAGTTGATTTCCATACTAAAAACGGGTTCATTTTTTGTACAAAAAAGGCTCAAAAAGTTGTAATTTCTTTGTGTGTATTTTTGCATTTATTGACAAATCTGCACCTCGTATGGGACACTGTATTTTTGGCGGAATTTCTTTGAGATGGCTCCGACCATATTTGAGTTGCTCGGAAAATATGAAAGATCAAAATGCAAAATAATCTAAGAAGTATTTTACTTCCTAGATCGTTAAAAATATTTTTAACCAATTAGAATCATAGATAAATCAACGAAATATTTTTCTGATTTAGAGTATATCCAAATCTCATAAATAAAGTAATAAAATATATAAGCTTCAATAGCAATAGATATGTTTCTATTCTACAGATTTTCGTCTTTATTTTTATTTGAGTAAAAATTAAACATTCAATTCCTACAATTTTTATTTAATTTCAAAATCACTTGATTATTTTCTACGAGCAAATCCTTTCCTCTTGATTACTTTTTAGATTACTAACACCATTCCCTTCTGCTGAATATTCATCTGCATTACATTTACATATCAGGGCTTCTTCTTTGCTTCTTCAAAATGACATACTCACAAAAACATCTTTTTGAACACACAAAATATATTATCTAGATTTAGATAATCGCAAACTGCTATTAACTCTCTTCTTGTTGATACCATTTGGGGACATATTAACACGCTTTTATAAACCATTTTTTTTTCTCACAGGAAAAGACATTGTAACTTTTGTCGTTTATCAAAAAACTTTATTTTCTCAGTTAAAAAAAAATCAAATTTATTAAATTTGCACCACTTTCTTTTGTTTAATCATTTTGCCACTTTTTCTCCACGCATACACACACATACATACGCTTACACACACACACACACACACACACACACACACATATATATATATATATATATATATATATATATATATACGAGATATTATGAAAATATCGTGCATAAAGACTTTCTTAGGAGTTTTTCTTTTTGCACACGGTCCTATCGAATACGAATAATTTCTAAAACGTTCTGTTTGACTCCTAGATGTTAGAGTCGACCTGAGAGTAATTGAAATGAAGACGTACACAGCTAAGATATTTTTTGTTTATTTGCTGTTTTTGCTTTTATTTATTTTTTTGTTTCGTTGTTGTTGTCGTTTGTTATTGTTGTTGTCTTCGGTTTTGTTTTGGGCTGTTTTTTTTTTGTTTTGCTTTTTGTTTGTTATGTGTTTTTGCCCTTATTGCCATCATCATCATCATCATCATCATCTCGTGCCGCTAGCACGGATATCCCTGACCCTCTCTCGCCACTTTTCCCTATTTTTCATCGCCTATGGCAGGTCTTCAGGGCTCGTCCTTGTTTCTCCAGCAGTGTCCTGCATGTCTGGTTCGTCTAACTTGGATAGTTTTCGTGATGGGAGGCAGGTGGCCGAATAGTTGGTACCTTGTGGGTTGTTGCCGCCAGGACTTGTTCAATATTGCATTCTTGTGTAATTGCCATCTAGCTTCTTCTCCAGCCGTTTAGTTAGCGTCCAAGTAGTGCATCCATATAGCACTTATCGTAATAGGACATTTTTCCTACCAAAAAAGGCATTTCCTCGTAGTCTAATGGTTAAAGCACGAAATCATAGTAAGCGAGTTCGATCTCCAGTCGCGCTATTACGTTCACTTTTGGACAAATACCATTGGAAAAGGCATGAAACCCCTTATCCTCCCAGCTATGTGTTAAATAGCATCACTGCTGTTCTTCTAGAAGGATGGCTTCGGCATTAGATAAACCAAGAAGGTTGATATGCTATTAAACAAAGAAACCATACAAAAATAGAAAAAAAAATAACAAAGCAATGTTAATAATACGACTATCATAAACAAAATGCAACAGCAACAAATAAAGTGCCCATTGACTGATTGATTTTAACGACATGTCAACCCGTCTATTTCCCATTCGGCTGGGGCTGTAGAATACACCGACTGCACCTATGCAGAGGAGTAAGACCCCACCCCGACCCCAACGAGTGTCCTGGATATAACGCTAAACAATCTGATGGTGAGGTTTCTATGATGCTAGAGCTTTAGTGAATGCGGAGCACCTCTTCATTGCCATTGCTCCCAGGTCCACTCCGGTCCGGAATGGTAGCACCTGATAGGGTCCTATCCATGGATTAAATAGAACTAACTGAATACTTATGCTAAACTGTATTGTTTGAATAAGAAGTGTTTGACTAAACTGAATAGGTTGAAATAGAAATGTTTTGACAATTAAACTGTACTTACATTTAAACTGCATGTTTATGCTAAACTGAATTGTTTGAAATAGAACTGTTTTTGATATTGAATTTCTAATTACACTAAACTGAATTGTTACATATAGAACTGTTTTGACATTGAAATCTGTACTTATACTAAACTGAATTAGCTGAATTAGAAGTGTTTGAATAAAACGAATACCTTGAAATAGAAATGTTTTTGACAATTAATCTGTGTACTCATGCTAAACTGAATAGTTTGAAATAGAACTGATTATTGGCATAAAAGTGGATTTGGCGTTAAATAACCAACAAAGGTTGATATGCCAAAAAATCCAGCCAACCAACCAACCGTCCCGTCTAGGGTTATTTTATATCTTGAGGTTAAGGAATTGGGTTACTTTTTATGCGTAGTTGTTTCTTCAGAATTTTTCTTTTTTGCACACGGTCCTATCGAATACGAATAAATTCTAAAACGTTCTGTTTGACCCATAGATGACCTTCTAACAGGTACTACTACTTCATGTTAGGGTGGACCTGAAAGTAATGGCTACAAATGTCTACTCCATACTTCTCAGATCCCCAGAACTGAAGCCTCGCCATCAGCTATAGATTACCGTCATACCCAGAATACCACTTTTTGTGGCGGGGGTCTTACCCTTCTCCATGGGATGCAGTCAGAGTATTCTAAGGTCCATCAACAGGGTATTAATACTGTGTCTAGAGAGAGAGGGGAGACTTGTAGTGGTTAGAGTAGCTAGTACGTTTGCTAGTTAGTTTTACAGCGAATAATAACAGTAATGAGTTCGATTCTCTCAAGGAGCCGCATATTTGTGACTTTGAACTATACTCGACAAAACGTATCAAATATTGATTAAGTGTCTCCCCATGTCATAGAATTTCACATATAAGTAACAAAAAACTTATTTATTCTCGGGCTGTGTACACGCAGACACGCAAATGAAAAAAAAGAAATAAAGAGATAAATATTCAAGAAAAGGCTGCAAGAAAAAAAAAAGGCGATGACGTATAAACTAATGGCGTTGTTCTTGCAAATATCTTTGGAGGAGTGGACGTCGCCCTGAAAAGCAACTAAGAAATTATTCAAATGATAGGATTCATGAAATTAATCTGAATGATCAATTTTTGCCTTGGAAACTTTAATAAAAGATTGAAATGAATTGCCACTTGTTAAGACATTTGTGATGCAAATTAATTGTATTCAGGTTTGCCACCAGCAATGGTAAGAAAAAGAAAAAAGGGAGAGAAGAGAATAAATAGTGAGACAGACAGACAGACAGAGAAGCATACACTCATTTAGCTGTTGACCTGCGGGAGAACATTATATATATATATATATATATATGCTAAAAGATTTTGTTCTTTTTCCGTTAAAACGAATTAAAAAATGATTAAAACTATTATTCAAGGTTGAATTTTAGTTTTTATTTAAAAGATAGTATCATCGTGATTATCGATATCATGGCTCCCTTTTAACCCTTGACACTTAAGGCCACTGTGGTCACCATCCAACTGTGCCATCACCCATTGATACGACTTTGGTGCTTGCATCGTTAGGCGCAGTCTTGCCTGGGTCACCCCTCTCTCTCTCTCTCCCTCTCTCTCTCTCTCTCTCTCACACACACACACACACACACACTCTCTCTCAACGTTGTGTTTCTGATCATAGAAGGAGAAAAGGTCACTGGATGAGGTCATTGAAGTGCTGAACAGAAAGTCGGTAAGAGGTTACATCAAGAATAATTCTTTAATAAAAGAAATAAATTTCGCTCCCGTTATAAATGTATCAACTTTGTAATTTATAACTTTTACTATATACTATAGTTTCAACTTTTCTGCGTTCTCGTCTTAGTACGTGAAACAGGGGTATTCAGAGGTTGGTACAATATTGGGATTTCAGGAGGTCTTTTCAAGTGAAGTGGACTCCAACAGCAGCTGGAATAGGGTTTTCGATCAGCGAAAACAGGCTGCTTATATGCAATTTACAAGTTAATGACGAAATCATTCTAAATTAGGGATCGGATATATGTTCCCAGCCTTTGTAAAAACTCGAACTTATTCTATATCTTACCTAACTCCAATTCTTTTTGGGGGTGGTCACCTTATCACGAAATATTCTAATCACGAAAGACGCCGTCATTGAAAATGTATCATTTCCAGGGCTTTTGAAGAAATTCAAATCACGAAAGACGCCGACATAAGAAATATATCATTTACAAGGCCTTTTTAAAAGGCTAAACATCATATTACCTCCATTCCACCTGGCTGTCAATTTGTCTATTAATCCCTTTGACCTCTCCACCAAATGATACTATCACGATTTAAACTTTAACAACTCCAGAGCATTTGATTGTAAGGTGTCATATTTTTAAATATTTAGGTACTCTTTGCTGTTTTTGACGAGAACTCTGGTATTTCAAAAGAAAATCCTTTTAACCCTTTTAGCTTTATTATTTTCCTGCCAATTAATTCTTGTAATTAACCCGTCATGGCCCCAGAGTCACAATATTAAAAGCAAAATGACATTACCAACCTGATTAATTTTTTATACATTTTAAAGATATGAATTCACTAAAATGTGACGACCTTACTTACTTTGAAGTTAAAAATATTATTGAAACATTAAAATACTTTTTAATTTTTTTTTAATTAAATTAGTCGCTAGAAACATTAATAAACCAATATATGCCAAAAATATTACTTAAGTTAAGTAACCTAAAAAAAACTGCGGGCTTTTTGATGAAATAACTGACACATTATAAAAATATATTAATTAATAAATAAACCCTGAAAATTTCATTGAAATCGGAAAATTCCCCAATTTTTGTTGATTTTTTCAAATCGTGGGTAGTGATTTGTTCCAGCATGTTGATAGTAACTATGTATGAATATATATACATGTATGTATGTGTATGTGTGTGTGTGTGTGTGTGTGGACATGGCCTATATAAGGTAATAACGCTAATTAGTCAAAGAAAATGTTGAAAAAAATAATTTACTTATATCTAAGGCCGTTGGAATAGACGCATTTAAAATAAATGTGTTATTTTTATTTTGTTTTGTTGGGGGGGGGCGTTACGGTTATTTGTTTGATTTATTTTGGGGGAGGGGCTGTTTGTTTTTTTGTTTTGTTTTGTTTTTTTTTGGTTTTTAGTTTTTTCTTTTTTTGGTTTGTTTGTTTTTTTTTGTTTTTTGTTTTTTGTTATTTTTTTTTGTTTGGGTTTTATTTTTGCGATATTTCAAGGATACCTACCCTCTTCGAACGAAGAGCATAATAAAATTGAAATTGTATGATGCAATCAACAGGAAGTAATTCCGATTTGAGTTGTTGAGTTTGTAATTTAAAAAATAGCATCTTAGTTGTTAATATGTATCTATTTGTCTGATTTATATTTTAAAAAATGTGGCATCTCACGTAGACGTGCAAGTCTTCTGGAGATATATATGCGCAGTGTGATCAAAATTATCGGGACTGAATATATATACGTATATATAAAATTAGAGTTGGCAATCGTAGTCGAAGGTGACCCGAAGTAGAGTTGGCAATCGTAGGTGACCCGAAAGTAGAGTTGGCAATCGTAGTCGAAGGTGACCCGAAGGCTCCCTTTTCGGTAGCTACTACACCATATATATATATATATATATATATATAAAGTAGTAAAGTTGGCAACGGTAGTCGAGGGCGACCCGAAGGCTCCTTTTTCAATAGCTCCAACACCGAGGTGTAGGAGAGGGCGCTTGTAGTATTTTGACCTTCGACCCGGCCCAAAAATGCTATTCCAAGGTGATGCACCGGAAGGAAGTGACACATTCCAATGGCCAGTAATCGAAAGAGATTGCGTGGGCGGATTAAGGCTGATAATATGGGACAAGGTGAAGGTCCCACTGTGCCACTTCAGAGTGATGCACCGGAAGAGAGTGACCTCTGAACTGCATGACAGTTATTTCCGCTTGATGACGATTAAACATTCGATTTCAAAGATCGAGTGGGCGTCGAACGATTATATAACTCAGTTGAGTTCGACGAGCCAGTAGAGTTGCAGGCAGTAGAGTTGAAGATCGGGCGGAGTTGGAGACGAGATGGGGTAAGGAAAGCCACACCCGGCCGAAGGGGCCCTCGGGAAGCTCTGATGAATTGGGGTCCAGAGAAGATGCTGATAAGATGCAGTAAAGAAAGCCAGCACCCAGCAGAGTGGACCCCAGGGCTCCAGTTGAGCATCAGAAGAACGAGAAAGACACAACGTTGACGGTCATAACAATGGGGTCAAAATATTTCAGTTCTGTTCGGTCTCCAGCTCCCTCTCACATGCAAACCTTGAGTAACCCTTTTCGAACCCTTGCAATAAAGTGAGAGGTATATATTTGTAAGGAAGTCTTCCTGCGTCTGTTTATTTATTGTGTCGTTACGATGCTGTAGATGAGCATATAACACGCTACTCCTTTCATGGATTGCTCCACTTTACCCTTGATACTATCTTAAAATGCTGAGTATTAAGCAAGGAGGTATCAAATACCATTTTTTAATGTCTCCCGGACCACTGGCGAACACTCTACCTACTAGATGTATATAAATGTATGTATATATATATATATACACATATATATATATATGTATATATATATATGTATATATATATATATATACGTGGTGCCTTCAGTAAGTTTCCAGACATTTTTTTGTACAGGCATTTAAAATTGTCGTAGACTCTTGAAAATTCAGTATGTTATTGCTATACATCTTATGACGGACCAATTTTTATGATTTCATGTTCAAATGAACAGCTACAGTAGGAATTTGAATACATCCTACAAAATCCTGATTGTCACAGCTGGTGAATTTCAAAAATGCAATCTTTAGAAGAACGATATGGAATAAAATTCTGTTTTAAAGATGGAAAAATGCCAGAGAAAGGTATGGAATGCTCCAGCCTGCTTTTCGACTATCTTGCATGAATCGAACATCAGTTTTTGAGCGGCATAAGAGATTCAAGGAAGGCACGGAGTCTGTGAGGGATGATGAGAGTTGTGGGAGAAGTAAGGAAGTCAATACACCACAGTTGATTGGCCAAACGGTTAGGGTTACTATGTTGAGGTTTTAAGGGAGTTCAGGAAGAGATTCCGTCGGGAGAAGCCAGCACTCTTCAAATTGGGTCAGTGGCATTTCCAGCAGGACAATACACCAGTCCACAACTCCATCCTTGTCATAGACTATTGGTGCAAGATGGGCATCAAGACAGTTCCTCAGCCTGCCTATAGTCCAGACCTTGCTCCCGGTGACTTTTGGTTATTCCCTAAGCTCAGAGGCTGTCGTTATGGGACAATTGAGGAGATGAAAGAGGCTGTGACGAAGGTCATTGACACGCTCACACAAGAGGACTTACATGGGGCCTTCCAGAAGTTATTGGAACTGTACAACAAGTGCATTGGGGGACTAGAGTTTCATGTGTGTACTATCAATAAAAGTAGACTGGAAACTTATTTAATGATCCTCGTATATATATATATATATATAAGAGAGATATTTAAAGTCAGATGTATAAGGCTTCATTAAAAAATTTTGTTTTGACGTGGAGATAGATTTTAGGGAGCTGATTAGAAAAAAGTAGGGAAGGGTTGGGTGAAGGGGCTTCAGCACATATTGTTTCCTAGAAAAATGCTGACTATAATGTGATGTCGCAGAAATTTGTCCATATTGTGGTGTCTATGTCGTAATTGGGGTGAGAAAGGACTAAAGGTAAATCGACAGGGAAAGAATTCTCAAAAGGTATGGTGACACAGAATGAAAAAAAAAATTTTTTCTGTTCGTTTTCTATTTTGATTTTGTTTTTGTTTTGTAAGATTTTCGCGAGGTATGGTGAGATTTGGTAAAAACCCGGATATTGTATTATATGGTTTGTTTTTGAAATAACTGCAGATTCTAGTAGTCTTCGGGATATGGGTTTATTTCAGGATGCTTGGGAATAAATAAATGTGTGTTAGAGGTCTAACATGGAGGAGAAAAGAGTGTATCGATCGTCATTTATTTTGATTGATCGTTTGTGTTCGTAGATTCCTTTTTCTAGATTGCGTTGGGTTTTGCCGAACTAGGATTGGCTGACCAATGGGAATATGACTCCTAATTGTCTCTTATTGGACAACCAATCAGAAACCTTTTTTAGTCCAGATATTGATCTATAAAAATAGGATGGTAAAACGAATCATCAGAGAGGATGAGAAAAGGAAGAAACTAAAGACTGCCAAAGAAGCATCCCTTCCATTCTAGACCCGAGGCACCCAGAAAAACCTTCAAACTTGACAAAAATTCAAAGTCCCAGACTTTAAAGAAATTAGTGTCATTCTAACCGCACTTCATCGTTACTCTTTCTCTCTCAATATTCTTTTTTCTTCTTTTTTGCCAGGAAAGCAAACATCGTTTGCTTGTTATTTATTGTCTCACAAACGTGTTTCAATAAAAAACGATTTTTTGTTGTATGTTAACAACGGGTTTTCTCTATTCTTTGAGTTGCTAGACAATCTAGCCACTTATATTACCTGACCGTCAGAAGAAGATCCGGCTGAATTGTATCAACCCCACTTCGTGGATCTTTCAAACACAGCGTGGGCACGGAAGGACTTAACAAAGCAAACAGTCAGAAGCTAATGCGGTAGTCACGAACACAACAGCCACAACAAGTACTGTGACTAGTAGTCATACCACAAACGGCTCCGTGACTAGTATAGGACCACAAGTGTATCTTAAGAGCTTTTTTGTAGCATTTAAAATGAAAAATTTGGGCCATTTTCGATTTTTTTCATCAGCTCCCTAAAATTCATCTCTGGAGAAGTTAGATGAAATAAAACCGAACGAAATATCACACATCGAAATTTGAGTTAAGTGTTTGATTTATCCAACTTTCCATCTGTCATACAGTCAGATTCACTACAATCTATTATCTAAATATATATATATATATATATATATATATACATATATATAGTGTGCGGAAGCAAAATATGGAATGATTTTTAAAACGTTTTTTTGTCTGATTAGTCCAGTTTTAGAAAAAAAAAACGTGATAAATCTAAATTTTCATGGTTAGTTCTATTATTCAGGCACTTTTTTTAATAAGAATTCAGCTGAATACGAGCGAGCAAAAAAAGAAACGACAACGAATTTGTGATTTGCCTTACGCCGAAACCAATCGAAAGTTTCTTTATCCACCAAATACTCTGCAAAGAAAAATATTTTTACAGAAAAAGAGGTTTTTAAGAAAAAGGGAGAGTGGGTTATTGAATAAAAACGATTAAGAAGGACCCCCTAAACGTAAATAAGAAAGCAGGCTAATGAATTGAAAGTCCACGAGAAATCTGTGAGGACAACCATTAAACAAGATCTAAGCCCAGACCATAACCCCCTTGATTACGCTATATAGAGCGTAATCTGTGAGGACAATCATTAAAGAAGATTTAAGCCTAGACCATAACCCCCTTGGAAATCAGACCTAACCGATAAAATAAAACGCAGTTTCTTCCAGGCAGCGGTTGTGTCGATACGGCTATATGGATGCACTACATAGACGCTAACTAAACGGCTGGAGAAAAAACTAGACGGAAATTACACAAGAATGTTGAGAGCAGTATTGAACCAGTCCTGGCGACAACACCCCACGAGACACCAACTATACGGACACTTGCCCCTCATCACGAAAACTATACAAGTTAGACGAACCAGACACGCGGGACACTGCTTGAGAAGCAAGGACGAGCTCATAAGCGATGTACTCATATGAACCCCAACATATAGATGTGCAAAAGCTGGACGACCAGCTCGAACTTACATACAGCAACTATGTGAAGACACAGGATGTAACCCTGAAGACCTGCCGGAGGCGATGAATGATAGGGAGAAGTGGCGAGAGAGGGTCAGGGATATCCATGCTGGCGGCACGACACGATGAGGATGATGATGATGATAACCCCCTTAATTACGCTATATAGAGCGTAATCTATGAGAACAACACTTAAAGAAGATTTAAGCCCAGACCATAACCCCCTTAATTACGCTATATAGAGCGTAATCTGTGAGGACAACCATTAAAGAAGATCTAAGCCAAGACCATAAACCCCTTAATTACGCTATATAGAGCGTAATCTGTGAGGACAACCATTAAAGAAGATTTGAGCCCAGACCATAACCCCCTTAATTACGCTATATCGAGCGTAATCTGTGAGGACAACCATTAAAGAAGATATAAGCCCAGACCATAACCCTCTTTATTAAGCTATATACAGCGTAATCTGTGAGGACAATCATTAAAGATTTAAGCCCAGACCATAACCCCCTTAATTACGCTATATCGAGCGTAATCTGTGAGGACAACCATTGAAGAAGATTTAAGTCAAGACCAAACCCCCTTAATTACGCTATATAGAGCGTAATCTGTGAGGACAACACTTAATGAAGATTTAAGCCCAGACCATAAACCCCTTAATTACGCTATATAGAGCGTAATCTGTGAGGACAACCATTAAAGAAGATCTAAGCCCAGACCATAAACCCCCTTAATTACGCTATATAGAGCGTAATCTGTGAGGACAACCATTAAAGAAGATCTAAGCCAAGACCATAACCCTCTTAATTACGCTATATAGAGCGTAATCTGTGAGGACAACCATTAAAGAAGATCTAAGCCAAGACCATAAACCCCTTAATTACGCTATATAGAGCGTAATCTGTGAGGACAACCATTAAAGAAGATTTGAGCCCAGACCATAACCCCTTTGATTACGCTATATAGAGCTTTTTAGGAAACAAAATGAATTTAATTTCCCACCCAAATAGTCCCCTTGACATTCAATATGCTTTTTCCTTATTTTTCACTATTCTTCGTTTCATTCATGGTAAATACAGCTTCATTCTCAATATTTATTGAATACATCTCTTATTTGCAAATATAAGCATACGTGCAAAAATACGCTGTTAAGCTGAAAAGTTCATTTGCTGAAAAGCCCACAAGTGGATAATTTATATTATGCTGATGACTGTTTTTACCAGTGGGTTGCAAGCATTGCAGCACCGATGGAAGACGTGTATGTATCGTAAGAGGAACGACGTTGTAAAGTAAACTTCATTTGTTCACATCTACCAACCTCTCTACGCGAGCAGGATGTGACACAAGCTTTCCTTCTCCTAGACAGGTTGCCGTATCATGATTAAAGAGCTTAGTCAAACCTACTATTTACCTATACCTGAAGAGAGAATACCTGAATTCATACCTTTACCAAAAGTATTAGCCCAATGTGAAATGCTAACAGCCTCTTTGGATTTTGATTCAAATATATATATATATATATATATATATATACTTGATTAAATAATGACACATTTTTTTCTATTTAACATTATTACGATCCTTAGTTTTAGGTTGGAATTTGTTAATGAATTTACCAAAATTGTCCCGAGCACTTTCGGGCCAAGCATAGCCAATCAGCAGGGATTATTTGTATGCGTAAAGAATATTTTTTCAAGTTTATAGGTTTTTTTATGATATTATTAAATTACGTAAATGCAAAGTTGAACAAAACTGAGATACCGATGACATCGAACGAATTTAAAACAGAACACTATCAACGGAAAACGAATATTATCAATATTTTTTAATATTCTATTTTTCTTGATAATATTCTATTTCCGTTGATAGCGTTCTGTTTTAAATTCGTTAGATGTCATCGGCATCTCAGTTTTATTCAACTTGGCATTTATGTAATTTTGTAATGTTATAAGAAAAACCTAAAGACTTTTAAAAAAACACACACACACTATTTACATATACAAATAAAAGGTCCGAGAGCATTCGGGACCATTTTGGTAAATTTATCTAACAGTTCCAACCTAAAACCAAGACACTTGTCTGGAAATTTGAAAGAATCTTAATAAAATTATATAAACAGAATGTGTCTTTATCATTTTATCAAACGTGCTTAAGTGAAAGACTACTGCCCAACCACACACACACACACACACACACATATATATATATATATATATATATATATATATATATATATATATTCAGTATAAGATTCAAGCTGGAGTTTTGTGTGGTCTTGATTTAGCTCCCCACCTTTCACAGATAATAATAATCAAGGGGATTGCAATGTAGGGAGTTAGGCGACCAGGTGTTTGGGGTGATGTGGTTGTAGGAATTTGATCACAGGTAACACTGGGTTCTCCTACATGAGTGGCATACGGCGGAGTCTTGTCGCAAGATATAGAGTCTTCCAGCTGCTACCCTCTCGATTCTGGACAGCACTACCTCCTCTAGGCACTTGATGTGGGCCTTCATATTGAGTCTGAAGCTACGTGAGAAGATAAACGGAGACATGAGGTTAGCATCGCTAGTAACCACCTCAAACACTATGATGTGAACTGGATGTTTGCTTTTCATCATTATCGGTACATCTTGTAGGAACATAGCAAAAGCCAACGGTATTTCTGTGAGTTCATCATCAGATCCTTGCAGATTTTTTTTTATCTAAAAAAAAAAAATAGGTGATGTATTTTCTTTTTTAAGTAGAGGAATTATATTGTCAATTGAATTACCACGACCTGAAAATCCGGTGAACACTTGCACGGGACATACAAAAACACTGGACAGCTGTTTCGACCTTATCATATTTACCAACCCCTCCGCTCGGGTAGGATATGACACAAGGTCAATTTTTAAGCGGAGTTTAATAGGCTTGAATTCAGAGTTTTCCTTCTACTAGACTAGTTGCCTCACCAAGGCTGAAGAGCCTAGTCTGTCCTACTATTTACCCATAGCTGGAGGGAGAATAATTGGATTCATACCTTTCCTAAGGGTATTAGTGCTATGTGAAATGCAATCAGTCTCGTCCAGGATTTGAACTCATGTCGCCGTGTCTAATTCCTACGACAATAACCATTACACCACGGGCACCTCCGCTGTTTCGGCCTTATTAGGTCTCATCAACAGTGTATACCTTGATCTCCCCAACTGGAGATCGAACCAGCGACCACAGAATGCAGAACCGAAACTCTACCACTGACCCATCAGTTCACATGACAAGTTAGTTTGGCATCACTTGCGTGTGATTTGGAGGTGCCCGTGGTGTAATGGTTAGCGTCGCAGGATATGGACACGGCGACACGAGTTCAAATCCTGGACGAGACTGATTGCATTTCACATAGCACTAATACCGTTGGGAAAGGTATGAATCCAAAATATTCTCCCTCCAGCTATGGGTAAATAGTAGGACAGACTAGGTTCTTCAGCCTTGGTGAGGCAACTAGTCTAGGAGAAGGAAAACTCTGAATTCAAACCTGTTAAACTCCGCTTAACAACTGACCTTGTGTCATATCCTGCCCGAGCGGAGGGGTTGGTAAATATAATCACTTGCGTGTGATGTGGGCTGTTATGTCAGTGGTAAATTTTCGACTCTGCATTCTGTGGTCACTGGTTCGATCTCCAGTGGGAGGGATCACGGTATACACTGCTGATGAGACCTAATAAGGTCGAAATAGCTGTCCAGTGTTACCGTATATCACGCGCAAGTGTTCGCCGGATTATCAGGTGATGCTTTAGTTTGTTCAAAAGCCTTGCAGCGCAGTCTTTCCTCTAGTCCTTAATGGCCTGTGATAAAAATTGGCTCTATATGAGTAATAGTGAATGTCTTCATGCACTACCTGCCTGATAAGAAACTCAGACACTCCCATGTCTCTCGCTATGGACCTGATTGACGTCCTGGAACTGTTGTCAAAGGCCTGGATCCTACCAATAAATTCGGAAGTGTTTTTCGCATCAGAAAAATCAGAGTGAAGCTACCGAGCTCCCATACCTTCGTAACTACCATTGGTACTCACTCATCTAACACTTTTCAGATGCTCTGCACTGTCTTCCGATTGACACCCGAACGCAGTGAAATCTTCGTCTTGTAGCTTCCAACGTGAACGCTAAGCAGTACAGCATGCTGGAAGAGTGAATTGTATAATGGCGCTAATTTTCTCACTAACAGTGTCTAACTGACTCGAGTTTGCAGTACAGTAGACAAAACCTGAAACAAACAAACTGCATGGCCGAAATTAATAATTTATAATAGCAACAATTTTCAGTAGAATCGACTCTAACAGTTACTGCCATTCGGAACACGAGGTGACTCCACACTTCTTAGATCTCCAGGGTTGGAGCCTCATCACCAGATACCCAGAACACTAATCTAATATTAACTAATAACAAACTGAAAATAGAAAGTGCAATAAAAATTTTCTTAACATAATTCCATATTGATTCAGGTGTGACTTAGGAGTAAATAAGATAGGGTTTACTTGATGTTCAAATCATTCAATTGAGGTATTCACTTGAATGATTTGAATACAAATCAGTTAAGTGAGATATTTAAATCATTCAAATCAGGTATACAAATCAATCAAGTGAGATATTCACATCATTCAAGTGAGATATTCAAATCATTTAAAAGAAGTATTCAAACCGTTTAAATGGAATATTCATACCATTCAAGTGAAGTGCTCAAATCATTCAAGTGGGATATTCAAATCATTCAAATGAGGTATTCAAATCACTCAAGTGAGGTATTCAAATCATTTATGAGGGGTATTCAAATCATTTAAGTGGGGTATTTTAAACAACAGGCGCAGAATATAACGATTATTGTTTTTAAGTGGACACGGTGACCCAAGTTCAAATCCTAGACGATGCTATTTGCGTTTCTCTTCTCGCTAATGCCTTTAAGAAAGGCATGGATCCATCTATATTTCCCTAGTTATAGGTATATAGAAAAGAAGGTTGAGTTTTTTAACCTTGGTTAGGTAACCGACATAGGAAAAGGAAAACTCTGAATTCCCAGCAATTAAAAAATTGACTTTTTTCACATTCTGCTTATGGGGAAGTGGTTGGGTAAATATATATGCACTATGCCCTATAAGCATACATACCCGTACAGATGCGCTCACAGCAGCGTGTTTAGAAATTGACCTTACCGCATCCTGCCTGTTTCGAAGGGGTTTGGTAAATACAAACAATAAATGTTCCCTTGACGCTACACAATCTTCTTGTCTCTTTTTCCTTCTATTAAGCTTTGACCCATTATAAATTAAGCTTAGAATAATTTGAAGGTGGTGTGAAACAAAGGGATATGGAGTAGAGGTCAGTAAAAAGTGGAGATAAAAAGGATGTGTGATGTATTAAGTATTAGCTCCCCCACAGATACCCCTTGCAACAAACGGATGTGGCGAACATTCGCGTAAGAGTGATGGACAGATTACGGTTCAGTACCGACCATTAGAAACAACAATGTGGTTGGCTGTGGACAATCACATGCGAATTAAAAGAGAGTTAGGTCTTGTTTGAGTTATTTGTTTAACAGTGCACCAACTCCTTATGGATTAGCCAAGACAGCCGGGGATGTAGCATATGCCCACTGCATCTCAGTAGAGGGGTAAGACTGCTTCCAACAAATGTCTTGGATGTGACACTAAACTGCATCTGATGGGGAGGCTCTAGTCTTGGAGGTTTAGTGAATGTAGAGCACCCTTTCATTGACATTACTCCCTGGTCCACTTTGGCCAGGATTAGTTGTACTTGTTGAGGTCCCATCCATGGATCAAATAGAACTATTTAACCACAAAACAGTGTGCAAACTAATGACTGATGTGAAATTGAATTGTTAGTGTTACAAAACAATACTTGAAACCATTTAACTGAGTGCAAATAAAACTTTTAGTATCTATAATACTTGAAACTATTTAATAGTGTGCAAACAAATAAGCACTGGCTAGTTTGAAATGTTACCTACTAACAATTCGATTAAAATTATATATATATATATATATATATATATATATATATATATATATATATATATATATATATATATAAACAGATTTGGCATTAAATAACCTACAAATGTCGAAATGCCATAAAATCCAACAAACCAACCAACCTTATGCATTTAATGCTGAAAATTGATTTGTTCGTAAATATTTGATGTACATATCGTAATTTTATTTTCAACAATATTGCAACCATTTCTTTAATCAAATTTTTCTATAATAATCAAAAAAAAGATTTCTTTTTTAATTTGAGTTAGATTTTAGACGCCAAGAGAAACAAACATACACATTGGGGCTGAAGCGACTCTGACCCCATGTTTTTGCATCTTTCAACAACCGAATGCAACTACCTCAGTCACAAGATAAAAACCACCCTCAGTCCTTGACTACGCGTTACCATCTTAAAATTCTGTTCCTTATTGTCTCTATCATCACTTTATATTTATCTCATTATTGCTGCCTTATTCACTTAAACGACCGGACTTTGTGCTTGTGTGTTCGTTGCCGACCCACTGTAGCCGAACTTGCAACTGCCCCCACTGATACTATGAACGTGGGTGACTCTCAGTAAGTGAGAATGAAAGAGGTTGTGTGTATTCGTATTGATATGTGTTCAAAAGATTATATGGTTGTTAGCATAAATGCACATGTTGCTTTATCTCTATACGGTTTTATTCTGGAGTTGAATATATATATATATATATATATATATATATATATATATATATATATATATATATATATATATATTATAATAGTGTTGGTTGTCGTTAAATCACTTTGTGGGTTTGTGTCGAAACAAGTGCAATATAATAGGAAGAGTGGTCAATATCTAGGATAGAGCTATCATATAATAATAATAATAATAATAATAATAATGATAATAAATAAATAAATAAATATACGATATATTAGATATATATATTTAATTCCATGGAATCTAGACTGCGACCCTGGGTTTCATGGAGTTTTTTTACAAAACAACAATCATCAAAACAAAATTAAATGACCGAAAATTGTCTGCATTTTTTCGATTTTCGATTCATTTCATTTTGTTAACTACCTGATGATTGTTATTTTGTTAAAAAACTCCATGAAACCCAGGGGTTGCAGTCTAAATTCCATGGAATTAAATATATATATATATCTAATATATATATATATATATATATATATATATATATATATATATATATATATATATAGTATTGGTGTTTATTCTGCATGGGAGGATATAGTTGTTTGTGCGTGTGACAGATGCGTATGCATATATCTGTGTGGTTGATAAAGTGCGTGTACGTCTATGTCAATCAAAGATATCTATAGTGTATCTGTGCGTACGGTTTTGTGTGTGTATGTGATTGTGTTTGATAATGAGGTTGTTTGGATATGCCACGGATTTGCTTGAAGAGTTGCATCCATGTCAGAGCATATGGATGCATATGTATGTATATATCCAACCCCTCCGCGACGGACTGGATCTGACACAAGGTCAGTTTTTAAGCGGTATAAAACTGGTTTGAATTTAGAGTTTTCTTTCTTCTCGGCTAGTTGCTTAAACGAAGCAATAGAAATCAGTCTACCCTACTATTTACCCATAACTGGGGGGATAGATGGATTCATGCCTTCCTCAAAGGTATTAGCGTGACGTAAAACGCAGTTTCGTCCAGAATTAGGACTCGGGTTATCGATTCCATTTTTATGCATGTATATGAATTTTTATTTTTTTAAATTTATCATCATTTTTTATACTAAATAAAATAATGTGTTTGTTGTTTGTAATAAAAAAATAGTTTAGAAAATATTCTGCTTAGAAATCATATCGAAACTATTAAAATGAAGTGTAAATTATTAGAAATAATTAATAATAAATAAAAACAAATTTAGATAAGGAATATTGTAACTATTTAGAACTAATTTAACTAAATGAAGATATAAGTTGAAAAAACCGGGCTTTTGTAGGATAGTATTAGAATTCGAAATAATTTTGTCAAGGGGTTCGTCCAATGAATTATCATTGCAATCAATAATGCTCACACTACCCAGCCGACAAAAAGCTGTATTAAGAACTTTATCCAAAAATAACATAAATATTATCATCACATCTTTAGATAAAAATGGAAGTGTTGTCATTATGGACGGAAAAGAATATAACAGCAAATCATAGAATTATGAGATGACAAAAACATATGTGAACAAATTACACAACAAATTATAACTACAAATATAAATATTTTCAATTAGTTACATAAAAATTAATTATATTAAATGACAAATTCTGATCTTCATTAATTGATTACCAACCAATGGAGGTGCCCGTGGTGTAATGGTTATTGTCGAAGAAAATGAACACGGTGACACGAGTTCAAATCCTGGACGAGACTGATTGCATCTCACATAGAACTAATACCGTTGGGAAAGGTATGAATCTAATTATTCTCCCTCCAGCTATGGACAAATAGTAGTAGGCTAGGTTCTTCAGCCTTGGTGAGGCAACTAGTCTAGGAGAAGGAAAACTCTGAATTCAAACCTGTTAAACTTTGCTTAAAAATTGACCTTGTGTCATATCCTGCCCGAGCGGAGGGGTTGGGTATATATGAATTACCAACCAATAATTCCTAAAAAATAAACATTTTTTTAAATGTGCCAAAGCGTGTTTCGAGATGCTTGTGTGTGTGTGTGTGTGTGTAATGTAAGACGTGTGAGATGTGTGTGTGGACGAGTGTAGGTGTGGGTGGATGTGTACACAAGTATGTGTGCGTGTGTGGATTGTATGTGTTTCCTTGATTGTGCATACGGCTGTTTGTATACATACGGTTTTCATACATGTGCATATATGTCTATCTGCGAATGTGCATGACGTGGGGTTGGGGGTCTGTGAATCCTCGTGTACTTCTAGGTGAGCTTCACAAAATGCATGTGTCGTTGTACGTATGTGCAGGTCTGGGTGTATCAAAATATCTCTCCGCGTATATGCACTAACCCATGAGCGTGTGCGTATATACACTAGCCCATGAGCAACTATCCGTGTACGTGTGTATATATATATATTTCCGCATTCATGCGAATACTTGTTAGTAAGTCTCGGGTTGGTGTGTATTTGGTGGGCCGAAACGGAAATGGTGATGATATTTGAGCCCGATACCTGGAGAAGTAATGACATGGCTTATGTGAAGATAAACCTTCATATAAGCCATGTCATTACTTCTCCAGCAGTGTCTTGTTCGTCTCACTTGGATGGCTTTTGAGATGGGAGGTATATAGCCGTACAGTTGTTTTTTTGTGAGGTGCTGCTTCCAGGATTTATTCTAAACACCACGTAGAATTCTAGTGCAGTTCTTGAATAGCTTTTTTCTCCATGCTTTTCATCAGCGTCTTGGTAGTGCATTCATACAATAGTACTAACACAGACACAGCTTGGAAGAAATCTCGTTTTAAAATGATTTCACATTAAAAAAGACAAGAAGCAAACGTTATTCCGTAGAAACTATGACAGAAGCAGACTACGCAGATAATACACTTGCCCAAGATGAATCCCCGCAGCGTAGACTGGAGCAAGCATGTGAACGCAGATAAAACAGAGTTCATATGTTTTAAAAATGGAGCCATGACCACTTAAGTAGCCTCTGAAATTAATTGACCAATAACATACCACGGTAGTAATATCTCATCAACTGAAAATGAAGTCACCATACACGTAGCGAAGACCTGGACTGCGAATGATAGGTTGTCGATCAAGTCATTCATGATACAGGGTTACATATCTTTTGAAGGACATAGGGAGATGGCAATCATTGACTCAACGATCAATGTACTTGGGAACATGGAAATCCTGGATAATTTTCTCATTGCATCGATAGAAAATTCGTTTGGTGATAACGAAATCATTTTTCAGGATGATAAGTAATCTTGGCGACCTTCGTCAAGGGTGACCTGAAAGCTCCCTTTTCAATAGCTACTACACCGAGGTGTAGGGAAGTACGCTACTCCATTCCCTGGATTGTTCCACTTAACCCTTGATCTATATCTTATAATGCCGAGTGTTAAACAAAGTGGCATCAAGTACCATTTTTTTGAGTTTTTGGTATGATCTGAGATTGAACCCCGGTCTCCTGGAACATTGGTGAACACTCTATCCATTAAGCCATTTAGTAGAGTAGACTAGGGTCTTTATCGTTGATACAACAACCAATTTATAAGAATTCAAAAACCAGCAGTACCCTACAGAAAAATTGACCTTGTGCCACATCCTGCTTGTTGTAGAAGTGTTGGACTAAAGGGTTTTATTTTTTTAGATAAAGCATTATAAACTAATTATCAATACTACCACAACTACTATCACCACCACCACCACCATGGTTTTATTCTTTATTTTTTATTTATGTTATTCCTTGTAATAGTGGGATATCCACTGATAACAGATCTTACTATCAATGGCTTGTGAGACTGGCATCGTAATTATCAATATATAGAAAACTTCCTTTCTAAAAGTAACGTAAAGTTGGCGACCTTAGTCGAGGGTAACCCGAAGACTCCTTTTTCCATAGCTACTACATCGAGATGTAGGGAAGGGTGCTACTTCATTCCCTGGATTACTCCACTTTACCCTTGATCTTTACCTAATAATGCTGAATTTTAAGCAAGGTGGCATCAAGTACCATTTTTTGAGTCTTTGGTATGATTCGACCTGGTATTGAACCCTGGTCTCCCGGACCACTGGCAAACACTACTCATTAGGCCAATGGCCCGGTAATAATGATGATAGTACATTTCGATTTTTTTCCTTTCGAAAATCATATAAAATTACTTTCCAGATCCAAATCAGACGGAAAATTTATGGTGCAATCTTTTACAAATGATCCATGTAAAAGGCTCCATCTGCCAAAGAAAGTTAAAATCGGTCTTGATAAAGAATGTTGCTTGAAGTTACTGAAACCCATACCGGAAAGAATTACGACTATCGTTAATACTTCAGGTGGGGCAAATAAATACTAATTCAAACTTTTTGTCAAGGAATTTCATATTTTCTTCTGCGTCGCTTTGAAAAGAGTGTTATTAATTTAAACAATTTTTACCTAGTTTATTTCAGGTATATTTTGTGAATCCCGAATGTTTACCAATGACAGAAAAAAAAATTGGTAGGGGTCTTATCTGCCACTATTTTTTTTACTACCGTGTAAAAGAGCAAGGTGAATATCCACTAAGTATGATAAGTCCTTCATTTTTTTTTTCAGGAATACTATATATATAGTCATCCACAGACTGACTGTTTCGTTCTATCAGAACTCATCAGTGTGGCTAGACACGCAGGACGCTCGAAGCCGGGATCGAAACCCTTCCAACTTTACGTTAGACGGTGTTTCAGACCACTCGGCTACCAAGCGAACCACGATGGTTAAGGGAGTTTTAAGGTATTTTTATTTTTAGAAACAGCAGCAGCAGCCTTTGTCTACATTTTTTTAATACCCTATCGGCTACCAGAGTGCTCAATTCTTTCGAAGAGCTTTGCATTACGCTAGCGGCGGCCGACAATTCCTTCGCCAGAGAGCTCAACCCCCCATGGGGGAGCGTATATTGTCATCCACAGACAGACTGTTTCGCTCTATCAGAACTCTTCAGTGTGGCTAGATACGCAGGACGCTCGAAGCCGGGATCGAAACCCGTCCAACTTTACGTTAGACTGTGTTTCAGAGCTCAACCCCCATGGGTGAGTATATATATATATATATATATATAGAGAGAGAGAGAAGTGGGTCTGCTGTAATAGTCATCGTTGTAGGAATTTGAATCAATGATCAAAGTTCAAATCCTGGACCAAACAGCATTTCACATTGCGCTAATACTCTTGAAAAAGGTGTGCATTCATCGATTGGAGAATGGGTAAATTGTTGAGTAGATTGAGCTCTTTTACCCTGGTATGCCCTCCGGTCTAGGAGAAGGAATAATCTGAATTCAAACCTGTAATATTCCACAAAAAATTTACCTTATGTCACATCTTGCTCGTGTGAAGAGAATATATATATATATATATATATATATATATATATGGGGGGATTCGACTGATTTCTATACAAACAAATGTTAATTTTTGTGCAAAAATAAGTTCCAGAAGCAGTAATTTTTGTATCTGTATTTTGCAATTATCAACCGATCAGCGCTTAACTACTGGTTTTTAAATTTCTTGAGATTCTTCGCAGATGACTATATTTAACATGCCGCGAAAAATTTCTCGGATCAAAACCAACAATAATTTAAGAAATCTATTATCTCCAAAAACATTAAAAATACAAATTTCTAGCCAATTAGAATCTTTGGTAAATCATAAACGTTTTTCTCTAATTTTTGTAAATAAGCGAAGGAATAAATATTTCTTCCGTAAGTAAGAATTACTCAACTTTTTGGTTTATTATTTCGTGTGAAAAACTGTATTCTTTAATCTTGAGAATGCATTTTTATTTTAACACCACTTATCTACCTTTGGGCGCCTCGGGTGGTGTAATGTTTAGCAAGATAGACAAGCAAACTTACACGAGTGAATTTGAGTCTCATTGGGTACCCCATTAATAAAGCCTTGAGCCACATCTGAGCAAAAAACTTTGAAAATTACTATTTATCTGTCTTTAACATTGAGCAGATATATATTGATATATAAATTTGTATATATAATTTGTAAGTGAATAGTTTGTAGGTAACTTTATTTTTAAACAAGTTAGAGCTCAGTTAAATAGTTTTAAGTATTGCTATTCAACACTAATAATTCTAAATCATATTAATCATTTGTTTGCACACAGTTAATTTCAAATATTGATATCCAACTCTAATGATAATATCTAATACTAATCGTTCGCACATAGTTTAATGGTTTCAAGAATTCCAGCACAATTGACCCTCAGCCACTGCCTATTAACACCTTTAAGATAAAATGGGGCTGAGTACTTTTTTGCTATAAGAGCAACGTGGAGAATACAGTTGGGACAATTATATAAGTGCTAGAGTTTGACATGACCAGCCGATTGATCGGATAGAGCCTCTTCGATCGTCCGTCTTGCTCAGTTCTAGCCAAAATGAAGTGTTGGATGTCACGTGACCACAACGATTACCGGGTCATGAACTGCTCAGCCATCAGAATCTCGTTCTGAAGCATTACGAGTTTCCACATACACCCAACAAGTAGTCTCTTTGGGAGAGGGGGCCTTAACCGTCTGCAAAAGTGAGGTCGGCGTATTCTACAGCCCGAGCAGGCCTGCCCAAACGTTAGATTAAAATAAATTTTCATCAGTAAAGACGGACATATGATTTTATTCTCTGGTTCGTTTTGTTTCTTTGTTGTTTTGTGTAGCTTATACAGTTTCGACCAAACCCTGCGGCCGGCAAATCTTTACTTAAAAGCAAAACACAATGTGGAGTGGGAAGGTTAGCAAGTGAGGCTGTATCGGATACGGACGATGCTGCTAGAGTGATTTCCTGAGATGTGTTCTAAAATTACAGAATTCATATGGTTTAATTAAAACATACTGCGTACTGTGTGCTAATGGAAGAATGTTATTCGGTGACATTTCGAAGAGGTGACACCGTTGGCTCGTAGATATGCATATTTGCATACACACGCATGTGCTCTACAAATAGGACCATAGAGCACACATACAGAAGATATGCAAGAAGCGATCAACAGCAGTACAGTTGTTGCAGTCTTTAAGTGGACACCACACTGTAGTACCACCAACAATCCAGTTCCACCACAACTAACACTGCCGACTTCTGCCAACCTAACACGCACAAAATGCCTTTTCAGCAGGAAGAGTTTTTGGCACTCAGACAAACAGTGAAATACTTGGTACTAACAAAAGCTTTAATTGTAAACTTCAGGTGATTCTCTCTCTATATATATATATAAGACGGTCGGTCAATAAGTTCAAAGCCACACCCAGAAAGAAGAGCAACTGATGAACACTACCAATTCTTATATAACTAGAAAGACTAATTCAGATTTGTCTGAATTTCTAAGCTCATACAAAGATAAGATACTTGTTTGATTGGTTTGGTTTGGTTTGGTTTGTTGGGTTTTATGGCATATCAACCTTTGTAGGTTATTCAACGCCAAATCCATTTTTATGTAAATAATCTGTTCTATTTAAAACAATTCACTTTAGCATAAGTACACAGTTTGTCAAAAATATTTCCATTTCAAACTATTCAAGCAGTTATATATAACAATTCAGTTAAGTGTAAATACAGTTTTAATGTCGAAAAACAGTTCTATTTTAAATAATTCAGTTAAGCATAAGCATGCAGTTTAAATGTAAGTACGGTTTAATTGTCAAAAACATTTCTATTTCAAGCTATTCAGTTTACTTAAACAATTCAGTTTTGCATAAGTATACTGTTAGTTCTATTTAATCCATAGATAGGGCCCTATCAGGTGCTACCACTCCGGGCCAGAGTGGACCTGGGAGCGATGGCAATGAAGGGGTACTCCGCATTCCCCAAAGCTCCAGTACTGCTGGAACCTCACCATCAGATTGTTTAGTGTCATATCTAGGACATTCATTAGTGGGGGTATTACCCCTCTACAGAGGTGCATTCAGTGTATTCTACAGCCCCAGCTGACTGGGCAAATACAAAAGGATGTCTGCTTCCAATATTCCCAAGCACTTGTAAGTTTCCTTTTCTTCGAGCGTTCTGATTTTTCCTTGATTTGGTAGTTCTATTCCTTTCGTCTTTTGTCGTTTTACACTTCTCATTATTATCATGGCGCATGTCTAATTCCATCCCTATATCCTGGCTGAATATCCAATTCTTTTGCATGTCGTCCTCGTACATTAGGTAGTTGATCTTTTCTTGATATTTATGTAGTTTGTATTACTCATACAAAGATATGTGCGACAAATTCAAAATCTTTTTGAACAACCCTCGTATATATATATATATATATATATATATTGCAAATTATCAAGTAAGTCGGCTGAGGCTGTAGAATACACCAACTGCACCACTGCAAAAGGGACTCTAAACAATCTGATGGTGAGGCTCCAGTAATGCTGGAGCTTTGGGAAATGCGGAGAACCATTTCAGTGCCATCGCTCCCAGGTCCACTCAGGCACGGAGTGGTAGCACCTGATAGAGACTTATGTATGGGCCAAATAGAACTAAAATACGTACTTAT
This sequence comes from Sepioteuthis lessoniana, assembly GCA_963585895.1. Taxonomy (NCBI): domain Eukaryota; kingdom Metazoa; phylum Mollusca; class Cephalopoda; order Myopsida; family Loliginidae; genus Sepioteuthis; species Sepioteuthis lessoniana. The sequence goes on along the minus strand of OY757918.1, from coordinate 70,211,377 downwards.
GCTAAACTGAATTGCTTGAAATAGAACTGTTTTGACATTTAAACTACGTACTTATGCTAAACTTAACTGTTTAGTTATTTAACTGTGTGTAAACAAAAACAATACTCATACTAAACTAAATTGTTTAAATTAGAACTGTTTGACTAAACTGAATAGCTGAAAATAGAAATGTTTTTGAAAATTAAAATTTGTACTTATGCAAAACTGAGTTGTTTGAAATAGACAGTCCATTTGTAGGAAATGGATTTGGCATTAAATAACCAACAAATATGTCATGAAACTCAAAGGAACAAACAACAATTACGGATTCATTCTTAAAAGAATTCTTTTCTCTCTCCCGAATTTATTCAGAGGACGCCCACAAGAAACAGACTATTGAAATATACATTGTTTCTTCTTTTACCCTCATTGTTGACTGAGTGTATATGTTAGTAGTTTGTCTCCTGTGCTCGTCGGATATAAACATGGGAGAAAAAAGAATTTGTTGTATATTGACCTACGACCCGGCCGGGCTGTCAAAATAGGAAATGCACCTATGTAAATAACAGGTGCATCCGGTCGAGGAATAGTAGAGTATAACCTTGACCGTGGATGGGTTGAATGAGTGCAATTTGTGACGCCCACAAGAAGAAGGTGGATGTTGAACTATTATATAACTCAGTGCACAGGAAATTCAATCAGTTGGAGACAAGATGCGGTAGAGAAAGCCAGCACCCAGCAGAGGGAGCCCTAAGGCCCCCGATTGAGAGTTGGGGATCAGACGAGTTGGAGTAAAGATGCGGTAGAGAAAACCAGCACCCAGAGAGGCTGGGCCCCCCCGTTGAGCAGCCCAGGAGAACGGGAAAGAAATGCGATTATAGCCAATAGAGTAGGGGTCAATATATTGCAGTTCTGTTCGGTCTCTAACTCCCTTTCACACACAACCCTTTCAAATAAAGTGAGAGGTATATTTTTCTAAGAACTGTGTCGCTCGTATTTATTGTGTCGTCGTTATGATTCTGCATGCAGATGTATATGTGTTTGTATAGTTAGTCATGGTCATGGCTATAAAACAAATTATCGTAAGAATGAATCTGCAACTAGTAGCAAAAATATATATATATATATATATATATATATATACGTGTGTGTGTGTGTGTGTGTGTGTTACCCGAATGTATAGTACTAACATCCTTGGAAAAGGCATGAATCCAACAATTCTCCCTCCGGCTATGCAGAAATATTAGCGCAGATTGGGCTCTTTAACCTTAGTATCGCGTTCGGTCAAGGAGAAGAATCCCATTAAAACCTGTTAAACTCCACTTAAAAATTGATCTTGAGTCGCATCCTGTTCGCGAAAAAGGGTTTGGCATATCTATCTATCCATCTATCCATCTATCTAATGATGATGGTTTCACAACCAGAAATAAATTCATAATTACACCAAGGAAGTGAAATTCTTATTCTTATTTTTATATAAAAAGATGTTTAGCTCTGCACCTTGAGTGTTGATGTATAATTAATTATATATCGATAGTCGTTGACATTGAGTACTCCAATTAGATACTTCTACCCCTCGGATTTCCTCTTCGGATTATATATATATATATATATTACGAAAATAGATACAATTACTCTTTGTTCAAAACTTAAAACGCCTGAAACAAAAGTAGCAAATAAAAGAGTGCTCAATACAAAAACATAATAATAATAATAATAATAATAATAATAATAATAATAATAATAATGCGGTAACAGAGATGAAACCATCAATCACATAATAAGCGAATGTAGCAAATTAGCACAGAAAGAATATAAGACTAGACACGACTGGGTCGGCAAGGTTATACACTGGGAGATATGCACGAAATTTAAATTTGACCATACGAACAAATGGTATATGCACAACACAGCACTTGTCCTAGAAAATAACACACATAAACTCCTATGGACTTTGACATATAGACGGGTCACCGAATCTTGGTCAGAAGGCCAGACCTAATAATAAACAAAAAAAAAAGAGAAATTACAAAATTGTCGACTTTGTTGTCCCGGCTGATCACAGAATAAAACTGAAAGAATATGAAAAGAAGGATATGTACCTCGATCTTGCTAGGAAATTGAAAAAACTGTGGAACATGCAGGTGACAATCATAACAATTGTAATTGGTGCTTTTGGTACAATAACTAAAGGACTACTAAAGGGACTGGAGGGCTTGGAAGTTGGCGGACGAGTGGAGACCATCCAAACTACAGCATTATTAGGAACGACCAGAATACTGAGAAAAGTCCAGGAGACTTGAGGAGACTTGCTGTCGCTCAAACTCCAGTGGAAGACCATCAGCGTTAGCTGATGTGAAAAAACTATAATAATAATAATGATAAAACAGCGAGAAATATTCTACCAGCAAGTAGGGAGGGAATGCACGAAGTCATACCACCAACCGGATACAAGGGAAGAAAAACAATTTTAGAGCAAGATATGGCAACAGAGAGATCATAACAGAAAAGCTGAATGGATAAAGAACATATAAAAAGAGCTACAAGGCCTCGAAGATAGGCGTCAGTTCACTCAGAGCAACACTCAAAATGATGGCATACATGGATACTAGTTTAAAAAATTCACTTCCATCCATGGCAGAGTGGCTACGGAAATGAATTGTAAATAGAAACAGTCATACCGGAAAGGATGATCAAAGGAAAGACCACACTGATCTAAAAAGACCTCCAAAAAGGAAGCGCTTCCAACAACAGACACATTATGTGCCTACCGATGACGTAAAAAATACTAACAGCGCAAACTCGGGAGGAAATTTAATGTTCGCTAATAAGCCACGGACTGTTACTGGAAGACTGGAAAGATGCCGCAAGGGAACAAGAGAAACAAGTGATTTATTATAGTATAATTTATCAACAAGAGAAACAAGAGACTTATTATAGTATAATTGATCAACAAATCCTCAAGGAGAGCAAAACAAGACGCAAAATTTAGCTGTGGCATAGATTGACTACAAAAAGGTATACGATAAGGTCTCGCAAAGCAGGATGATAGACTGTCTCAAAATGTATAAGATTTCGAACGAAGTCAAAATCTTCAGTAAGAAAACCCATCAAAAACTGGAGAGTGGAATTAAGAGAAGGAAGAAAAAGTTTAGCTGAGGTGAAAATTAAGAGAGGTATATTCCAGAGATGCGCTCTGACAATTATTATTTGTGATAGGGATGATAGTTAAGAAATGCAATACAAACTACATACTACTTCATTTATAGCTGGTGATGATTAGTGGGGTTCATATCATTCTGAAAGGGAACGTAATAGAGCGACTAGAAATCGACCTCGCTTACTTCGATATCTTTGTCCAACACGTTAACCATTACGTCTACATATTTACCAACTCCCCCGCTTGGCTAGGATATGACACAAGGTCAATTTTTAAACGGAGTTTAACAGATTTGAATTCAGAGTTTTCCTTTTCCAAGACTAGTTACCTCACCAAGCCTGAAAAACCAGTCTGTCCTACTATTTACCCATAGCTGGAGGGAGAATAATTGGATTCATACCCTTCCCAAGGGTATTAGTGCTATGTGAAATACAATCAGTCTCGTCCAGGATATGAACTCGTGGTCTCCCTCCATATTTTAGGGATTTTCTAAGAAAATATTTTTTTTTACAAATGAGACTGTTAAATGTTGAAGAAAAATATTTTCTAACCTGGCTGTTTGTGTATAAGATAATATTTGAAACTATGAAAAAGTATGCAAATTATTGGCATTGGTTCCAATACTTGAAATTATATAAAGATGTACAAAGAATCGTTACTTCTCACATGAATGCATTTTGTACCTGACGATGCGCTTCCACAAATCTACAACTACAATTATATGCTTTTACGTTCATTTTCGAACAAATACCTTTGGGAAAATGTGAACCCCTTCAACTCACCAGCTATGGGTTAGACGAACCAGATATGTGGGACACTGCTGGAGAAGTAAGGATAAATATTTCAGCGATATACTCCTGTGGACCCCTTCACAGAGACAAGCAAAGGTAGGACGAGCAGCTAGAACCTCCACACAACAGATCTGTGCCGATACAGGATGTAGGGTCAGGAAGATCCGTGCTAGCAGCGCGACATGATGATGACTGTTCATTTATAAGGATGGTTTGGCATTGAATAGCCCAGGAACTTTGATATGCCATTAGACAATAAGACTCCCATAAATAGGTGCTCCAATAGTTCTAATTTCGAGGGTGGGTAAAATGTTCCTTGTCTGAAAAGTTCATCTCCTGTTGACTTTCTTGACCAATGGGATCCAATCACTGCAACACCGATGAAAGAAGTATATGGACGGAGGAGGGTTGGCTGAAAAGTTCATTGGCTGAAACGTTCATATGCTATCATCATATCTGCTGTTGATGACTTTTTTGATCAATGGGATCCAAGCACCGCAAAACCAATGGAAGAAGTGTGTGGACCAAAGAGGGTTGGCTGAAAAGTTCCTTGGCTAAAAAGTTCATATGATGCTGTCATTTTGACCAATGGGTTCTAAGTACTGTAACACCGATGGAAGAAGTGTGTTAACCGAAAAAAGGTTGACTGAAAAGTTTATTGGCTGAAGATTTCATATGATGTCATATCTGCTGTTGATGGCTTTTTCCCAATGAGATCCAAGCACTGTAACACTGATGGAAGAAGTATGAGGATGGAGGGGGGTAGGTTAAAAAGTTCATAGGCGGAAAAGTTCATATGATGCAGTCATGTCTGTTGATGGTTATTTTCACCAATGGGATCCAAGCGCTGCAACAGCGATGAAAGAAGTGTGTTGTCCAAAGTGGGTGGGATCAAAAGTTCATATGATTACATGATATCTGATGTTAATGACCAATGGAATCCACGCACTGCAACACTGACGGAAGAAGTGTGTGGGTCACAAAATGGACTATGTTGAAAAATAAACCTCATGCCGTTAAAACTAATCGACCCACTCGCCTTTGTTCTCTCTTTCGATCTTACGTTCTCTCCCCACACGCTCCTTATCATTAAGGTTTATTTACCTCTCTCTCTCTCTCTCTCTCTCTCTCTCTCTCTCTCTCTCTCTGTTCTCTTTCTCTGTTCTCTCTTTCTCTCTCTCTCTTTCTCTTTCTCTCTCTCTCTTTCTCTTTCTCTCTCTCTCTGTTCTCTTTCTCTGTTCTCTCTCTTTCTCTCTCTCTTTCTCTGTTCTCTCTCTCTCTCTCTCTTTCTCTCTCTCTTTCTCTCTCTATCTCTCTTTCTTTCTCTTTCTCTCTCTGTTCTCTTTCTCTGTTCTCTTTCTTTCTCTTTCTCTCTCTCTTTCTCTTTCTCTCTCTCTCTGTTCTTTCTCTCTCTCTCTCTCTCTCTCTCTTTCTCTCTCTCTTTCTCTTTCTCTCTCTCTCTCTCTCTCTCTCTCTCTCTCTCACTCTCTCGTTCCACTTCTTCTAACTCATCATTATTTTCCCTTTTGGCCTAGTTGACTGAGGCTGCACAATACACCGACTGCATCTCTACAGAGGGGTAAGACTCCCCCAATGAATGTCCAGGATATGACACTAAACAATCTGATGATGAGGCTTCAGTAATGCTGGAGTTTTGGAGAATGCAAAGTGCCCCTTCATTACCATCGCTTCCAGGTCCACTCTGGCCCGGAGTGGCAGCACCTGATAGGCTCCTATCTTTTGGTCAAACTGAACTGTTTGACATTTAAACTGTCTACTTATGCTCAACTGAGTTGTTTGAAACAGAACTGTTTGTACATTTAACAATGTGTAAACAAATGACTGAGGTTTAATTAAATTGTTCGTGATACTTAGCAGTACATAAAACATTTAACAGTGGGCAAACAAATGATTAATAGTAAATAGAATTATTCGTATTATACAGAAATAAATGAAACTGTTTAAATGTGTGCAAAAAAAAGGACTCAGGCTCATTTTAAAATGTTTTCAACAAAATGTGTTTGCAAATCATTTATTTAATACATATGTATAAAAAGGATTTGGCATTAACCAATGCAATGGTTGATATGCTACCAAACCTCTCTCTCTCTCTCTCTCTCTCTCTCTCTTTCTCTCTCTCTCTCTTTCTCTCTCTCTCTCTCTGTTCTCTTTCTCTGTTCTTTTTCTCCAAACTACCGACTCCCCCATTGTCCACGCCGTCTATCTCACAAATTTCTCTCCGTCTTTTCTTCCTCTATCTACTTCACTTTAATTTCTCTTTCTCTTTATAACCTCTCTCTGTATCCTTCTATTCTTTCTCCCTCAGTCCAGCGTTGCTTTTTTAACCCCCTCTCATTATTCTCCTTTTCTTTCTCCATTCACTCTCCCAGTTTCCGCTATCTTTAATATCGGCCCTTTATTCTCTTTTCCTAATTTCGTTTTTTTTTTCTCTCTCTACACCCACCCTGTTCACTAGCCCATGATATTTTGCCATAGCCTTCTTTTTGTTTCTTCAATCTTTCTTCTCTCTCACCCCCATGATTCAGTTTTCTTTCTGCCTTTTTTTCTCGTCCTCCTTTTCCTCGTACCTCTCCAGCTCACCCTCTTTTATCTTTTCTCTACCATTGTGACGCGTATATATATATATATATATATATATATATATGTGTGTGAGTATCTATGTATGTGCTCGTGTGTGCAATTCTAGTCGCTCAAGTACATGCGGCCTTATTTCCACCGCCACTTTTTCTGGCTTTCGAAATGCATGCTGGGTATTTCAATGCACCATGTCTGTTCTTCAATCGAGGCGGACAAGTAACTATTGCATGTTGTCAGTTGGCATGGTGACCGCGCACCACCGCTAGAGAAATGCTAACAGATACGTTAGAAGGAAGGAAGGAAGGACGGAAGATACGAACGAAAAATGAACAAAGGAGAAGAAGAAGAAGAAAAGTAAGGAAAAAAAGACAATGAAAAAGAAATAAAAAAAAGCTGAAGAAGAATAAAGAGTAAAGAAAAAGGGAGAAGAGAATGAGAAAGAAAAATGAAGAGGCGTTGGCAATAATTGAAAGAGAACAAAAATGAAGAAAAAAGAATAAAAACAGAAAAACAGAAAGAAGAAAGGGTTGTAAAAAAAAAGAAGAATCAGGGGAAAATGAAGCGAAAGAAAAAAAAGAAAAAAAGCAATATTTTAATAAACAGAGGAAAAAAAGATGGGGAATAGAAAAAATAAGAAAGAAGAAGAAGGAAGGAAGAATAATAATTATGATCTCGAGGAAAAGGTAGACAGGACGGAACAAAGAAAAGAGGAAGAGTGGAAAGCAAAAGAGTAAGATAAAACGAACAGAAAGAGTTGTAAAGAACAGAGAGAAGAGAAAAAGAAAGAAAAAAAAGAAAAAGAAAGAAAGAATAGTCTTAATAAATAAAGGAAAAACTGATAGGGAATTGAAAGAATTAATAGGAAAGAAAAAAGTAGGAAACAAGGAAGGAACGAACGAACGAAGAAACGAAGAAACGAACGAATGAACGACGATGACGAAGTTGAATTAAAGAATAAGATAAAACAAAACAGAAGTGAACAAATGAAGAAAAATAAAAAGAATAGGTCCACATGAGGGTCCAGAAGAAAAAGAAAAAGAACAGAAGACGAAAATAGACAAAGAAAGGAAGGAAAATCAGCCAGAACGGAAACATAGATAGAAATGGAAACGAGAGTGGGGTGCATGAGAAGTGAAAGAGAAAGAAAAGAAAAAAGGAAAACGAATGAATTGGAGAAATTTCTTCTTTTTTTTTTTTTTTTACTGAAGATGACAGTGGGCAAAAGCATTAAAGAGAACGAGGATTGGAATGAAAAAATAGGAAGGAAGGAAAGAAGAAAAGGCAGCTAACGAGGAAACAGGAAAAGGTGAATAGAAGAAAGCGAAAGAGAAAAGGAGAGAAAGAAAAAAAAGAAGGAATAGAAAAGTTGAAAAAAAAAGATAAAAGAAAAATTATTTTCTTCTTAGAAAAGAATGAAAAGGGTAGAAAAGCAAAATATCGAAGAAGAAATTAAGAAGCAAAACATGGAAATAAAAGAAGAAAAGGGACATGATAACGATGCAGATGAGACTGAAGAAGAAAAAGAAGATAAATACTAACGAGTACAATTTAATAATGAAAGATAGAAAGAATACTGAAGAAATTGATATGAAAACCGAAAAAGCCTGACATAAAGGCAGACAAAAGAAAGGAAGAAAGAAAGAAAGAAAGAATGCCGAAAGAAGAAAAAATAAAGAAATAAATTACTCTAATTTATTTTTTTATTTTTTTTCTCTCAGTAGAAGAAGGAAAAACATTAGATTTTTTTTTGTTTCTTTGTTTGTTTTTGTTTATTTGTTCGTTTTTAAGCAAAAAAAAAAGCAGAAATGAAAAGGAACAAAAAAGAAAAGAAAAAGTCGCACTTAAAGAGAAGGAGAGCATCACAAAGAAAGAGAGAGAAGAAAAGGACGACCAAAAACAAGATGCGAAAATGAGAGAGGAAAAAACAAAAACGAAGAGAAAGAAATTTGTTTAGAAAAGAAGCCAAAGAGTAAATATATATTAACTCCCTACCTATCATGTGCACGAGTGTCAAATGCACCCTTCACAATCAGGTGTAAAGGCTGAAAACCATACTATGCATCTTTTGCACGTCCTAAATAATAATAAAAAAAACCATGATATCTCAAAGTTACAACAACCCGTTGTATTTTAAGAAATAAAATGGAAGTTTCATTGACGACGGATCGAGCGGACATATTTTTCAAATCTTGTTCACCAATGCGAATAAACTAAAAATCGGTAGGTTAAAATTTAAGAAAGAATGAAAATATAGCGATAAAGAAATGAAAGATCGAGGAAGAAAGAGATAATAGAAGAAATGGGGGTGAGAAAAGTAGGAGTTAAAACAATAAGAGACAAAGAGTGGGGGAGGAAATAAAACGAAAAAAATACTTGAAAGAAAGAAAGAAAGAAAAAAGGAAAGAAAAGAGAGGAGAAACAGAGTAAAAAAAAAAACAAGAGAGAAAGAGAGAGAGTGAGAGAGGGAGGGAGAAAGAGGGAAGAGAAATATATATACAAAAAAAGAAAGAAAGAAAGAAAGAAAGAAAAAAAGAAAACGAGGGAGGCAGAGAGAGAAAGAAGTAATGAAAAGAAATAAATATGCAGGAAAGAAAGTAAGAAAGAAAGAAAGAAAGAAAGAAAGAGAAATATTAATCCGACTGAGATTGTAGGATGCAGTTGTTTTAAACAGCGCCGATGTCATAATAGTTAAAGTTAGTTGAATATCATTGTGGATTACGTGTTTGAAATGTTCAAAAGCATCACAGAGAGAGAAAGAGAGAGAGAGAGAGAGAGAAATATTTTTATGTCGAATGAAAAAAGCGAAGAAAGAAGAAAATGATGAAGAAGAGAAGCAAATAAACCTTTGAAGGGTTTAAAAAACAGAAAAAATTATTTAAAGCTTCAAGAAGAAGAAGAATGGGGAGAGGAAGAGTAAGGAAACTGAGAATAGCGGGGGGGGAAGAGAAGAGGAAAAAGGAAATATTTAAGAATTCAAATGAAAGAAAAGTAGAAAGAGGAAAGGAAAGACAGGAAGGAAAAGGAAGACGAGAAAAGAAAATATCTAAATAAAAGAATAGGTTGAAGAGAAGAGAAAGAAAAAGTGAAATAATCAATCGAAAGAGAGGAAGAAGAGAAGGAAGATGAACGAAAATTCTGAAAGAAAACGAAGAAAAAAAGGAAATATTTAAAAGATTAAAAAGAAGAAGAAGAAAAAGAAGAAGAGGAGGAGGAGAGGAAGGAGGAGGAGAGGTAAGAAAGAAAAAGAAAGAGAACAGAATAATATCTGATTCATCAAACAAAAGAAAGGAAAATGTATAGTAGGAGAGGGAAGAGGTAAACGAAGCCGAGGAGCCAAAAGAACATGGAAAACAGGGAGAAAGTAAAGAAAAAAAATGTTTGAAGCATCAAATGAAAGAAGAAGTGAAGGAAGAGATGAAGAGAGAGAGAGAGAGAGTGGCTAAGGAAGAGGCTGAACATAAAAAGAGGGAGGAAGAATAAGGGAAAATGTTTAATATCTCAAACGTCAACTGAAAGAACAGAATTTGAAGAGAAGTGGGTGAAGAGGAGAAAAAGAATGAAAAGAACAGGATGGAAAGTTAGAGGGGAAGGAAAAAGAGGAAGAGAAAGAAGGGGTAAAGAATGAAAGAGAGAGAGAGATAACAAAAGAAGGAAGTATTTTATACATCAAATGAAAGATCAGTGAAAAGAAAGGGAAGAAGAAATAGAACAGAATACGTGGGTTGTTTTTTTTAGTTGGGGGAGGGCGTTATAATCAAACAAGTAGAAGAGGAAACAGAACGAAAAGACTGGAAAAAGGGGAGAAAGAAAGAAAATAAATATTGAAAACACCAAATGAAAGATGAGGAGAAGGAATAGGAGAAGGAAAGGAAAGAATGAAAGAGAGTGAGGAGAATGAGGACAGAAAACAATATTGAAAACAGCAAATGAAAGGCACACACACACACACACACACACACACACATACATATATATATAAGAGAGAGAGAGAGAGAGAGAGAGAGAGAGAGAGAATAGAGGTGAATCTGACGGTATGTAAATATTAAGATATAAAAAAATAAGGAATTCAGAGGAAAAGTCTATTTAGGATTGAATATATTCCTCATCAAGACAATATTAATGAGTGATGTAGTATCTTCAAAATTATATTCAAATTTGGATATAATTCGGAAGGTTTGATATTAAAAATTTAATATTAAAATATTGATACTAAAAATTTGATATTAAAAGAAAAACGCCTGCAGAGCAGCCCAATCGACTGGGAGCTGTAGAATACAACGACTGAATCTCTGCAGAAGGGTTACCCCCAACAACGAATGTCCCGGATATAACATTAAACAATTTGATGATGAGTCTCCAGCTTTGGGGAATGCGGAGTACCCCTTCATTACCATCACTCCCAGGTTCACTCTAGCCTGGAGTTTAAAATAGAACTGTTTGATCATTTAACTGTGTGTAAACAAATGACTGATGTTTAATTGAATTGTTAGCGATGCATACCAATACTTGGAACCATTTAACTGTGTGCAAACAAATGAATACTGTCCAATTGAAAAATGTTAATTATTAATGCTTGCTTGAAATAATTTATCTACATTAAAAAGGTGAGCTCAGGCTCAATTAAAAATGTCATCAAGAAAATGTGTTTACAAATCATATAATTTATATATATATATATATATATATATATATATATATATATATATATATATGAAAAGGATTTGGCATTGAATAACATTTCAATGGTCGATATGCCATAAAACAAAACAAAACAAAACAAAATCAGTAAATATATATGCGTTTGGTTTGGTTTGGTTTGGTTCGGTTAGGTTTGGTTTAATGACATCGTTGGTTATTTAATACCAAATCCTGTTTTTACATATATATTGAATATATTTGTAGATTCACACAGTTAAATGATCAAACAGTTCTATTTCTAATAATTCAATTTAACATAAGTCCAAGAATTACTATGTATCACTAACAATTCAATTAAACATCAGTCATTTGTTTAAACACGGTCAAATGATCAAACAGGTCTATTTCTGACAATTTTATTTAGTATTAGTCGTTTGTTTGCATTCAGCTTAAATGTCAAACAGTTCTATTTGACACATTGATAGAACCCAATCAGGTGTTACCACTCTGGGCCAGGGAGTAATAGCATTGAAGGTGAATTCCGCATTCCCTTTAGCTCCGAAGCAGAAGCCTCACCCTCAGATTGTTTTGTCATATATCTCGGACAGTCGTTGTGGCCAGAGGAGTTCCTACTCCTCTGCTGAGATGTAGTCGGTGTATTCTACTGTCCCAGCAGACTAGGCTACATATAGTAACTTACTAAGCTAAAATGTTGCACAAGGCCGAATGAATGGAGCACTCAATGAGAATCGAACTCATTCGTGAAGGTCTGCTAGTCTAGCTTGATAACCATTGCACCACCCGAGGTGCCCCGACTATATATATATATAGTTGGTGACCTTAGTCGAGAGTGACCCGAAGGCTCCCTTTCCGATTGCTACTGCACCAATGGGTAGGGGAGGGCGCTACTCCTTTCCCTGAGATATATATATATATCTGCAAGTACTTGTGCCCACTAGTTTGGTTTGTTTTGTCTTTTGCTTAACGACATCTCAAACATTGTGGGTTATTAAATCCCAAAGATATCCTTGCCGAACAAGCATGGTGACAGATTAGTGGGTTCATGCCTATCCCAAGAGTACTAATTCGAAAGTGAACATGATAGCGCGACTGGAATTTGAACTCGCTTTCTCCGATGTTGCGGTCCTGCGCGTTGGCCAATACGCCGTCGGTGTGTAGACGAATCGTAGTCCATTTATTATTATATCATCATTATTATTATTATTAGTTAAACGATGCCTTTTTTACTGTCCCACCACCACTACTAATTCTATTGATATGGTAATGCGAAAAAAAGTGATCGTTAGACTTCCAGACGCCTACTTACGATTCAAGAAACCTAACTTTAAAAAAATTCGTTGACATGTAAAAGAAAGTATACTTGGATTATAGGTAAATAAACGTAAATTACAGTTAAGAGATATTTAAATACTGTATAATACAATGTACAATTAATTTAGTAAGCTATTGCTAGTCTATTAAAAAATAAAATAAAATAAATAGATGAATAAAAGTAATAATTCATTACTTTTGGATTTTTTTCTTTTCGTATTTTCCTCATAGATGTATAAATAAATAAATAAATAAACCTCAATCAGTTGCATCGATTTTATAATTAAGTTAAACATGATATTGTTCTTTTCACTTGCTATGGTTATACTGGGAAATATTATCGGTTAGTAAGTTATATTTGTTTTTAAACCAGAGGAATTTATGTATTAGCTTTAGATCTTGAATAATCTTGAACGAACTGAAAAGCTCTTGGCCCAACCAAGGAGAGAATATATTGACACGCTCTTTCTTAAGTTGAATCACTGGAAGTTTGTGTACTGTCTTTTTCTGACTGGTTGAATATATATTTTGGGGGTAAATCAATCTTCGTTGGATATGAAATTGAATCGAGGACAAAAAAATAACGCACAAAAAAAAAATTGGAAAAAAAGAGGAAAAGGCGAATAGAATAAAAAAAGAAAAGAAACATTTTAAAATCAAAGAAAAAGAGTGTGAGTCGGAGTTTGAAAAAGAGATGGAAGAGGACGAGGAGGAAAAATATCAGAAATACGATTCTAATTCTCATTATGATGGTTTCCCAATAGTGGTCCTGGGACCACTGTGAAGGATCGGAAACATCAACAGCAAGGGTTTACAGATTCTGTATGTCTTGAAAATTCGTTTTCCTAGTTTCTTGTACACAACTCTAAAAATTCAGTCTAAACAGCAAACACTCCATAAATTTTGGCTCAGTGTTGTTTTAAGTATTCAATGGTGTTCTAAGTATTCATTGTTATTTCAAAGAACAGCTACTTTTTGCAACAACATATTCAAGCGAAACAACGTTTTCAGCGCTTACCAATATGATGACCAAATACATATCTAAACTTGCTGTGCAAAGGAGGAGTTGCTTTTAGGTCTAAAAACATTTAAAATGTATTCTACTTTAAAAGATTATTGCTATGATGTGTCGCTTTGGTGGAAGTGCCCGTGGTGTAATGGTTATCGTCGCAGGATATGGACACGGCGACACGAGTTCAAATCCTGGACTGATTGCATTTCACATAGCACTAATACCCTTGGGAAAGGTATGAATCCAATTATTCTCCCTCCAGCTATGGGTAAATAGTAGGGCAGACTAGGTTCTTCAGCCTTGGTGAGGCAACTAGTCTAGGAGAAGGAAAACTCTGAATTCAAACCTGTTAAACTCCGCTTAAAAAATTGACCTTGTGTCATATCCTGCCCGAGCGGAGGGGTTGGGTAAATATGATGTGTCGCTTTGGTGGTGTGATTGGAGTCAGTGGTTTTCAACTTTTTGTAAACCTTTCAAATTCAAGGTCTATGTTGGAGATCAGTAGGACAACACTGACAAAATGACACTTTGACACAATGAAAAGTAGTCTGTATGCAGCTTATATAACAAAGTTAATTTATTTTCCCCTCAAAATAACTCAAATAACACTGACAAAATGACACTTTGACACAATGAAAAGTAGTCTGTATGCAGCTTATATAACAAAGTTAATTTATTTTCCCCTCAAAATAACTCAAATATACCCAAATGTGAGGGGTGTACTCACTTCTGTGATACACTGTATATTAGATGGATGATTTGTAAACACATTTTGTAGATACACATAGTTAAATGACTAAACAGTTCTATTTCCAACAATTGAATTCAGCATAAGTCAACAAAGTTCAATGGTTATTTTATTTGCCCCATAGACTGGGGCTGTAGAATACACCGACTGAGTAAGATCCCCCAACGAGTGTCCAGGATATGACATTAAACAATCTAATGGTGAGGTTCCAGTAATGTTGGAACTTTGGGGAATGCGGAGTACCCCTTCATTGCCATCGCTCCCAGGTCCACTCTGGCCCGGAATGGTAGTACCTGATATTTGAGGGTTAAATAGAACTAAACTGCATGAAAATAGTGGAGAATATAAGAAAATAAAAAGAAATGTTGCTGTTTGTCTAATCAATTTTGTTCATTATATGTAAAATTGTTTGCTAAGCTTTGTTTAGTTTTGACACGAGGTCCGTAGTATGGAGTATATAATGAGAGGCGAACTCATTAACAATGGTTGGCAAGTGCAGCTTGCTTTACGCAATATATGTGAGAGTGAGAAGAGAAAATGAGAAAATTATGGGAGATACAAGAAAATAAAGATAAATTACTTGAAAGAAAAAGGAAAAACATTAAAAGAGAAATAGGAAGAAAGATTAACAGAGAGAGAGAGAGAGAGAGAGATGAGAGAGAGAGAAAAGTATTCAAATAGTGAGTGGAAACTAAAAAGAGTGAGTGAAGGAACAAGAGATAAAGGTGGTTTGGAAATTTACTAAGCTTTTTGCTTAGACGAGGCACAAGGCCATATGAAAGCGGCACCCAATGAGACTCGAACTCACTCGTGTAGGTTTGCTAGTCGAGCTTGCTAATTATTACACCACCAGAGGCGCCTTGGTTTGGTTTGGTTTGGTTTTAAGGTATATCAACCATTATTGGTTATTTAATCTCAAATCCATTATCATGCAAAAACAGTTCTATTTCAAACAATTCAGTTTAGCATAAGAACACAGTTTAGTTCTATTTGATCCCTGGATAGGACACTCTCTAGTGCGGCCGAATTCCCCAAAGTTCCAGCATTGCTGAAGTCTTACCATCAGATTGCTTAGTGTCCTATATCGTTGGGGGCAGTCTAACCCCTCTGCAGAGATGCAGTCGGTGTATTCTACATCTGTGGCCGACTGGGCCAAGAGGAGATAGGGAAGTGGGGGATAAAAAGCTAGCTAGTGAATTTAGATAGAAACTGTGGACGAGGAAGAACACACTGGGGTTTGTATGAGTGAGGGAGATGTCCGTCAAAACGAGTAATGTAACACTGACACACACATTGGACCTCAACGGATATGGAACGGGAAATGAAAGCTTAAAACAGGCCATTTTGTATTTTCGCCAAGTCGGAGACACAAGTATACTCATGTTAAGAAAGAAAGAAAGAAAGAAAGAAAGAAAGAAAGAAAGAAAGAAAGAAAGAAAGAATTAATAAGTAAAGAAAGAAAGAAAGAAAGAAAGAAAGAAAGTAAGAGAAATTAGAAGAAAGAAAGAAAGAAAAAAAGAAAGAAAGAAAGAAAGAAAGAGAAATTAGAATAAAGAAAGAAAGAAAGAAAGAAAGAAAGAAAGAATTAATAAGTAAAGAAAGAAAGAAAGAAAGAAAGAAAGAAAGAGAAATTAGAAGAAAGAAAGAAAGAAAGAAAGAAAGAAAGAAAGAAAGTAAGAGAAATTAGAATAAAGAAAGAAAGAAAGAAAGAAAGAAATTAGACATAGAAATATTCTAATTTCTTTCTTTCTTTTTCTTTTTATAAAAGAAAAAGAAAAGAAAGAAAAGATGAAAGAAAGAAAAAAGAAACAAATTTGTATAAAGAAAGAAAGAAAGTAAGAAAGAAAGAAAGAAAGAATACCATTTACGTTTTTCGGTAGACTCCTCGATGGTTTCTAATAGGCCAATTCAAAGCGGCTGTACTTATATCAAGTCCAATTAAGGCCATTGCCAATTGAGCGCTCTGCAAACCACAGACAGTATGCTCCTATTGACTAACTGAAGGTCATTTATATAATATTAGTAGTACTTACTTATTGTACTGACACATCAGTATTTAAAAACAAACAACGTAGAGTAACTTTCATTAAAGATTAGGAAAATTATTCTTATTTAAAAAACGTTTTTTCTTTATTTCTTATTGTTTATTAACTACCAGTTAAGCCCAATAGGCTGAGGCTGTAGAATATTCCGACTGCTCCTCTACAGAGAAGTGTGATACCCTCCCCCTCCACAACAAGTCTCCAGGATATAACGTAAAACTATCTCAATGTGAGATTCCTGTAATGATGGAGTTTTGGGGAATGCGGAATATCCCTTCATTGCCTTTGCTCCCAGATCCACTCTGACCTGGAGTAGTAGCGCCTGAAAAACTCCTATCTATGGGTCAAATAGAACTGTTTGCGAGGTAAACTGAGAACAAACAAATTAATAATCCTTGAAATAGAACTGTTTGATTTTATAACTGTGGGTAAACAAATAGTTAATGTTTTATTGAATTGTTAGTGATACATTGCAATACCTGTTGACATGCCAAACTGAACTGTTTGAAAAAGAACTGTTTAATCATCTAACTGTGTGTAAATAAATACCAAATGTTTAATTGAATTGTTAGTGATATATATATATATACTGTTATATATTGACCCTCGACCGAGCCGTCAGTCAAGAGATGCACCTGTGTAAATAAGCAGAAGAACAGCAGAAGCAGGTGTACGTTAGACAATAATATAACCAGTTGACCAGACGGTTTGAGTCAGTTGGAGACAGGATGCCGAAGTGAGAACCAGCTCCAGACAGAGGGCTTTGGGTCCTTAGTGACCCCCGGTTGAGCAACCCAAGCCAAGATGCGAAAGAAGTACTGCTATGGTCGATGAAGAACTTGGGTCAATATAGCAGTCCGTCCTTATCTCCACTCATTTCTCACACACAACAAACACCACCTTTTCGAAAATAAAGTGTGAGAGATTTATATTTTTATAAAGAAGTGTATTCGTTCGTTATTGAAGTCGTTCATTACTGGTTAATGATGTTTCTGCATGTAAGTGTATATTTGTATATGGACACGTGTAGTTGTATTGTGGCTTTACAACAATACTTGGAACCATTTAATTTTGTTAACTTATGCTGAATTCAATAGTTAGAAATAGAACTGTTTGGTCATTTAACTGTGTGTATCTAAAAAATGTGTTTACAAATCATATATTTAATATATATGTAAAAACAGGATTTGGCATTTAATAACCTACAAGGGTTGATAGTCAGAGAACAGGACTAACCAACCAACTACTGGTTATTACTTTGTTTCCTCTGAATATACCATACGAATGATGGCTTTAGGTTTATTCAATATTCTTTTTTTTAAACCCCTATAAATTAGTATTTATTTAAAATAAATATTCTGATTTTAATCTTAATTTTAGTTCTATTATTTACTTGACTTGAAGCGCCAGAAATAAAATGTGTGTGTGTGTGTGTGTGTGTATTTCTAAGCCATTTTTTTTTTTAGCTGAGTGACCCTAAAGATTATCGTGTTAAATTTTCTCCTGACGTGGCAAATGGCCGCGACTATTATGCATTTAGGGAGGAAGAGGGTAATCTACTTCTTGTAAAGATTTCTAATGTCATGTGTAGGGAAATGGTTAGCGAGGTGCCCTTTACTTTTAACTTTATGCTAAAGGGAAGTAAGCGGGTATCCCGTCGTGACGTAGTCTTTAGCGAGCTCATCCCACAGACAAAGGGCCCAGTCGGCTGGGGCTGTAGAATACATTGACTGCATCTCTGCAGAGAGGTAAGACTCCCTTAACGAGTGTCCTGGTAATAACACTAAACAATCTGATGGTGAGGCTCCGGTAATGTTGGACCTTTGGGAAATGCAGAGCGCCCCTTTATTGCCGTTGCTCATAAGTCCACTCAGGCCTGGAGTGGTTGCCCCTGAAAGGCTCCTATTTATGGGTCAAATAGAACTAAACAGTGTATTTATGCTAAACTGAATTGTTTGAAAAAGAACTGTTTTTGACATTTAAACTGTGTACTTATGTTAAACTGAATTGATTGAAATAAAAGTATTTATATGTATTAAATGGATTTGGCATTAAATGACCTATAATGGTTGATAATCCTTAAAACCAAACCAAAACCCACAAACAATATACAGCTGGGTTGTGGGTTCGATTCCTGCTGGATTTCCCACGCTTGAGACCTTCCGCTAAATGTAAACTATGCTTGTTTTCAGTTTGTTTTTTTGTTGTTTTTTTTCGCCGCCATGTTTAGAGTATTGATTAGCGATGTCAGATTACGAATAGTGAGATCAATTCTCATTGGATACTTTACGCTTGCGACCTTGTAAATATAATCTATAACGGTAACTACATGTTTTATACACAGTGCAATCATTTTGTAATGTTGCCCAGTTGGCTGGGGCTGTAGAATACACCGACTGAATAATTGCAGAGGGGTAAGACTGCCCCAATGAGTGTCCTGGATATAACACTAAAAATTGGATGGTGAGGAGTTTTGGGGAATGCGGAGCACCCCTTCATTTCCATTGCTCCCAGGTCCACTCTGGCCCGGAATGGTAGCACCTGATACAGCCCTATCTATAGGTTAAATAGAACTAACTGCATACTTATGCTAAACTGAATTGTTTGAATTAGAACTATTTGACTAAACTGAATAGCTTGAAATAGAAATGGTTTTGACAATTAAACTGTAATTATATTTGAACTGCTTAATTATCCTAAACTGAATTGTTTGAAATGGAACTGTTTCTGACATTGAAACTTTACTTACACTAAACTAAATTGTTTAATATAGAACTGTTTTGACATTTAACTGTTTGTAAACAAAATCTGTACTAATATTAAACTGAATTAGCTGAATTAGAACTGTTTGACTAAAGTGATTAGGTTGAAATAGAAATGTTTTTGACAATTAAACTGTATACTTTTATTAACTGAATGGTTTGAAATAGAACTATATACATAAAAATGGATTTGGCGTTAAATAATCTACAAATGTTGATATGCCATAAATCCAACCAACCAACCAACCTTTTTTTAATGAAACTTTTTCATTTGTTTATGATAAGCATCTGTTTGCACAGAGTTGTATGACATCAGTTATTCTTGTCTAATAATAAACTTTTTTTTAAAAGTCCGATGGTTTCAAGTATTCCTATCAACTACTAATAATTCATTATGAATTACATAGTTTCAAGTATTCCTATCTAATACTAATAATTCATAAAGAATTATACGGTTCCAAGTGCTCTTATCTAATGCAAACAATTCATAAAGAAATATGCGGTTTCAAGTATTCCTATACTAATAATTAATAAAGAACTAGATGGTTGCAAGTAACTTCCTATTTTAAAATACTAATAATCGATTGTTCTATTGTTTCAGGCATTCCTATCTTATGCAAATAATTTTCAAATAGATTTATTTTATCCATAGATGGGACCCTAACAGGTACTACCATTCCGGGTCAGAGTGGACCTGAGATTAATGGCAATAAAGCGGTATTCCATATTACCCAGAAATCCAGAACTGGGACCACACCACTGGAAGCAATTAAATGTCATACGTAGGATACCCCATTTTTCTTACCCCTCAGCACAGTATACAATCGGCGTATTCTAAGAGCAGTATTGGTTAGTGGACTAAATTAAAAGACCAAAGTTGGTGAATTCAGCTCTCACTAGGTGCCTTATACTTCTGTCCTTGTATTAAACCAGGCTAAAATTATGAAATGACTACCGTCACTAGCACTCACAGGTCAAAATCACCATTGCCCTTCAGGTCGCTGCAATTTTATATTCTCTCAGTGAAGTAGTCCGAAAAAAATCGACTTTTATGAGAGTCGATACTAACTGAAAACACACACTTTCTCTCTCTCTCTCTCTCTCTCTCTCTCTCTCTCTCTCTCTCTCTCTCTCACACACACACACACACACACTCACACACACATTCTCTCTCTCTGTCTCTCTCTCTCTCACTCTTTCTCTGTCGCTTTCTAAATCGGCTTTTATGTAAGTCTATAAGGCAATTTCTTCTGATTACCACCAACTAGACTATTCTTTCTCTTCTCTCTCTCTGTCTCTCTCTCTCTCTCTCTCTCTCTCTCTCTCACTCACACACACACACACACACACACACACACACTCTCTCGTTCTAAATCGACTTTTATGCGAGTCTATACGGCAATTTCTTCTGGTTCCCACCAAATGGACACTTTTCCCTGTCTGTCTGTCTGTCTGTCTCTCTCTCTCTGTCTTTCTCTCATCCCCCCTCTCTCTCTCTCTTTATTTTTTCTCCCTCTATCTAAATAAACTTTTATGTGAGTCTATACGGCAATTTCTTCCGGGTATCAATAACTGGACAATTCTGTCTCCTTCAATCTCCCTCTCTCTGTGTTTCTCTGCTTCTCTCTCTGCTTCTCTCTCTCTCTCTCACTCTCTCTCTCTCTCTTTCTCTCTCACTCACTCTCTCTCTCTATCTATCTATCTATCTATACATCTATCTAAATCGACTTTTATGCGAGTCTATACGGTAATTTCTTCTGGTTACCAACAACAACAACAATTCTCTCTCTCTCTCTCTCTCTCTCTCTCTCTCTCTCTCTTCTGTAGCAACAGGGTGCACTTCCCCCTGACCGCCATTTTTTTCTATTTACTGAACACTGAATCGTGTACTGCCCAAACAATTACAAGCGTTCAACCACGCCATCGGCCACCCACTCCCTAATTCGATCCCGTCACCCACCGGCCTTTAGCTGAACTGACACAGTCGGCGGTATTCGGCAGCACACCACGTCAAGCAACTTAAGGAAAACCGAAGCAGACGACACACAAATCAAAGTTGGTAAACAAGGTCGAATGGGGAAATATCAAAAAGTAATTATCGTTGATTACTGCTTTCGTCAGAAAGACAAATCAATAAGGATTATTTTTGTCGTAAATAGCTGGAGTAATATGAACTTCGTTGTCATATCTATATACATTATCGCCCATAAATAAGTACATCCTTGTAATTTTGTTTGTTGTTTTAAGTAAATTTTCTTCTAAGCAAAACATACTGTGATTTTATTATTTCTAGCTGAATGCTATGCAATCAAAACTTATTAGCCAGTATTTATTAGCAAATAATATAATATATAAAGTACTCGACAAAAAAAAACCTGTGAGAAAAACTGAAACCATTTTTATTATTGCCACAAATTACAATAAAACTACAATGGTTTAGACACACATAGGTAGTGATTATTTTACTTGATTATTCTTATCAAATTTCCCTTTGTTGTAGCTAAGGGTCATCAGTAAATTACTGATCTCAAATTCGGATATGAAATCATAGAGATGAAAATCCATAGAAACTTCCGTTTTTATTATATTCATTTATTTATTTATTTGGTATATTTGATGATTTTCTTTTTAGAAAAATTATGATTTTTTTTTTATTGGTACAAATGAAGGAGCTTGATCTGATGATTGCATAAGTGAAAAACTAACAGTTATCAAGTTCCATTGCCACTATTCGTACACTATCCAAACTTAGATATATATGCTTTATCACTGATATTAAGCACTATATATATATATATATATATATATATATATAGATAGATATATATATATATATATAGTAAAGTTGATGATTCGATTGATTCTTTTTTCTTCATCTATCAGTCTCACATAAGGAGGGTATTTTTTCGATATACTAACAACTTTTAGTCATGAGACTGACATGAGGTGGTTAAACGTTTTGATTACTTCATTACGATCTGTTCACTTCAATGATATATATATATATATATATATATATCATCAGTATCAAGTCATGCTGATAGCAAGGAGTTAAGGAACTCCCCCCCATCTCCCTCTCTCTCTCTCTCTCTCTCTCTCTCTCTCTCTCTCTCTCTCTCTCTCTCTCTCTCTCTAGCCTATTGTCTATCGCTCCTGGCATCCTGAACATCTCAAAAGCAACACCCCAGAAAAGAGCAGCTCTCTGGCCACTCACCTCTCATCTCACAAAACCATCCACGTAATACGAATAAGACATACCGGGTACTGCAGAGAAGTTAGGACGATGTTATAAGCAAATTTCTCTAATAGAGTCCTATACATGTGTGTGTGTGTGTGTGTGTGTGTGTGTGTAGAGGGCGTCTTAATATGCATGGGACTCATGTGACTGGTGATAACTCTACTAATAATAATGTTGTGTTCTTTTTTGTTTCAGATTTGAAAATCGTATACAATAACAACTATTAATCCTCGATCTCAATACCTTGGACAAGAGAGGAAAAATATCTCGCGTCACTATTTATTTGGAGACAAAATCATTGAAAGCTGTTCCAAAATAGATGCAACCCATTAATAGGATTATGATTTATGACTGAGACAAGAAACTCAAAAAAAAAATAGCATGTCCTGGAAGCTGATATAGAAATAATTTTAAAAAATAAACATTGATTTCATGTCTCTTGCTCAAAGAATGCATTTTTTAAAGGACATGTTCCAAATAACTGCCATTGCGCTGGTCTCAGTAATAAATCATTGTCATATTAATGGGTTACATCTATTTGGAGACACCATGTATAATACGTAAGTCTTGATAGAGTCGCAAATTGAATTTGGATCCCTTTTTTTTTCACTGTATAATGTTCGATATATATGATGAATGAAATAGGTGGGCTTAAGTGCATTGAGAAAGAAAATATTATGTCGAAAAATAGATATTTGTGTAACGTAATGGCCCAGGATTTCGGTTCATGCCTTTGGGGTTAGTTAGGTGCAAACTTGACGCAGGTGTTAGCGCGGGCGCGCGCAGGCGGACGTGTCACTCAGAGATGTCACAATAGCCGAAACGGGGTGACAGGGTGCGAATGATGTCACGCACCGGAAGCGCGTGGAGGTTTTGGGGAGAATTGAAAGAAAGTTAGAAGCGTTGAAACTAGACGCCGAAGTTCGACTTTTGGGACTCGCAGAGGCGAGACGAATTTGCGCGCCATGGGTGCAGCACGAGATAGGGGCCAAATGAAGAAGCCAGCATAAAAAGATTATGTCTCTCTCCTCATGTCGAAACCTTTAAACTCAAAAGTAATAAAAAGGTTTCGTACCTGAACAAAGAAGTCGTTACGTGTTTTCGAATTTCGAGATTCCTATATTCTCTATGTATATATGTTACCAACATTCGATGTCCATTTCAACCCTTTAGCACATGGCCAAATTCGTATATCTGAATATGTAACATTTGTAATATCGAAGAAAGTGCGCCTTACATTAGTTGGCTACTCATTAATCCTTCTACGTACACATACATGTAAATGTATGCACTCACAAACGTATACATATACGCACATACATATATATACACACATACATATACGCACACATATACATTCATACACACATATACATATATACACATACATATACATATATACACACATATATGCATACACTCACACAAGTAAACATACACACATATACATACATTCACATACATATATACGCATACACATATACACACACATATATACATATATACACATGCATACATACACATTCATATACGAATATGTATACATATATACGCACAAGTATTCATACACGCACATATACATACACGCACACATATACATACATACATAAATACGTACACGTATATACACACATATTTACATACATACATACACACATATATATACATGCAATAATGCATGCATACCTACATCATTATTTGGGTACAATTCTAATTTTAGAAAAACGTTTTTATAATATGTTAATACGGGCCGATTGGCCTAGTGGTGAGAGTGTTCGGCAATAGCCCGGGAGACCGGGGTTCAGTCCCAGGTCGAGTCATACCAAAGAATAAAAAATGGTACTTGATACCTCTTTGC
>OY757918.1:70179719-70182219 GCA_963585895.1 Sepioteuthis lessoniana | reverse complement strand
ATAGGTTGCAGTTTTAGGTTTCGTTTCTTCGTTTTATGGCATATCAACCTTATTGGATAATGTATCTTAGGAATTATTCTACGTTAATACAGACTGAAAAAACAGAGGAGGAACTTCATAAATCCTTTAGTTTTTTTAATCTCATTTTTACCAAGAATTTGTACCTTTCATACATAGATAGATAGATAGATAGATTGTGATTGAGATATAGGAAAAGAGTGACATAGATAGATAGATAGATAGATAGATAGATAGATAACCTATCTCATATGAAAAAAACCCTGACGCAAACGACATCCACGAAAATCTATGACAGACACAGACTACGCAGATGATCTAGCGCTTCTTACATATACACTCATCCGAGCCGAATCCTTGCTCTATAGCCTAAACAAGAAACTATCTCCACTTTTAAGAGTACGCCTCTGAAATTAGTGTATTAGCTCATATACCTCGCCAGTAATATCTCATCTACTGAAAGAGAAATAAGCCTTGGGAAAACGTGAAATGCTATCGAAAGATTGTTGTTCGTAAAGTAAGCTGACCTCTCTGATAAAAGAAAACGGAATTTCCTCGAAGCTGTGGCTGCATCGGTACTACAGTATGGATGCACCACCTAAACTCTAACAAAACGAATGGAGAAAAAAGCTAGATGGGAACTTTACAGGAATCCTTCGTGCTATTTTGAACAAATCCTGGAAGCAGTTGCTCAACGGCCACTTACTTCCCATCGCACAAAACATCCGAGTAAGACGAACGAGACATACGTGGTACTGCTGGTGAAGTAATGACGAACTCATAAGTGACGTTCTTTTATGGACTCCTAAACATGGACGCGCTTATGTTGACCAACTAGGAAGGGCGTCAGCTCTGTGCGGACACTGGATGCAGTCAAGAGAAACTGAAAGGAGTGATAGACGATGGGAAAGGATAGGAAAATGAGTCAGGGAATTCTCTGCTATAAGCAAGACTCGATGACATATATATATATATATATATATATATATATATATATATATTAGATGAGTCGGTCCAGGAAGAGATTTGTATTCTTTTAGGATTTATTTATTCATTTTATTCTTACATAAGTATATGTTTCAAGATTGTTACTTTCGTCAAAATATATATGGCACAAGGCTTTGTTAATGGAGTAAACAATTAGACTTGAATTCACTTGTGTTAGCAGTTTGAATAGTTTTCAGTTGGTTATGGGTTTATATGGAGGTCACTCCTCTCTTTTTTTTTAAGTGTGTTTACCTTAGTCTGCTTTACCCTTCATTGGTCTTTGATATTTTATATGTTTTTTTCGTTGTGTTTGTGTGTATGTGTGTGTATGTGTGTGTGTTAGAGTGGTTTCGGATTTAACTAATACTTATTTTCTGTGTGTGTGTGTGTGTGTGTCTTGAGATCATTTTTTGTTTGTGTATAGTAGCGGTGTTTGAAATTTACTGGTAATTTTTTAATAATAATTTCTACGTGCATATACATATCTATGTATGTTTGTCTCCATTTGTGTGTGCGTATGATTCGTGTTTCATTCAACTATGGTTTAATTTCATCAATTTTTTCCTTTATTAGATGTAGCGTGTAGTCGTTAGTTTGGTATATGGGCATTATTTTAAATTCTCCTTGATTATATTCGTATAGGTGTTTCGATACATTTAATTTTCTATTTTCTATTATTCTAATATTGCTCTTGTGAAGTGATATTCTTGTATTAAGGGCCAGTGATGACCCTATGTATAGTTTTTGCACTTGCTACATTCAGTTATGTAGACTATGTTTTTTTAGTTGCAGCTTAAGTCTTTATTTATTTTGAATTTTGTTTCGGGAATTTTAAAGGTATAGGATTTCCCTTAAATGATTCTATCATATATATATTTATTTCTTATAACTTCAATAATGCTGATAGTACGAAAAAAACCCAGATGATACAATTTGCAAATAAAGAAATATTACACAAACTGATATGCGGGAAAAAATTCCATAAAAAAGAAAAGACTGAAAAAAAATTCCATTAAAAAAAGAAAAGACTAAAAAAAAAAATTTCATAAAAAAAAGAAATACTGGGGGGAAAAGTCCATAAAAAAAGAAAACACAGAAAAAATTCCATAAAAAAAAGAAAAGGCAGAAAAAATTCCATCAAAAAAGAAAAGGCAGAAAAAATTCCATAAAAAACGAAAGACAAAAAAATTCCATAACAAAAGAAAGACAAAAAAAATTCCGAGAATCAATTTTTTTATTTATTGCGGACAAAAAATAAAATAAAATAAAATAAAACTACCAATATGAGGACAAAAAAGTCCGCAATAAATAAAAAAATTAATTCTCAGATTAAGAAGCCTCATCTCAAATGATTCCAATTAATGACAAGTACAAAAAAAATTCCATAAAAGAAAACAAAAGAGTGTGAAAAAATTCCATAAAAAAGAAAAGACTGAAAAAAAATTCATAAAAAAAGAAAAGACTAAAAAAAAAATTTCATAAAAAAAAGAAAACA
>OY757918.1:70124719-70174719 GCA_963585895.1 Sepioteuthis lessoniana | reverse complement strand
AAAAACGAGATTTTTATAATTTTCCCAGAAAACAAGTTGATTTTTGAGAAGACAAAGCTGTGACCCCAGATAGCGAGATGTCAGCCAGTGTTGTTGAATTGGGAGCTGGCCGCAAGCAAAAACTAGATATGGTTTGACAATATTAGAAATATTGTTTTGGGTTGGTCAGCACGAATTTTCGCTTGCAAAAGAAATGACCCTTCAACTTAACTAGAATAATAGCTATTTTGGGATGTATTTTCAGAGTGGGAATAAATTTGGATTATTTCACTTGATATAAAAAGAAGTGCATATAATGACAAGGTTTTGACGTCACAAGTTAATCGCTGTTTGAACTGCGAAGAGAACGGATTAACTCATATTGAGAGAGATAGAGCACCCACGTAATTTTGATTACAACCGATCGATATATATATATATAAGCACTTGCAAGCCAACTCACAAATATACGCATTCATGAGTAAATGACTCAAGCATTTCACTAAGTTGCTGAAGTTAACTTAAGGCCGATACACGTATAATCAGTCCAAATGCTGTATTCCGTGTTGTAGAAGAGTAGATGCTATATGATAGTTGATTGTATTTCACTTAATATGCTGTTATTAAACTGTTTATATTCAATCAACTTGCATTATTGTCCTTTTGGAGAAAGGATCGACTTATTCTATTCATAACATTCGTTACCAAATTATATTACTTCAGTTTATCGTTTGGGGAAACACCCGTTTCTTTAGCTTAAAAGAATAAACAATCCACAACTGAAGCTGGAGTGAGAGGGCTATGTTATATTATAAGTGACCAGTATACGTAGAGGAACTCAATTGATTTCTTTTCTGAAAAATTATTCATTTTTGAGCCAAAAAATAGGCTCCAGAAGCTATAATTTTGTATCAATATTTTGGTATTCATCGACCACACGGCGAATTTGCGTTTGTTTTTAAATTTCGAGAAATTACGCCAACGACAATATTTCATTTGCCGGGAAAAATTTGAAGGATCAAAACCCCAAATAATTTCAGAAATCATTTCCCTCCAATAATATTAAAAATACGATTTTTTTTACCCAATTAATTTCATTGATAAATCATCAACTTTTTTTTTTATCTAACTTCAAGCCTATCAAAATTGTATCAATAAACGAAGAAATAAATATTCCTTTAGGGATTCCGCTTTAGAGTAAAAATTTAGCATTCTTTTCTTTCTAGAATGCTTTTTTATTCAACATCGTTTAATTTTTCTTAAATTGATTGATTTCTTTGTTCAATGGCTTATCAACCTTTGTAGGACGTTGGTCAGTTAGGAGTGGGACTCCGGCAATAAGGGAGTCACACATTCAGGGCCTAGCCCGCGGGACCGGTACAATGAAGTTCAAGATGCAGTGCCGAAGAGAAGCAGCAAAAGTCTAGCAGTTAAGTCAAAGACTCGGACAGAGAAAGGTCTTGCAGCCAGGAGAGAGATGCAGCCGGGGGAATGGAAAGCAATGATCCAGCATTCTTGGTTGCTATTTAGGATTTTTGTTTAGTTCTTGCGATTGCAACAAATGCACGCAGATTGTCAAAAAGTACCAGACCTTGCCTTCTGACGTTTTGCTGTCCTCAATTTCGAGGTTCTATTTTTTTTCTTCCTTCCTCATTCTGTTTTTTTTATTGTTAAATTTTGTTCAACTTGTAAAACGCCCACTCGGCCGGGTGTGAGTAGATATAACGGGCTCCACGCCACTAGACGATCGAACGACCAAACAAGCCCACCTTGTAGGTATTGCCACAAGCAATTATTGCGATAGTTAATTCACAAAATCTGAACTATCATCTATTAAAAAAAAATCTACGCTCTGACTAATATCATCTTTACTACAAGCAAAGACATTGTAACTTCTGTTTTCAGCAAACTTTTCATACAATTAAAAGAAAGAGTTTTCTTCAATCATTAACGTATTTATTCACTATATATGTGACCACGGAGAAGGCTTCGAGTTTATAACACCTCCTTTTTTGAGGTTGTTCAACTATGAGCAGTGAAAAACGAACTTTGAATACCTAATAACGAATAAACATGGCAGGAAGTCATTCGAAGTTCCGTATAGTTTCCCGAGTTCGAGAAGAAACACCAGAAGAAAGCCGGAGGACACACTGGCCGAAACGTTGTGAATATAACAATAAAGAGGAAGACAATAGTCTGAAAATCCTGACTGATAAAAGACATTGCTGTAGTTGCGCAACTTATATGATAAAGTTGTTAAGCCTGGGCGAGCCATTACCAATTTGAGAAAACAATTGATGCAAGTCTTAATATTGGGGGGGGGAACACGGGATTGTGAAAGTGTAAAACCCTCCATACTCCTTATACTTAACTAGGTTCGACATTTTTTTTGTTGTATTTTAAACTGAAAATTAATATCATGGGTAAAATTTGAAATATATTCGACGACGTAGTTCCTCACCATATCAAAAGAAGAACTTCAGAGGTGCTTCTAACAATTGTAAACTCGCTGGGATAAGAGCGTTGCTTGACGAGGGAATGATTTTGAAGATTAATTAGCGCATCTAACATTTACTTTATTCGGACTGTTATCTTCATCTTTCTTGTTATATTCACTACGTTTCGCCCGATGTGTCCTTCGGCCTTTTTCTGGTGTTTCATGTTTTTAAGTGAAATTATCAGGAGATTGAAGGTTCAATCCTGGCTACAGTTAAACCACAAGGTACTATAGCTTAACACTTACACCAAGTTATGGTTAACGGAATTAGAACAATCTAATATCGTAGTAAGTGAGTTCGAATTCCAGTCGCGCTCTTACGTTCACTTTCGGACAAATACCCTTGGGAAACGTATGAACCGCCTTATCCTCCCAGCTATGGGTTAAATAGCATTACTACTATTCTTCTAGAAGGATGGCTTAGGCAATAAATGACCCACAAAGGTTGATATGTCATTAAAATAA
The DNA here is from genome assembly GCA_963585895.1 of Sepioteuthis lessoniana. Lineage (NCBI taxonomy): Eukaryota > Metazoa > Mollusca > Cephalopoda > Myopsida > Loliginidae > Sepioteuthis > Sepioteuthis lessoniana. The sequence continues at coordinate 70,171,778 of OY757918.1, read as the reverse complement.
TGAAACCAAACGAAACCAAACCAAATCAAACAATCTAACCCCGTGTATTGAATAAAGAGTTCGGTCTTAAGTTCCGTGTAGGTTACCAAGTTCAATATAAAACACTTGAAGAAGACCGAAGGACGCATCGGTCGAAACGTTGTGAATATAACAATAAAGATAAAAATAATAGTCCGAATATAATCAGAAAAATTATCAAGCTTCATCACAGAAATTTTGACGAATTAAAGTTTGAATTACTTTTCATTTCTGTCTTGAATTTATTCTAATTCATCGTTTTGGTTTTGTGTTGGTTAGTTCTGTTGGTTTTCTTAAGATTCTGTTTGTTGGCATTTATTGGGTTCTTTTGTGGGGAGGGTTGTTTTTTTAGTAAGGATGCGTTTTTTAATTATCTCGTTCTTTCATTTCTACAAGTGACCTCAAAGCAACTCTACATTAGGCTCTTGTTTTGGTTGGTATGCACTCTGCTGCTGCTGCTGCTGCTGCTGCTGCTTTCAAGTGGTTTTCATATTCTTCATTCGGAGAATGTCTTTCAAACGTCTCCTGTTTCTTTCAATTATCGTATATTTATTGCTTATGTCTCTATTGGTAAGTAAGGACAAGTCATAGAGCGGGATTTTGAATGTTTCTTATTTCTACATAGACTCAGGCATATCTTTTCTGAGACGTTTCTGTAATCGTAAGATACTCCTTCAAAAGAGGAGTATCCCTCGCTGTTCAAAGCGTTATTTATCCTCTTTTTTATGAGTATATTATCTAGATGTGCTTTAACTTTATTTTAGGTTTATAGTTTAACCTCTCTTTTCTTTTCTTCTTTTTTTTTGTGTGGAATTTAGTAATTTGGTATGAAAAACTGTTTTCAAGTGAAAAATCTACTTGATATTCGCCATGGCAAGTTGTGTAAGATACCTTCTGAACACACCTCGTCGGAGTTTTCGAAAAGCATTTCTATTTATTTATCAAAATAAACGTCATGAATTCAAACTTCTTGACTCTTACGAAGAGGTCAATTTCACAAGTGATTCTACAATTTGCCTTGACATTTAACAAATGAATGTAATAAATAGATTCAAGAAACAAAGATCACCCGTCCCTAAATTAGGTTACGTTTCATTTCTTTGTTCAATGATAAATCAACCTTTGCGGATTACCCTGTCAGCGGGGGCTGTAGAATACACCGACTGATTCTCTGCAGAGGGGTAAGACTCCTCCAACCATTTCTTTGTTTAATGGTAAATCAACCTTTGCGGATTACCCTGTCAGCGGGGGCTGTAGAATACACCGTCTGATTCTCTGCAGAGGGGTAAGACTCCTCCAACCATTTCTTTGTTTAATGGTAAATCAACCTTTGCGGATTACCCTGTCAGCGGGGGCTGTAGAATACACCGTCTGATTCTCTGCAGAGGGGTAAGACTCCTCCAACCATTTCTTTGTTTAATGGTAAATCAACCTTTGCGGATTACCCTGTCAACGGGGGCTGTAGAATACACCGACTGATTCTCTGCAGAGGGGTAAGACTCCTCCAACCATTTCTTTGTTTAATGGTAAATCAACCTTTGCGGATTACCCTGTCAGCGGGGGCTGTAGAATACACCGACTGATTCTCTGCAGAGGGCTAAGACTCCTCCAACGAATGTCCTAGACATGACGCTAAACAATCTAATGGTGAGGTTCCACTAAAACTAGAGCTTTGGGGAATGCGGAGTACCCTTTCATTACCATCACTCCCAACTCCATTCTGGCCCAGAGTAGTAGCACCTGACAGGGTCTTATCAACGGGTCAAATAGATCTAAACTGTGTAGTTATGCTAAACTGAATAGTTTGGAATAGAATTGTTATGACAATTAACTGAACTGTTTTTACATTTAACTGTTTGTAAACTAACCACTGTACTTATATTAAAGTGAATTTTTTGAAATTTAATTCGGCGTTAAATGACCAGAAAAGGGTTGATACGCCGTAAAACAAAACAAGCAAACAACCAACCTTCCCGGGTTATTTAATGCCAAAACCATCCCTGTAGAAGAACAGCAATGGTACAACTTAACCCAAAACTGGAAGGATAAGAGGGTTCCTACTTTTCGTAAGGGCATTAGTCCTAAAGAGAGCGTGATAGAATGACTGGAGTTCAAACTTGCTTACTATGATGTCGTTGTCCAGTATGTTAGCCACTACGCCACAAGAACAACTAACCCTCAGTCACGAAACTAGACTCAAGGTATACTATTGATATATATACGTTATATAAGTTTAAACAGATTGATTGATAGATTGATTGATTTTAACAGTAACCCGTCTGGGGTTATCTTACGCTTAGAGGTTAGGGAAATGTGTTCATTCTACATTTATACGTACATTTTTTGTGTAATTGTTTCTGAAGATTTTTCCTTTTTTTTGCACACAGTCCAATCGAATACGAGTGATTTTTAAACAGATTCATTTAACCCATAGATGGTATAATCACTCCGGGTCAAAGTAGAGCTGGAAGTAATTAATGGAAAAGAGAAGGTACTCCACACACCAGATCTCCAGAACTGGAGCCTGGCCATTTGTATCATACCCAAAGCACACATGTTTGGAGAATTCTTGTACAATCAGTATTCAAAACGTTGACAATAAGGAAAATGAGCAAATTAAATTATCAGGTAGATGTAAACCTTGAAATACTGAAATATTTTGGTTTGGTTGGGTTTTATGGCATATCAACCAATGTAGGTTATTCAATGCCGACTCCAGTTTATACATATATATTAGATATATATGATTAGGTTTGGTTGGGTTTTATGGCATATCAACCAATGTAGGTTAGTCAATGCCGACTCCAGTTTATACATATATATTAGATATATATGATTAGGTTTGGTTGGGTTTTATGGCATATCAACCAATGTAGGTTATTCAATGCCGACTCCAGTTTATACATGTATATTAGATATATATGATTTGTAAACATTAGTCAAAAAAGTTAAATAGTTCCAAGTATTGCGATGTATCACTAACAATTCAATTAAACATCAGTTATGTGTTCATATACAGTTACAAGATCAATTCAATTTAGCATAAGTCATTTGTTTGTACTCAGTTTAAATGTCAAACAGTTCTATTTGACCCATAGATAAGACCCAATCAGGTGCTACCACTCCAGGCCAAAGTTGACCTGGGAGCGATGGCAACGAAGGAGTACTCTGCATTCTTCTAAGCTCCAGCATTACTTGAGTCTCACCATCAGATGGTTCAGTGTCATATCCAGGACACTCGTTGGGATGGAGGGTACTCCTCTGCAGAGAAGCAATCGGTGTATTCTACAGCCCACGTTGATTGGGCTGATTACTGAAATATCAACGGAGATCACAGTGCAGAATTAAGGGAGTGAGAATCCCTAAATTAAAAAATGAAGAAGAACTGAAAACATTGTCAGTTTAACCAAGAAGGTAATCGCTCTCTTTCTTTTTTTATCTATTTATATATTTATCTATTTATTGATTTTTATTTTTTAAGAAAGACTGAAAAAAACATGCCAAAAGATGTACCAAGTATGTTGAAGTGCAGGATATATGTATTTTCTTAACACCTTGACCATATCTAAGGTGGGGATAGATAGATAGATAGATAGATAGATAGATAGATAGATAGAGAGTGAATTACATAGAGACGAAGAGAGCTGAAAAGAATGACAGATATAGATAGAATAAGGTAGATAGGGGGATTAGAATAAGGAGAAATAGAGAAAGAAATTAATATGCTGAGACAGAGGGAGATAGATGAAAAGACGGGTATATTTAGATAGATAGATAGATAGATAGATAGATAGATAGATAGATAGATAAGGAGTCTGAGATAGATAGATAGATAGATAGATAGATAGATAGATAGATAGAAATAGGGTGATGTAGTTAGAAAAAAAGGTAAACAGAATCAAAGAGATATATGAAAAGACTGACAGATTTAAACAATCTGGCCTAGCTATCTAGCTAGATAGATAGAGAGATAAGAATAGGCAGATATAGTTTGAGAAAGCGAGATAGATAGAGAGAGAAAGAGTTAACAAAGACAAAAAGAGAAATGAAAAGACTGACATATCTAAAACGATAGATAGATATAGGAATCGGTAGATATAGTTAGAGAAAGAGAGAGATAAAGCAGAATGAGAATAAAACCTCCAACTTTGTCATTAATAACAATTCTTCTCCCTCAACTGGAGTTTTGCAAAAAACTAACGTTATATATCAATTTAAATGCCCTTTAGGTGATTGTATTTCTGAAAACAACAATACATACGTCGGTTTAACTTTAACTACCCTATCGAGAAGACTTACTATGCACGTTTCTGATACTAGGTCCATAGCTCAACATTTAAAAAAACATTCATCCCCCACAACTGAATTTCGGAAAATTCTTACCGAAAACAACAATATTAGAACAACAAAATAACAAGCCAAAACTAGATTCTCGAAGAGCTACGTATTAGAAATATACAACCCAAGTTTAATAGAATTGATTTTGAATTCAATACTAATGTACTTAAATGTCTTTAGCCACTGACGCTATTTGTAAAAACAAATTTTAAAAAGTAAACGATACTCCATACACTAGCATAACGCTCATTCTTACAAAGTATTAACGTACATACAAAAGTTACATCACTTTTGTAATACATCCTTCCCTGATGATAGCCCAAAGTTGGGCAGAAAGTACTTGGGAAATAACTAATTGTGGAAAGTTTATTGAGTAATTCCCGCTGAATATCATAAGATCGATACGGCAACTCAAAAGGGTTAAAAAAAATATGTAAACAAAAATATCTATAAAGTTCAATGAAATATGTATCAACGAAGAAATGCTGCCCAAATATATATATATATATATATATATATATATATATATATATTCATCCACAAACAGGTTATTTCTTTGTATCCCAACTCTTCAGTGAGGCTAGACACGCTGGACACTTCAAACTGGGATCGCAACCCACCCAAATTATATATATATATATATATATATATATATTGTCATTCACAGACGGACTGTTTCGTTATATCACAACTCTTCAGTGTGGCTAGCTAGACACGTAGGACGCTTGAAGCTGGGATCGAAACTCGCCCAACTTTACATAAGACTTAGTATCATACCACTCAGTCAGCAAGCGAACCATGTCAGCTCGGGAATCATAAGGTATTATGTTGTAACTTTCGTTTGTTTACATTTTTGCCTTACCGGATACCAGAGTGCACAATTTATTCGAAGAGCTTTGCATTATGCGAGTGGCAGCCGTAAATTCCTTCGCCAGAGTGCTCAACTCCCGTGGGAACCTGATAAAATTGTCATTATAAATTTATTTCGGTGAATAATATCATTATAATCTTCGTCTCATCAGATGACTCAACACGTTTAATTTGAGGTTGAAAAACAGCAAATAGCCATACATCGAGCACTCCCAAAGATTTATACGAAATTCCTTATATATTCTATTCGCGAATAATCCACACCCACTGTCTTCGGACGCTGACTCGATATTACTAATATATATATTTGTTCCAGAAGCTGGAAACAAACATATATGTAAGAACAAAATAAATAATTCTTTAAAAAATGCAAATCTCTTAATGGACTTATTCATTTTGAAATATTTACTTTTTTCTCTCTTTTGACCAGCAACAAAAAAAAAAGAAAAAAATTTTACACACACACACACATATATATATATATTATGAAATAAATTATTTTTCGACACAGCTCTTTCCTTCCTTATTTTCTCATGCACCTATCTCTTCTCTATTAGGGAGTGATCTCATTGTGTAGTGGCTAAAGTGCCGAAGTTCGATATCATTGTAAAACAGTTCGAACTCCAGTCGTGCTATTACGTTCACTTTTAGAATAATAACCTTGGTAAAGGCATGAACCCCCTTTATTCCTTCATCTATGGATTAAATAGTCCAACTGTTGTTCTACATGGATGGATTCGGTATTTGATAACCCACTATGGTTTGGACGGGGTATCCACTGAATCAGCGGTTCTTGGTGACTCATTTTCATATATATATAGTGCATCACAGAAGTGAGTACACCCCTCACATTTCTGCAGATATTCAAGTATATCTCTTCATGGGACAACACTGACCAAATGACACTTTGACACAATGAAAAGTCGTCAGTGTGCAGCTTTTATAACAGAGTTAATTTATTTTCCCCTCAAAATAACTCAAAATAAAGACATTAAAAGCTAAACCCCTGCCAAAAAAAGTGAGTACACCCCTTAGGGAAAGTTGTCAATATTAACATATCCATTTGATATAGAGTGTGGCGTATGGTCTGAGAACTAACAGGCTGACTCCCCCCCCCCACTTCTTCAATATCTGCAGCAATGCTGACTGCACTCCTACGCCAATCTTTCAAAGAAAGCATTTGGATGCTCAGCAGGTGCGCTCAGCTTCTTTGGACGACCTACTCGAGACCTGTTCTGAGTGGACCCCACTCTTTTAAAACGCTGGATGATTTTAGCCACTGTACTGCAGCTAAGTTTCAGGGTGTTGGTAATCTTCTTGTAGCCTTGGCCATCTTCATGTAGCAGAACAATACATCTTTTAAGATCCTCAGAGAGTTCTTTGCCATGTGGTGCCATGTTTGGAACTTTCAGTGACCAGAATGAGAGAGTGTGAGAGCTGCACTACAAATTTGCACACACCTGCTCCCTATGCACACATGGGCCTAGTAACACTGAGTCACATGACATTTTGGAGGGAAAATGACAAATGGACATTTAGGGGTGTCGTTTCTTTGGGGTGTACTCACTTTTGTTGGCAGAGGTTTAGCTTTTAATGGCTATATCTTGAGTTATTTTTGAGGGGGAAATAAATTAACTCTGTTATATAAGCTGCACACAGACTCCTTTTCATTGTGTCAAAGTGTCATTTTGTCATTGTTGTCCCATGATGAGATATACTTAAATATCTGCAATAAATGTGAAGGGTGCACTCACTTTTGTGATACACTGTATATGTATATACGTGTGTGTGTGTGTGAGTTGTTTATGAAAAATACTGTTATATTGAAAAAGCAATGTTTCACTCATAATGAGTAAATTTTATTTATTTTGTCAACAAGTAAAGGTAAGAAAACAAGCATCACATTTCATCCTTATATGGCATGCATCCAACTATTCTCTCTCTAGCAAATATAGGAGGTAAATAGGGCAGACTGGTCTCTTTGACCTTGGTAGGGCAACCAGTCAAAGGGTGGGAAAACTCTGAATTCAAACCTGTTAAACTGCGCTTAAAAATTGACCTTGTGTCATATCCTACTTGTGTGTAGGAATTGTGTAAATATAAATGTGAGACTATTTTCCGAACCCCTACTTTGTTATTCAATAGATTTCAAGATTTCATTTGTTATTGTGTGTGTGTGTGTGTGTGTGTGTGTGTGTGTGTGTGTGTGTGTGTGTGTGTGTGTGTGTGTTATTAAAAAAATTCTTGGATTTAAGACAATTATTTGAAATAATAATTGTCACTGTTACCTATTACTTTATATTGGAAATAAACGATATAATGATTTAATTATAAAAAGCTACATAAATGATTTAAACGGAAATTGTTAAAATTGTTTTATTTCTTGTGTTACGTTTTGCTCTTCATCGTACGAGCATTTTGAAACACAGCTGGAAAGGTTTTAAATGCTGAAAAAGATAACGATACTGTTTTTATATCAATTATAGGAGAACGTGTCGTAACCTAATGCGAATATGTTGAGGCATTTAGAGATTCTTTTCTAAGATTTCTTTAATGTTTTCGGTGTCTCTATGATACTGTTGTTCTAGGGGAGTTCCTGTGGCGTAAGAGCCCAATCGACCAGAGCTTGTAGATTGTAACGACTGTATCTCTGCCAAGGGGTAAGAAAATGAGTGTTCTGGATATGACACTAAACTGATTGGTTTCTTTGTTTTAATGGCATATCAACCTTTGTAGGTTATTTAATGCCAAAGCTATTCTCCTAGAAGAACAGTAGTGGTGCTATTTAACACATAGCTGGGAGGATAAGGGGGTTCATACCTTTCCTAAGGGTATTTGCCCGAAAGTGAACGTAATAGCGCGACTGGAGTACGAACTCGCTTACTACGATTCCGCAGTCCATCGCTTTAACCATTACACCACGAGGACACCCCCACACTAAACTGAATCTCATAGTGAGGAAGCAGTTTTGGAAATCTGGAGAGTGTGGCTTACTCCTTCATTGCCATTACTCCCAGGTCTACTCTGACCCGGAGTGGTAGTACTTGTTAGGGTCTCATCTATTGGTCAAATAGAACTGTTTAATCATTTAACTGTAAACAAATGACTGATGTTAAATTGAATTGTTAGTGTTACAAAGCAATGCTTGAAACCATTTATCGGTGAGCAGATAAAAAATTAGTATTAGATAGAAATATTATTTAACTGTGTGCAAACAAATGATTAAAACCAGATAGAATTATTCGTGGAACTGGAAGCCGTTTAAATGTGTGCAATCTAAGGATCTCCGCCTTGTTTAAAATTTTACCTAAAAACTATTCACCTACAAATTATATATATGTATATATATATATAAATCCTCCTCATTATCATCATGTCGTGCTGCTAGCATGGAATTCCTTGAGTCTCTCTCTCTCTCTCTCTCACACACACACACACACACACACACACACACACACCATTCATCTATCCCTTCCGGCAGGTCTTCTAGACTACATCTTATGTCCGTACAGAGCAGCTGTTGATAAGTTCTAGTTGGTCGTCCAACACTTGCACGTCCGTGTGAAGGGGTTCATAGAAGAACGTTGCTTACAAGTTCGTCCTTACTGCTCCAGCAGTGTCCTGAGTGTCTTGTTCATCGAATTTGGATGGTTTTAGAAGGTTTGAGAGGTAGGTAACCGTACTGCCGCTGTCTTGTGGGATGTTGCTTCCAGGATTTGTTCAATATAGCTCCCTGCATTCTTGTGCAGTTTCCGTTTAGCTTTTTCTCTATACGCTTAATCATCGTCCACGTGGTGCATCCATATAGTAGTAGTGACACAACCGATGGTTGGAAGAAATTACGTTTTATTTCATCGGATAAGTTTGATGTCCATAAGATCGACAACCTATCGATAGCAGTCCATGCCTTCGCTAGTGGAACTATGATGTCATTTTCAGTAGATGAGATGCTGCTTCCAAGGTAGGTGAACTTGTCCACTAGTTTCAGAGAACCATCATTTAGTGTGGAGATGTCTTCTTATTTTTTATTAAAACACATGTACCCCGTTTTTTCTGCATTCACGTAGAGGCTAATGCCACCTGCTGGCTGTTACAGACTAGCAGCAGGGATTCGGCTTGGGTAGGTGTATTTGTCAGAAGCGCATCGTCTACGTCCACAATAGTTTCTGAGGGTTAATGTCTGCTTCTTGTTTATTTTGCTTTTTTAGCTTATATATATATATATATATACATATATATATAAACAGGATCAGGCATTAAATAACCCACAAGGGTTGATATGCCATAAAACTGAACTAATCCAAACTGTGACGTAGTGATTAATGAGCTGGAATGTGACATTTTAGTAAGCTAGTACTATTACATTCATTTTCGGACTAATGCCCTTCGGATAGGTATGAACCTCATTATCTTCCCAGCTATAGTACCGCTACTATTTTTTTACAAGGCTGGCCATGGCATTAAATAGCCCACGAAGGTTGATAGGCCATTAAACAAAAATCGAACCAAAACTTTGTTCTATTTATTGTGCTCTGTGAACGTGACGATGTCAATAAAGTTTAAGGATTTAAATTTTTTTCAATTTCCAAAATAATTTTTTTTAATTTAATTTTTTTCAAATAGAAAAAATTGTCAACTGAAAAAGTTTTAAAATAAAAACGTTCGTTGCACTAAATTCTATTTGGATATGATTAAATTATCAAACCTATATCTATATGCTTTTGTGTCATTTTAGTCTGATAACGCGATACATCTGGCAACATGTTTTGACATTGGGAATAGAAAAATGCCATATTTTCGAGTCAGTATATAATCTTTTTTTAATAATGATACTTTGTCTACACAGAGTGTTAATATTTTCTACTTATGTAAACTTCGTCGTACAAAAAATCGAAGCCTTAAAAATGTTCCGACCATTATTACAATTAATACTTTACCTGAGGGACACTATTGGCATAATTACCGTCATTATAAACAATATTACCGCCATCGTTACAGTGACGTTAGCAGAATTAGCTTATTATTGTATCCATGGAGATCTGTTTTTGTCTGTAATTGCACAAGTGCTATTGAGCGCTGAAATCACGTCCAACAACAATAAGCAAATAAACAGTTTACTTTTGAATTGTCCCAAACTAAACACAGAATTTAGTTTGTCTGTGAATATGTATGTGAGTAAGTGTATGTGTATGTGTGTATCTGTGTGTATGCGTGTGTTTTTGTTTGTGTGTGTGCGTGTGTGTATTTGTGTGTGTCTGTGTATGTGTGTATGTGTGCGTCTGTGTCTATGTATGTGTATGTTTGTGTCTATGTGTGACTGTATATGTGTATGTGTGTGTGTATCTGCGTGTAAGTGTGTGTATGTGTGAGTTTGTGTATGTTTTTTGTGTGTATGTGTGTGTCTGTGTGTATGTGTGTGTTTGTGTATGTATTTGTGTGTGTTTGTATGTTTGTGTGTGTTTGTATGTTTGTGTGTGTATGGGTATCTGTGTATGTGTGTGTTTTTGTGTGTTTTTTTGTTTTTGTTTGTGTGTGTATTTGTGTATCAATTTCTGTGTGTGTGTGTGTGTGTGTGTGTGTGTGTGTATGCGTGTATTTGCGTGTCAGTGTGTATGTGTATGTGTGTGTATGTGTTTGTCTGTGTGTTTGTGTATGCGTATGTGTGTATGTGTGTGTATGTGTGTCTGAGGGTGAGTTTGTATGATTTTGTGTGTATGTGTGTCTGTGTGCATGTCTGTGTTTGTGTGTTTGTGTGTTTGTTTGTGTCTGTATGGGTATCTCTGTGTATGTGTGCGTTTGTGTGTGTGTGCATGTATGTGTTTGTGAATCTGTGTGCATGTATGTGTGTTTTCATGTGCGTGGGTGCGTATGTGTCTCTGTGTGTGTCTATGTGTGTTTGTGTTATGTGTGTGTCTGTGTATGTGTTTATTTCAAGGTGTAGAACGTTGACTATTTGCTCAATGAAACTATTTCTCTTATATAAGGTATCATTTACTTACCTTTGTTTACCTCATGATCAGAAGTATAGGACACACAGTGAGGATAGAACTCTCATGTAAGGGTCTGCTAGACAACTTGTTAACCATCATATCAAAGAAACCACCCCAAAACCTTAGCGAGTCTTTCATGTGGCACAAGGCTGAAAGCTGAATAAAACGCTCTCATTTACGAGCTATCATTTCCTGAACTTAGCTTAGGCTAGCACAAGGACTGAACTATGGGACGCAGAGAGAGAATAGCACTCAATAGTAGTGATAGTTTGTATTACATCACAGACGACGAGGAAAAACCTAAGCACGGCTTACAGTTTGCATGAGGCAGCAACTATAGAACACCAAGCGAGGATCGAACTCATAACTCAGTAGTGATCAGTTTATATGACAAATGTCTCACCAAAACTGCTGATCAAAAAATATCAATACCAATAACTCTTTCTTTTTTTTATTCTTTTTTTTTTTTTTTTCTCCGAGTTGGCACTGATTCGTCGAGATGAAATCTTGACGAGTCTCGTCAGGATCATTTATTTTGTAAGTTGTTCTACTGTTCGGATGCCTCCATTTGAATTTCAAATTCTATGATTTTTAAATCTTTATACATCTGGATCCGCTAAATCTTTATACATCTGGATCCACTAAATCTTTATACATCTGGATCCACTAAATCTTTATACATCTGGATCCACTAAATCTTTATACATCTGGATCCGCTAAATCTTTATACATCTGGATCCGCTAAATCTTTATACATCTGGATCCACTAAATCTTTATACATCTGGATCCACTAAATCTTTATACATCTGGATCCACTCAAGAAAGTAAAAAATTGGAAGGTACCAAGAAACGAAGTGATACATGAATTCTCGTTTTAAGAGATTTACACTTATACAAAACATTATCTCCGCAACTACGTTGATGCCTATTGGTACCTCAAGTGATGTAATGGTTAGCGAGCAAGATTATCAGACCATTCTTTGTGAGTTCGTTTCTCACAAGGAGCAGCATACTCTTGGCCTTGTGCCACACTAAGCTAAGCTTTGTGGATAACAAAGTAAATGCTAATGGGTGGCAAGAATTGCCGAGTGGATGACCAAACGAAAAATTATCCTGATCCAAAAAGGCCCCCAACAACCAATCAAAAGAAAAAAAATTATCTCAAGTAACCATAGACCAATAACGTGTTTGCCTATTATGCGAAATATCCTAACTGCACGAATATGAAAAGAGATCTGATACTCGCTTGAAAGTCAGCATCTATTTCCTGGAGAAAAGAAACGATGCTGCAAAGGAACAGAGTCATAGTGGACCTGGGAGTAATGACAGTGACGACATACTCCACATTCAAAAGCTTCTGAACTGGAGCCTCACCATAAGGTGCAGTTTAGTATCATATCCCAGGCACTCATTAGGTGGAGATCTTACCCTGCCCATGCAGAGATGGAGTCGGTGTATTCTACAGCCTCAGCCAATTTGGGATATGCAATATTTGGGTACGAGCTAATTAAGGCGTGTATATCATGTGAACAAAGCAGTTCAACTCGTGGAAGTAATAGCTGTGGTTGGAAGCATTTTGGAAGTTGGTTCCCTGACACGTTCTGAATGGCTTCACAACGCATGTACTTTGAAAGCCACATTGTTGAACGATTACCGTTTGAAAACTTATCCTTTCAGAGTTTGGCCCAGTCAACTGGGGCTGCAGAATTCAGAGACTGTATCTCAGTAGAGAGGTAAGACATCCCCAACGAGTGTCTTGATATGATACTAAACAATCTGACGGTGAGGATCCAGTAATCCTGGAGCTATGGGGGATGCTGCGTACCCCTTGACTGCTATCACTCCCAGGTCCACTCTGGTCCGGAGTGGTATCACTCGATAGGGTCCTATCTATGGGTCAAATAGAACTAAATTGTGTGCTTATGCTAAACTGAACTGTTTTAACATTCAACTGTGTAAATAAATGATTTATGTTTAATTGAATTGTTAGTGATACTTAGCAATACTTGGAAGTATTTAACTTTGTTGACTAAACTGAATAGTATGAAATAGAACTGTCTTTGGCGTTTAAAATGTGTACTTATGCTTAACTGAATTGTTTGGAATAGAACTATTTATATGTATAAAATGGATTTGGCATTTAATAATCTACAGTGGTTGATGTGCCATAAAGCCAAACTAAATCAAATCTTATATATTTAATATATATGCATAAACAGGATTTGACATGAAATAACCTGCAATGGTTGATATGCCATAAAACAAAACAAAACCAAATCTTACATATTTAATATATATGTATAAATGGGATTTGGTATTAAATAACCTACAATGGTTGATATGCCAAAAAACTAAACCAAACTAAAACTAAACTGCAAAATTACAAACGTGTGATAGCAGCAAAAGTGCCAAACTGTGGCCTCGAAGTAAACGAGTTCGAACCCCAGTCGTGCTATTACGTTCAATTTCGAACTAATACTCTCAAGAAAGGGATGAACCCCGTCATCCCCGCAACTATGGGTTAAATAGTATCACCGCTGTTCTTCTACTAGGATGGCTTTCGTGTTAAATAACCTACGAAGGTTGCCCCTATTTCGTGTTAAATAACCTACGAAGGTTGCCCCTATTTCGTGTTAAATAACCTACGAAGGTTGCCCCTATTTCGTGTTAAATAATCTACGAAGGTTACCCCTATTTCGTGTTAAATAACCTACGAAGGTTGCCCCTATGCAAAGAAGAAACCAAACCAAAATTAATAGATTATGTTTAAAAAAAAGGTTATTTATAGCAGCTTGACAATTCTATTTGCAAAGTGTTAAAGGCAGCATAAATCGTTGAAATGGCAAAGCTGTTTAACAGTGACCATCAAACAGTTGGTTGGTTGTTTTATGGCATCTCAACCATCGTAGGTTATTCAATGCCAATTCTTGTTTACACACACACAAATACACACACACACAACCGGACATTGGCATAATGGTTAGAGAGTTCGCCAATGGCCCGAGAGACCTGGGTTCAATCCCATGTCGTGTCATACCAAAGACTCAAAAAATGGTACTTGATGCCTCCTTGCTTAGCACTCCCCATTATAAGGTATGGATCAAGGGTAAAGTGGGTCAATCCAAGGAAAGGAGTAGCGCCCTCCCCCACACATTGCTATAGTAGCTATCGAAAAAGGAGCCTTTGGGTCACCCTCGACTAATGTCGCCAAATTTACTTTACTTACTGAGATATATATATATATATATATATATATATATATATATATATATATATATATATATATTGCAAACGATTAGTTCATAGGTAAAGTCATTTTTAAATGAGTCATTTGTTTGACCAGTTATCTAGTTTCAAATGTTGCTGTTGATTGCACATTTAAACGATGTCTTGTATTGCTATCAAGCATTAATGATTCTGTTTGATATTAATCATTTGTTTGCAGAGAGTTAAATGTTTTCAAGAAAAGTAAATTATTAGATAATTCTATTTGAGCCATACAGGTGCCATGGTTATAGTCGTAGGAAATTGACACAGCGACACAAGTTCAAATCCTCGACGTGACTGTTTGCATTTCACAAATACCTTTTGGGAACGGTACGAATCTAATCGTTCTCCTTCCAGCTATGGGCAAATTGTAAGACAGACTGGGTTCTTTAGCCTTGATTACGCAACCAGTCTAGGAGAAAGAAAATTTTTAATTCAAACTCCGCTTAAAAATTGACCCTGTCTCACATCCTGTCCGTGCAGACAGGTTGAAAAATACGTACATGGGACTCTAACAGGAACTTCCACTTCGAGTCACTGTGGACCTAGGAGTAATAGCAATCAATAGCTGCCCCTATGCAAAGGTACAGTCGGTGTATTCCACAGCCCCAGCTGTCAGAGCAGTAAGTGTTCTAAATAAATGTTCGATGCATAGTGTAGATCAGATAAGGAAAAATCTAACGTAATATCACAGCGGGAAGGCTTTCGAACTAAGTGCATTGTCAGAGAGAAAAGTTTTTTTTTAAAATAACAGCCCTGAGCAGCAACACTATCTATATTCAAAGAGGCTGACCGAAGTGATGAGCTAAAATCATCAAGATCATGAATTCTTTTCCACATTGTTGATTGGTTGGTTGGTTGTCTCTATATAACTCTCGCTCTCATTCCTTTTTATCGTTTTCTCTCTCTCTCTCTCTCTCTCTCTCTCTCTCTCTCTCTCTCTCTCTGTTGAGACGATGCTTGTTTATTGGTGTAGGTGTTGCATGTGAGGTTAACTAAATTGAAAAGGGATGAAGATTTAGAAGGATCCATGTGTAAAAGTTAAAGGACGTTTTACGGCCATTTTAAAAGATAGTTCTCTTGCAGATGATGAAAAACCAAAGATTCACGACGTAACACATATCCCCTGAATTCTCCGAATTTCCCGAATTCAAGTCAACTGTTCAAGCTTCTGCCTAAGTAAAAAGACACTTTAAGCTTTTTGTTCTATAATGTACAGATAGATAGATAGATAGATAGATAGAATATACTGGCGAACAAAAAGCAATGTCTCATTTTTGAAGAGGGGAATAAAAAAATTTTGAAATGTAATGAAATTTAAATTTCTGAAGAAGATAATAATCATTGTTAGCAGTGACAAAACCCCATGATGTAATTAATGCTTTTATTGCGTGCATAAAACGAAGCGTCAAATAGAAAGACATATATATATATATATATATATATATATATATATATATATATATATATATATATATATATATATATATATATATATATATATATATATATATATATTTATATTTATTCATGAATAGATATATAGATATTTAGATATATGCATATATTTGTCTCTTCATTTATATACATACATATATTATTCATGTATATATACATACTACATATATATATATATATATATATATATATATATATATATATATATATATATATATATATGGTATCTCAATATACATGGGACCGATGTGACTGCTGATAACTCAACTAATAATAATGTTTCAGATTTGAAAGTAATGTAAAAACCATTAATGCTACCTTGGACAAAAGAAGAAAATATCTTGCGTCACTACTTATTTGGAGACAAAATGATTGGAAACTGTCTTAAAAAAGATGCAACCCATTAATATGATAATTATTAATTACTGAGACAAGAAACTAAAAAAAAAGCATTTCCTGGAAGATGACATAATAACAATTAAGAAAAAAACATTGATTTGATGTCTCTAGCTCAAAGGGTACATTTTTTATGGGGTGGGTTCATTTGATTACCATTGCGCTTGTTTCAGTAATATATTATTATCATATTAATGGGTTGCACCTATTTTGAGACAGTTTTCAATCACCCTATATATATATATATATATATATATATATATATATATATATATAGGGTATTCTTGGTCCAGTTAAACCGGAGTTGGGACTAATTCCATTAGGACAAGAAGTTATTCAAGAATGAATATTTAAAATTTTCCTGGTAAAGAGCTCAATGTGCCAATAATACAGAGCAATAAATTCTTTAAGAAAAATAACGAAACCGGTCACATAGGATTATAAATTTATTTCAATCCTGTTACGCATTTTTGAAATTTCCAAAAACACGAAAAAAGTAACAGGACTTCTTCAGATCTTTTTGATAAAAAAAACTAGAATAGACACATAGGAGTGGGAGGGGATAGTGAGAGGGGTGAAGAGTTACCTCTTCATTAAGCCCACTTCCGTTTTAAATTTAAATTTCGGTTAGCAATGTAGTAAAAATTGTTTTTTTTTTAAAACTTTTATATATGTATTAAAGTAAATGCATATATATATATGCATACATACAATATGCGTGTGTCAGTTTAGACGTAACACAAATATCAGATATTAACTTTTATAAACACACACACACAACATAAATATATATATATAAATCTCTCTCTCTCTCTCTCTATATATATATATATATATATAGGCTCGATTTATTCATTAATACATATTTCATTGAACATTATAGACATTTTTTGCCTACATATTCTTTTGTAAATCCTTTCAAGTTGCCGTATCGATCTTATGATATTCGGCAGGAATTGGTTGATAAACCTTCCATAATTAGTTATTTTCCAAATACTTTCCGCCCAAACTTGGGCCATCATCATGGGAGGGTGTATTAAAAAAGTGATGTAACTTTGTATGTATGAATGAGTGTTTATACTAGAGAATTTTGTAGCGTTTACTTTTCGAATTTGTTTCTGTAAAAAGCGTCATTTAAGTACATTAACACTGGATTCAAAATTAATTCTATTAAGTTTAGGTTGTATATTTCTAATATGAAGCGCCTCGAGAATCTGTATTTTTTGCTTGCTATTTTGTTGTTCTAATATCAAGCCTTATGTGGTTTCCCTCTCATCAGTTCTTCCTCCAACTGTTTATGTAAATGTAAATAATACTTCATTATGTTTGTCATTTGATTATTCGTTCCCTCGAAGATTGACTTAGATGAGCCGAAAGTTCGGTGCGCATTTTAATTCATTCCATCCAGAAGACAAACGACTCATACGTTGACTCGAACGTATCAACGATAAAATTGACAGAAAGGAAGTGTCTCGCTCACTTAAAGAAACAAATATATATATATATATATATATATATTGTAATGATACATATAGATTTTTCTTCACATTATTTTTGATTCATCTATTTCCACGTACACAATTACACACATATATATAGTCTAATATATATATATATATATATATATATATATATATATAGTATATCAGAGTGTACCAATTGCACCAAGTATCTAATATTGCACACACACTTACACAAACCTATATATATATATATATATATATATATATATCGTAGTACAAATCCATTCATCTTGCTGTAAATGTATATCTTTATTCTTTTATGCTGCCAAAACTATCGCTTCTTTCCGCTTCAATGGTGATTCTAGACCTGATGAAGGTTCCTTAAAACCAAAACGTTTTAACGTAGACTTTTCTTCGTGATAAATTCATCACTTTTGGATTGCTTTGTTTTTTCTATTTTCTCCAAATATAATTTAGTATAAAAGCATTTAACTGGGTTTTTTTTTTCTAAAACTAATCAAATCTCTGCACCGGTACAGATTTACACATCTCATACTTGACAACTAACCATTCTAAAAAAAATACAAAACGATATTTTCCCTTTATCGGCTATATTTTTCAAAAGAAATGTCTTTGATCCAGGTTAACCGTCTTCCTCAGTCTGGATCAACGGAACATATCACTAACCCCCCCACCATACACACATACACTCACAAATAGACACACAACTCACACATGTTCTCATCTTAGATAAAGTTCGAATCTTTTAAACCCTAATGTCGTATTATTAACTCCGTCTTATATCATAAAAAAATTATCTCCAGTCAGAATTTAGCTGTTAAATTAAAACAAAATTTCTTCTTTGAAAAACGGAGACCAAAACTCCTAAGATTTTTTTAAGATCATTTTCATTATTTCAACCAGAAATCTTTTCGTCTCATAGATGTTATTAGAAGGATTTCATTTATTTTTGAAAGTTATTTTCAGAGGCCAAAAATAACCAGCAACATTTTTTTTTTTTTGGTTTTTTCTTAACATTATTCTGAAGACAGCAAAATTTATCTAAATCAACATTTTAAGATATGAAAAAAAAACGAAGATATAAATGTTAATAAGTTAGAATAATTATTCATAATTTCTCTAGTGTGGCGTGACAGCAATTGATTGGTTTACAAATGCAGCTTCTCAGATGATCGCTTGGGGCTGTATGCAAATGAATCCGAAGGGCTGAGATCGTTTTGAAATAGCCCGTTATAAGAAAAAGAGACCCCGGACCACAAATCATCGTAGTCAACAACTTCTTTCATAAAAGATTGCCCTGTCGGTTGAGGCTGTAGAATATACCAACTGTACCTCTGCAAAGGAGTAAGACCCCCCCCCACAACGAGTGTCCTTGATATGACACTAAACAATCTGATGGTGAGGTTCCAGTATTGCTGGAGCTTTGAGGAATGCGTAGTACCCATTTATTACTATGACTCCCAGGTCCACTCTGGCCCGGAGTGGTAGCATTTGATAGGGCCCTATTTACGGGTGAAATTGAACTAAATTACGTATTTATGCTAAACTGAATTACTTGAAATAGAGCTGTTTTGATATTTAAACTGCATACTTATGCAAAACCGAATTGTTTTAAATAGAACTGTTTTGACGTTTAACAGTGTGTGGACAAAAACTATACTTATATTAAACTGAATTGTTTGAAATAAAACTGTTTTGACGTTTAACTGTGTGTGGACAAAAACTATACTTATATTAAACTGAATTGTTTGGAATAAAACTGTTCGACTAAACTAAATAGTTTGAAATAGAAATGTTTTTTACAGTTAAACTGTGTTCTCATGCTAAACTGAACTGTTTGAAATAGAACTGATTATTTGTATAAAAATGGATTTGGGGTTAAATAACCAACAAAGGTTGACATGCCATAAAACCCAACCAACCAACCAAAATCATAAAAGACATTTAAAACGGAGACTTGAGGGAAAAGATAAATGTATCTGAGGCAAGTATTCATTGCTGATACGTAGAGCGTAGCTGTCTTTCACAGTCTATCTCTATCAGTCTATCTCTATCAGTTTATCTCTATCAGTTTATCTCTATCAGTCTATCTCTATCAGTTTATCTCTATCAGTCTATCTCTATCAGTCTATCTCTATCAGTTTATCTCTATCAGTCTATCTCTATCAGTTTATCTCTATCAGTCTATCTCTATCAGTTTATCTCTATCAGTTTATCTCTATCAGTCTATCTCTATCAGTCTATCTCTTAAGGTTAAACGACGACGCATTTAGATGAATCATCAATCAAAACCATAACACAGTTCTGCCGAACAAGCACATCAGTTTGCTCCAACTGAACTTTGTCTTAGAAATCAACCTGATCGCCCCTTTATAATTCTAAGAAGCTCCTTTTAGAATAGAGGACACCAGCTCATATTGTTACACTTGTCAGGATGTACAGATCAACCAAAGTCATGGACAAATAACTTTTCTGAGAGAATTTTTATTAATATAGACTTGAGAGAATAGTTATTCGGGCGGAACACGAAAAGCTCTTTCCCAAGAGTCACTACTGACATATATATATATAGTAAAGAAGGCTCCCTTTTCAATAGCTACGACACCGAGTTGTGGGGGAGAACGCTACTCCTTTCCCTGGATTGCTCCACTTTACCCTTGATAAATACCTTACATGGCTGAGCGTTAAGCAAGGAGGCATCAAGTACCATTTTTAAAGTCTTTGGTATGACGCGACCTGGGATTGAACCCCAGTCTCCTGGACCATTGGCGTATATATATATAGAGTCATCCACAGACAGACTGTTTCGTTCTATCAGAACTCTGATGGCTAGACACGCAGGACGCTCGAAGCCGAGATCGAAACCCGTCCAACTTTACGTTAGACTAAGTTTCAGACCTATCGGCCACCAAGCGGACCACGTTGGCTAAGAGAAATTTTTTAAGGTATTTATTTAGCAACAGCAGCCGTTTGTTTACATTTTTTATACCATATCGGCTACCAGAGTGCTCAATTCTTTCGAAGAGCTTTGCATTACGCTAGCGGCGCCCGACAATTCCTTCGCCAGAGTGCTCAACCCCCATGGGGGAGCGTATATTGTCATCCATAGACAGACTGTTTCGTTCTATATATATATATTACGAAGGTGGCCGACCGTAGTCGAGAGCAACCCGAAGGCTCCCTTTTCAGTAGCTACTGCACCTAGATGTAGGAGAGGGCGCTACTCCTTTCCCTGGATTGCTTCACGTACAGTTGATCCGTACCTTATAATGCTGAGTGTTAAGCAAGGAATCATCAAGTCTCATTTTTTGAGTCTTTGGTATGACTCGACCTGGGATTGAACCCCAGTCGCCCGGATCATTGGCGAACACTCTACTATGCCTATGAGCTGTGTTTGCTTCTGTGTATATGTTGTGTTTCGCACAAATTCTGGAAGTAGCAAACCGCAAAACAGTAGCTGTACAGCCACTTACCTCCTATCTTCCAAATCATCCATGAAAAAACAAACGAGATATGCTGGGCTCTACTAGAGAAGCCGAGATAAATTCATTATCAAGTTTCTTCTGTGGACTCCTACGCATGGATACACCAGAATTAGCCGACCAGCAAAGTCTTATATTAATCAGATCTATGCTTTTGTTTTGTTGGTGTCTGTTTTTATAGTATATCAACCTTCATGGGTTATTTAATGCTAAAGCCATCCCTGAAGAAGAAGAAAGGTTGTAGTACTATTAAACCCATAGCTAAGAGGGTTAAAAGTGTTCATACCTTTCTCCAAGGGCAATGGTCCGAAAGTGAACGTAATGGCACAACTGAAGTTTGATCTCGCCAACTAGGATCTCGCAGTCCATCACTTTTGCCATTACGCCTCGGAGACTCCCTCACCTCAGTTCTATTTGGACACTAGGTGCCATCTAAAGGACCCGCAAACAGCGCTTGGTAACTGTCAGTTTCTCGTCCATGCAACTGTTAGACCAAGTTGCTAAGGGGTTAGGGAATTGCGTTCATTATATTTTTGCACACGTTCCTATCGATTTGTTAAATCGATTTATTTAACTCTAAAAGGACCCTAACAAGTATCACCACTCCGGGTCAAAGTGGACCTGAGAGTAATAGCAATGAACGCTTACTCCACACTCCTTATATCTCCAGAAATTAATTGGTTTGGTTTGGTTTGGTTTTATAGCATATCAACCATTGTAGGTTATTAATGCCAAATCTATTTTATACACAGTTCTGCTTCAAACAATTCAGTTTAGCATTAGTACACAGTTTCAATGTAAAAACAGTTCTACTTCAAACAATTCAGTTTAGCATAAGTACACAGTTTAGTTCTATTTCACCCATAGATAAAACCCTATCGGGAGGTGCCTGTGGTGTAATGGTTATCGTCGTAGGAAATGGACACGGCGACACGAGTTCATATCCTGGACGAGACTGATTGCATTTCACATAGCACTAATACCTTGGGAAAGGTATGAATCCAATTATTCTCCCTCCAGCTATGGGTAAATAGTAGGGCAGACTAGGTTCTTCAGCCTTGGTGAGGCAACTAGTCTAGGAGAATGAAAACTCTGAATTCAAACTCCGCTTAATTAACTTTGTGTCATATCCTGCTCGAGCGGAGGGGTTGGGTAAATAGGATCACGTGTTATCACTTCGGGCCAGAGAGGACCAGGCAGCGATGGTAATAAATGAGTACTCCACATTCTTCAAATCTCCTGCCTTACTGAAGCCTCGCCATCAGATTATTTAGAGTCATAAACAGAACACTCGTTGCAGGTATCTTACTCCTCTGCAGAGAAGCAGTCGGTGTATTCTACAGCCCCAGCCGACTTGGTAATCCAGAACTAGAGTCTCACCATCAGGTGAAGTTTAGTATCACATCCAGAATATCCCTATTATGAAAAATTAACTGATTTTTAAACTAAAAAAAAAGTTTTTATTTTTGTACAGTAATAGAATCGAGAGGCTGTAATTTTTGTATCAATATTTTTGCATTTAGGAACCAATCGGCGCTTGTGTTTAAGACGCCCTCTTCTTTATCTATTTATTTGTTTTAAATTTCTTTGAGATAACAAACAATATTTAAATTGTCTCGCAAATCTTGAAGGATCAAAGCTAAACACAATTTCAGAAATCTTTTCCTTTTCTTGATTGATGAAAATATAGTTATAACCGATTAGAATCATAGATAAATCAATGAACTTTTTCTTCAACTTGGAGCCTATCTAAATCTTGTAAGTAAATCGATAAAATCGATAAATTATTAGTGGATATAGATTAATTTTCTGTCCTGCACAAAATTTTCATACTTATTTTTCTGTTCCTTTAAGAATGCATTTAGTTTCAACATCGCTTTTTCTTGCTAACACTCTCTCGATAGCGATGCTTCTACTAATATAAAAAAAATTCCAACAGCTGATCGTTCAGCTTTATTGCACTTATATGTTAGCGTATAGATATACTTTTCCTCTACATTGTGACATATTCACACAAAGATTTTTTTTAACACATGAAATATATTATGTAGATTTAAAACAACACAAGCTACTATAAACTTTCTTCGGGTTGATACTATACCGGGGCTTATTAACATGCAATCATTACTTTTTTTACGAGAAAAAACGTTATAACTTTTGTTTATCAACAAAACTTTCACTCCTGTTTAAAGAAATAAAATTTAGATGAATTTGTAGAACTGCGTTTATTCAATCATTTGCACACTTTTCCACTACAGTATTACTCCCCTGCAGTAAAGTATCTTAACCCTCTCAGACTGGGGTGACGGCAGTGTGATATGTTATGAACGGCTATTTCTGAGAGTAAGGTGTGATATAATATTTGAACAAGAAACAGATTTGTCTCGACTGGAACCAGAATCGATGGACGTGATTTCGATTCACATCATCAAAATCATTAACACCATCAACAAAGGCAAATCATCATTATCATCATTGTATATATATATATATATATATATATATATATATATATATATATATTGAGGCGTTTGGGTGTAATGTTTACTTTCCTACGAGATGGACGCGGCAACACGAGTTCAAATCCTGCACAAATCTGTTTGCATTTTACATATCGCTAATACCCTGGGGAAAGATATAAATCGAACAATTCCCCCTCCAGCTATGTATAAATAGTAGAGCAGACTGGGATCTTTAACTTTGGTAGGGCGACAGGTCTAGGAGAAAAAAAACTTTGAATTCAAACTCCGCTTAAAAAAATCACCTTGTGTTACATCCAGCTCATGCGGAGGTGGTTAGTAAATAAATAACTAAATAATTATATATATATATATATATATATATATATATATATATATGCACTCGAGTTGAAATGTACTCGGTAACCTGAGTTTACATTCTGGACGAGGTTGTTTACATTCCACATATCACCAATACCCTTGGGAAAGAAATGAATCCAACTATTCTCCCTCTAGTTTTGGGTAAATAGTAGGGCGGACTAAGCTCTTTTTGGTATGGCAAATGGTGGAGAAGAAAAACTCTAAATTTATACTTGTTAAACTCCGTTTAAAAATTTATCCGTGTGTCACATCTTGCTCGTGTGGAGGAGTGAGTAAATACACGCACACACATATATACACATATATATATATATATAGTACTAAAAAATCCCTGAGTTTTGTGAGTGAATTTTTAAAAATTTTAGTTATGATCTTACCCAGCAAAGTGGTATTAATTGGTATATATATAAAAGTAAGTTGGCGACCGTGGTCGAAGGCAACCAGAAGGCTCCCTTTTCAATAGCTACTACACTGGGGTGAAGGGGAGGGCACTACTCCTATATATATATATACACCAATTAATACCACTTTGCTGGGTAAGATAACTAAAATTCTAAAAATTTCATACACAAAATTTTAGGAGAGAGAGAGAGAGAGAAAGTGAAAGAGAAAGACAGAGAAAGAAAGACAGAAAAACGGAAACACAGGAAGAGAAAAAGAGAGAATGAAAGAAAAGGAAACATTTAAATAACTATATAATATATCTATATATAGAGAGATACAAACAGAGAGACAGAGATAAGAGGGGAAAAGAAAGACAGAGAGACGGAAACAGAGAGAGAGAGAGAGAGAGAGAGAATGAAAGATCTGGAAACATCAATATACATATATAATCTACAAATTATACATATATATATATATATATATATATATATATATATATATATATATAAACTATTCACTCACAGCATTATGGCAAATGATCAGCAATTTAACCAGTGTTATATAGGAAGCAATAAAAATGACCTTGACTTTTTCGTAAGCTTCGACCTCACATTCACTATTATTATCATCAACACCATTATAATTATCAACAATATCAATATGATTATTAGATTCACTTTCTCAAATCTCACCCCCAACTCTGTCTCTCTCTCTCTCTCGTTATCAGCCTTCCTACTTTTTCATGCTGTTTCCGCTCAATAAGATCATTTATTACATAACTGTCAGTGAAAAGACTGATGAAGAAAGAGAAGTACAATGATAAAAATAATAATAATAATAATAATAATAATAATAATAATAATAATAATAATAGCAACAACAACAATATATCCAATAATAGGCAAAGTGTCCGTCAGCCTGACGCATGAAAAAGAAAGAAAGGAAGATGAGTATTCGAATACCCAAGAGACAAATTTCTGAGGCTTGCTAAGACTGTATTCACTGCTGATTATAAGCAAAGAATCAGGCTGTCAGTAGAGTACCCAGTTATGTAGGGTACAGGTGGTACCCAAAAGAGGAGGAAACAATTTTTTAAAGAGTTGAAGGAGAGCAAACAGGTTGAGAAGTAGAAAAGGAGAAATAACAGAAAGAAAATAACATGAAAATGTAACAAGTGCGAGAGTATGATGATTATTATTATTAATGCTCCTAGTGAGTTTTTCAAGCCAGCGTTAGCTGGTGATTTTTCACCGAAGTCTCCCAACTCTCCTCGGGTTTCCAGGACACTTCTTAGTATTCTGTCCGATCTCAGTAGAGCTCTAATCTAAATGGTCTCGATTCTTCCTCTAATTTCCAATTCTTCCAGTCGACTTACTAAACCTCTGGGGACAGTTCCAAGTGCACCAATTACAGTTCGTCACCGTCACTTCCATGTTCGTCAACTTTCTTAGTTTTCTGGCAAGGGCTAAGTACTTCTCTTCCTCTCATTGATTTTCAATTAGTGGTCCGACGGGACAGCAAAATCTTAGGCAAATTTTCTTTTCTTTTTGTTAATTAACACTAGACTTAGTCTTTTGTCCGGGATTAGGTCATCTGTTTGTATTTCAAAATTCCAGAAAATTTTTTATGCGTTTCATTCTTTAAAACAGATTCTTGTTTGAGTATATACCATTTGTTTGCATGATCATATTTCAATTTCTTGCTCAATTCTCAGTGGATAACCTTTCCCACCCAGTCGTCCCTAGTCTTATACTCCTTTTTTACCTACACATGTAATTCTATTGCGTAATATCGATTTTAGATTTTATATAATTGGTCCTTATGGTATTGTTTTGTGTCGTTGTTATAATAGATTTAGTGTCCTTCTTGTGGTTTCCTTTTGGTAATCATGTCCAAGTATTCTCGCGTGAGATTTCCCCAGTTTGTCGCTTGAAATATCCATGCAGTTGTTTATCTTCCCATTTCTGTTTCCTCGTTTTTGTTGTCGTTCTGTTTGTCCTTATATTATCACTACTGTTACTAGCCGCTGTAATTAGTCATTCTTCGCTCTTTTTTATGTAGTTTTCGAGTCCACATACTGATGCATCGACGCAGTCTTCAATGTTGTCGACTCCTTGCTCTCGCTTCTGTCTTGACATATAGTCTGTCAATGTCATCTCGTAGATGAAAGGCCCAGTGCATCGTCATCAACTTTCTTGTCTTTTGTTCCATTTGTCTGGGTTCCTCCTTTGTCGATTTTAGGAATGGTCTCGAATATCTTACAAAAGAGAATTGTCAGGGGTTTGTTCCTTTGATGAGATTTCTGCTACAGAGCATGGTTTTGAAAAGCTGCGTCGTTCATAAGAGGTACTCTTTTGTTATTTTTCCTTCATCTCCGCTTGTTTGATGGTTGTTGTATAATGCTCTAAGAGTTCTTCCTAGTGGGTTACACACTGCAGCTAGACTTGATGACAAAAAACTGACAAACACTTGTATATAAAAAATATAACTTATTTTCTTTTTTCCTCGGCTTGCTACGAGTGTGGAGTCTAAGAGTGAGAGAGAAAGAGAGTCGAAGAGGCATTGAATGCATACGGGGTCTTGTCGGGAGATCTCTTCACTTCGACCGTTAGCCGAGATTCTGCCTGACATCTGAACATAGCTGCTTTTATAAACACATCTACTTGAGGTAGACAACTCACATCTAGTCAACCACCAAAGTATTTTCCTTCCAGCTGGCGACCCGGTACTTTTTGCCTCTAGGCTTTTGTCCGGTATTTCCGTAGAATCAAGATCATCTCTTTTCTCATTTCAATGTGTCATAACCACCTGGTTAATTGACCTGTCAGCTTGTCATTCATTTCATACTTCCGAAAGCCTGTGTCATCTTTATCTATTAAGCTTTTAGCCCCTAAGGCGTCTGTCCTTTTATCAAAAATCCATTTGTCACATTCCAGTCTACCGACAGTGTAATATGGTATCCGCTTCCAATATTCCCATGTACTTGTAATTTTCTTTTGCTTCAAGCGTTTTCATTCTTTCTTGTTTTGACAGCTCCATTACTTTGGGAATATGTACGGAGTACATGTGCTTTAATCAAAGAGGCAACATCTCCATACTAAATGGTAGTTCTCTGAAACTAGTGTTACGTTTCGCTCTGGCCAAACAAACGACAACACAATAAAGACAAGCGACACAGTTCTTAGAAAAATATACCTCTCACTTTATTTGAAAGGGTTGTGCGTGAGAGGGAGTTGGAGACCGAACAGAACTGCAATATATTGACTCCCACTCATAACCGCGTTTCTTTCCCGTTCTCCTGGGCTGCTCAACCGGAGGCCTGGGGCCCAGCCTCTCTGGGTGCTGGTTTTCTCTACCTCATCTGGTCACCAACTGGTCTGGTCTCCAAACTCAATCGGGGACCCGAGGGCTCCCTCTGCTGGGTGCTGGCTTTCTCTACTGCATCTTGTTTCCAATCTGCCTGAATTCCTGTTTTCACTGAGTTATATAATAGTTCAACGTCCACTCAATCTCCCCCAACAACTGGCCATCGGAATATGCACTTCCGCCGTCTTTGGAATGGCATGTTTGATCGTCATTGAGCGGAAATAACTGTCATGCAGTTCACAGATCACTCTCTTCCGGTGCATCAGTTTATGACTGTACCGTGGGATTTTAACCCTGTCCCATATTGTCAGCCAAGCTCGCCCACGCCAATGGAATATGCACTTCCGCCGTCTTTGGAATGGCATGTTTGGCCGGGTCGGAGGTCAATATACAACACTAGTAGACAAGTTCAACTACCTCGGAAGCAGTGTCTCATCAACCGAGAAAGACATCGACACGCGACTAGTAAAGGCATGGACGGCTACGATAGACTATCGGTCATATGGAAGTCAGACCAGACCGATAAAATAAAACGCAGTTTTTTCCAAGCAGTGGTGGTGTCGATATTGCTATATGGATGCACTACATGGGCGCTAACAAAAAGTTGGGGGGGAAAAAGCTTTATGGCATTTACACAAGAATGCTTCAAGCAATATTGAACAAATCCTGGAGGCAGCACCCGACAAAGCAGCAGCTGTACGGAACCTGCTTCCCATCACGAAAACTCTCCATGTTAGACGAACCAAGCATGCGGACAATGCTGGAGAAATAAGAACGAACTCATAAGCGACATTCTCCGGTGGGCTCAATCATATGGACGAGCAAAGGCAGGACGACTAGCAAGAACCTATATATAACAGCTCGTGCCGATACAGAAGAAGACTTCCCGGAAGCGAAGGACGATAGAGATGGGTGTCGAGAGAAGGTCAGAGAGATTCGTGCTGGCTGCGTGATATGATGATAATGATGATTCATTTCGTTATTTGCCTTTATTCCACCTCTCATTATGGGCATGGTAGATTTTTCTGTGCCAATATTCTTATTTCTTATATCAGTCTCCAATCCTTATTTTATTTTTTACAAAGAAGCATCCATGTAGATTATGAATATTTCCTTAAATTTGGTGAAGTGGCTAACGTGCTGAACTGCGGCCTTGAAATAAATGAGTTCGAACTCCAGTCAAGCTATTACTGTCACTTTTGGAATAATACTCTTGGAAAAGCAATGGATTTCCTTAAATCCCAGCTATGAGTTTAGCAGTATGACTATTGTTCTTGTAAAAGGATAGATTTGGCATTAAATAACCCACAAAAGTTGATCTGCTATTAAACAAAGAAACCAAAAAAGCGGATAAAAAGACTGCTGATTCGTCAGTTGATTTAATGACATATCAACCTTTGTAGGTTATTTAATGCCAAAGCCGTCATACTAGAACAGTAGTGGTACTATTTAACGCATAGTTGGGAGGATAAGGGGGTTCATACCTTTGCCAGGGGTATTTGTCCGAAAGTGAACGTAATAGCGCGACTGGATTTCGAACTGGCTTACTACGATTCCGCAGTCTATCGCTTTAACCATTACACCACGAGGACACCCCCTTGTCAGTTGATGCAGAGGGAGATTTATGACAGGTGAATGAATGAAGGAAACTCATGGATTTAAGGACGAACAATGTTGAGAGTCAAGAGAAAAAGAGAGACTCATTGGCTACAGTCTCGCCACAGAAGAAGAAGAGAAGCCCTGAACAGATAGATGCCGACTGCGTCTCTGCAGAGGAGTTAAACCCCAAACGACTGTCCTGGATATGGCTCTAAATTGTATCTGATAGTGAGGCTCTAATCTTGGGGTTTTGGAGTACTCCTTCATTGCCATTAGTACACTCTGGCCCGTACGAGTACTTTTTAGGGTACCATCTATAGGTGAAATTGAACTGTTTTATCATTTACTAGATAATACGTAATAATTTACAAATAGAACTATCAGTGTTATATAGTAATACTTTAAATCATTTAACAGTGCGCAAATACAACTATCAGTGTTATATAGTAATACTTGGAATCATTTATTTGAATACAAACAATAAATAGCAATACATGAAACCATTTGATAAATAAGTTTCGGGTTGTTTAAGAAATAGTGTTACCTAGAAATTATCATTTAAAAATTATTTATATGTGTGTGTATGAACAGGATTGGTATAAATTACCATCATGGATTGGTTTGATTTCTTTGTTAAATGGCATATCAACCTCTGTAGGTTATCTAATGCCGAATCCATCCTTCTAACAGAATTGCAGTGGTACTTTTTAACCCATAGCTGGGAGGGTAAAGGGGTTCATAAATTTCACAAGGGTATTTGTCCTAAAGTGAAAGTACCGGTGCGACTGTAGTTCGAACTCGCTTCCTACGATTCGGCAGTCCATCGCTGTAACAATTATACAACGAGAAAATCCCCAACCATCATGGGTTGATATAGCCATTAAACTAAATAAGCTAAACTTACCTTGAACAGTATAACCAACGTGTGCAAACCGCATTTTGACCTGCTCAAATTTTCCACGTCGGTTTCCTGCCGACAGAAATTTTTACACATAATAATCAGAAGTTGCCCGAATTTCTTAGATCACGTTCGTTCGTTATTAAATGTTCTACGAGTTTGTGTTTTTTTTTTTTTTTTCATTTTGATTTTAGTACTTGTTTTGTTTTGCTTTGTTTTAGTTTGTCATTTTTTTTTTTTAACGGACAACTTAAAAATTCTGAAGAAACCTCATCCTGTACTGAAGATTTCGACAAGGTTATGGCCTGCCCCACCACCTGAAGATAATGTCCCTCGTGAAACTATTATAAAAACAACAATTTAGATAAATAAATAGCTTTTTAGCAGCTCTGTTCTTATATTGATCACTTTTATTCTTCATTATAAAACGATCAATCTTATTAGTTCATTCTTTTATCCATAACACTTTACTCTCTCTCTCTCTATATATATATATATATATATAATTGGTTGTATAGGATAATGAATGCAACGACCTTACTGTACGTATTATGAATCATGCTCTCCTGCGAGGTTTTGGTTGGTTGGTTGGTTGGTTTTATGGCATGTCAACTCTTGTTGGCTTTTTTAATACTGAAGTCAGTCTTTTTGTTTAAGCAAGTACATGGTTTCAAGTTACTAGTGATAATCATATTTAAACAATAATAGTTCAAAGTAACTCTCCTAAGATTAATAATATATACACAATTATATGGTTTCAAGTAACTATTCCTATCTAATGATATTCCGTATGAGTGTGTGCGTGTGTGTGTGTGCAAGAGAGAGAAAGAAAGAGAGAGACGGAGTGAGTGAGTGAGTGAGTGAGTGAGTGAAAGAGATAGCCCTTACCAAGCATTTTTTAAAGTATTCTTATCTGATACTTATAATTTATACACAATTATATGGCTTCAAGTAATCATTTCTATCTTATAATATTCCTTATGTGTAGATGTATGTGTATGAGTGTATGTGTATGTGTGTGTGTGAGAGAAAGAGAGAGAAAGAGAGAGAGAGAGAGAGAAAGAGAAAGAGAGCCCATACCAAGCATATTCAAAAAGTATCAAAACTATAACAGTATTTACCAAGACAGAATTGGAAAATGAAGCAACCTCAATTTTCTTTCAAATACCCGCTTTGGCATTCAATACATCTACTCCAGTGAATTTTATCTTGGTCGAAACACCTCTGAAACATACTTTGAAGCTTCGCAGTCGTATTTCTTTTAATATTTTTCACTTACTAAAATCCAACCGTTCAGTTAGGGAAAAGTTGTATGAAGATAAGTTTGTGAATAGGGTTTTGTGATACTCTCGTACAACCCTGTGTTTCCCACAAAAATTGATTTTCAAATACATCCTGTTTTCAAATTAACATCATTTTATTCTGCAATTTTCTCAGCTCCGATTCAATGTTTAAATTATAATTTTTAACATTCTAAAATGTTAAATCTTCCCTATTCATGCTTTATATATATATATATATATATATATATATATATATATATATATATATATTCATGCACATGTGAGTGTTATATATATATATATATAACTCTCATATGTGCATGAAAAGAAGGGAAAATAGTTGACAGTCAACAAAAGCATATGTATTTCCTTCCACCGAAATAACACGTTAACAGAAAATAAGACAATCAAAAGATAACTGCTATCAGTACACTGCCGGCCCAGCTATTACTGAAAGTCTTTCTCTCACTGAAGTTCGTCCGACTGTTTGTCCTTTGGACTACTGTCCTCCGAACTAATGTCCACTGACTAATGTCCCATCCTAACAGCACGGTACCTCTATTCATATTATCTCGAGGCCCGCCACTGGCGAATGGTGTTCAATCGCTAGGCTCTCACTTTATTCCAATATGACATGTATGTAAGTAAGTAAAATAAAGTTGGTGGCTGTAGTCTAACGTAATATATCCATTCTTTGAAAATTATCTACTATAATATCATTGTTTTGACCTATTTTACGGTCTCTGGATGAGGAAACCACCTGACGCTTAAATACACTATTAAACGTGGTAAGAGAATATATATATATATATATATATATATATATATATATATATATATATATATATATATATGGAAGAAGTTGAAAAACTAAATAATCCAAAAGTGATGAATTTGTTATGAAGGAAAGTTGACGTCAAAATGTTTCGGTTTAAATGAACCTTCATCAGGACTTTAAGAAAGTGAAATAAGTCTCCATAGAACAACGATTGGTGTTTGATAAAATTGAATAAACATCCCCCGTTGTTCTATCAACACTTGTTTCACCATCTTAAAGTCCTGATGAAGGTTTATTAAAACCGAAACGTTTTAACGTTGACTTTCCTTCGTAATAAATTCATCACTTTTGGATTACTTTGTTTTTTGTTTTTTTTCCATACTGCCGGATTCCTTTCTATTATTTACTTCCATATATATATATATATATATATATATATATATATATCATCAAGACATGCTGATGGCACAGATTCCTTAGATTCGCTCTCACGCTGATCGTCTCAATCGTTCATCGCTCTTTGCAGGTCCTCTATACAGCATACAGTGTCCTCACAGAGCTGATGAATATGTCTTTACCTGTATGTCATTGTGAAGGAGTCCATGGGAGAACTTTGCTTATAAGTTCGTCTGTATTTCATCAAGAGTACCTGGTATGTCTTGATCTTCTTTGACAATTAGTAAGACGAGAGGTAAGCAGATGTTTTGCGGGGTGCAGCTTCCAGGATTTGTTAAAAACATCACGCAATATATATATATATATATATATATATAATTGAATATTATAGACATTTTTTGTCTATATGTTTTTTTGTTTTTTTTGTTAATCCTTTGCCGTATCGATTTTTTGCTATCCGGCTAGAACTAGTTGATAAATCTTCCATAGTTAATCATTTCCCGAGTACTTTCTGCCAAATCATCAGGGGTGTGTATATTGCAAAAGTGATGTAACTTTTGCATATACATTACTACTTTGTAAGAATGAGCGTTTATACAGGTGTATTGTGTTACGTTTATTTTTTAACATCGGAAGCTAAAGTCAATTAAGTAGATTAGCACTGGATTCAAAATTAACACTATTAAGTTTGGAGTGCATATTTCTAATTTATAGTCCCACAAGAATCTGTAGTTTAGCTACTGATGCTGTTTATAGAACCAAATCTTTAAAAAAAAAAATAAACGCTACACAATACACCAGTAAAAATGCTCATTCTTACAAAGTAGTAATGTGCATACAAAGGCTACATCACTTTTGAAATATACACACTCTTGATGATGGCTCAAGATCGGACAAAAAATTACTGGGGAAACAATTAATTATGAAAGCTTTATAAACCAATTCCTGCTGGATATCATAAAATCAATACAGCAACTAAAAAGGATAAACACAAAAATATGTTGACAAAAAATGTCCATGATGTTCAATCAAATATGTATCAATGAAGAAATTCTGCCCATATATATATATATATATATATACGAATGTATGTGTTTACCCCTACGAACAAGATATGACACAAGGTTAATTTTTAAAGCTTCTTTAATAGGTCTGAATTCCGACTTTTTTCCTCTTCCCTAGACTTGCCATCATACCAAGGTTAAAAAGCACAGTCTACCCTACTATTTACCCATCACCGAAAAAGGAAAAAAAAAACTAGATGCATACCTTACTCAGCCTCGTCTAGGATTTGAAC
This sequence comes from Sepioteuthis lessoniana, assembly GCA_963585895.1. Classification (NCBI taxonomy): domain Eukaryota; kingdom Metazoa; phylum Mollusca; class Cephalopoda; order Myopsida; family Loliginidae; genus Sepioteuthis; species Sepioteuthis lessoniana. The sequence goes on along the minus strand of OY757918.1, from coordinate 70,137,633 downwards.
TCCGGTGACTATGTTATTTCCCATGACGAGAGCCTTGTAAGCATGTATATATACATATATACATAATCAAAAAGTTTATATATATATATATATATATAATCAAAAATCTTAGGAAAAGGGTTCAACGAGGACCTATAGAACTGGGTAAAAACCTAAAATAATCGAGGACCACCTACCCACTCTTTGCATGCAGCATCACTCTATCAGAAAGCTACAATCGTCAGATGTGGTTATATATATATATATATATATATATATATATATGTATTGTGTATATGTGTTTATCCAACCCCTCTGCAGGAGCAGACTGTGGCACAATTTTAGAGTTTTCCTTCCCCTAGACTAGTTACCGTACCAAGTTTAAAGAGTCTAGGCTGACCTACTATTTAGTCATAGCTGGAGGGAGAATAGTTTGATGCATACCTTTCCCATTGGTATTCGCGTTAAGTTAAATGCTATTAGCCTCGGTTAATTGAGCCCATTTCTTTCGACAATTACCATTAAGCCACCAGCGCCTTCAGAGTGTTCGCCAATGGCCCGGAAGATCTGGGTTCAATCCCAGGTCGAGTCATACCAAAGACTCAAAAAATGGTACTTGATGCCTCCTTGCTTAACACTCAGCATTATAAGGTACGGATCAAGAGTAAAGTAGAGCAATCCAGGGAAGGAGTAGTGCCCTCCCCTACACATTGGTGTAGTAGCTATCGAAAAGGGAGCCATCGGGTTACCCTCGACTATGGTCGCCAACTTTACTTACTTATATATCATTAAGTCACGCTGTTCACACGAATTTCCCCCATCTCTCTCTCTCTCTCTCTCTCTCTCTCTCTCTCTCTCTCTCTCTCTCCATTCGTCCCTATGATCCATCCAGCCAGCTAAGTCTTCCAAACTACATCCTGTATCCGCGCAGAATGATCGTAAATAATTTCTTGTTAGTCGGCCAACACTGGCATGTCCATGTGAAGAGGTCCAGAGGAGAACCTCACTTATGAGTTCGTCCTAACTTCTCCAGCTATGTTTTGTCCGTCTTATTTGGATGGTTTTAGAGATGGGAGCTAAGTGACCGTATAGCTGTTGTTTCGTGGGGTGTTGTTTCCAGGATTTGTTCAATATAACTCGTAGCATTCCAGTGTAGTTTCCGTCTAGCTTTTTCTCTCTACGTTTTGTCAGCGTCCATGTAGTCCATCTGTTTAGTAGTATGTATATTTGTGTGTGGGTTTGATAAGTGCTGGCAGTTTTGGAATTTGGAAATTGACAAGGCATACTGGGCATGTGATGGTGAAGTTGATAACAATATGTTAGCATATAGATAAGTACTTACAGTGCCATCTTACTTCCTATCAATGATGATAAAAGAAGAAAATGGAACCCAAACTATAAGGACAAAATCAGATTTTGGTAGAGGAGACTGATATGGAATGAATTGTTCTTTGTTGGTTGGTGGTTGTTTGTGGTGATCGAAAATGTGTGCAAAACTGGACCGAATGTAGTATTTTAAAGGGATCTGCAAGATAACTGAAAATTTGGAAAAGACAACAAATACACAAAAAATGTAAATATAGATATACAATAGACCCCATACCCTCACTTCTACGCATAAAATTACCCTAGATTGGTTGATACGCCGTTAGACTCAATCCATCAATTAAAACCTGTATGGTGCCATTTTCAGACTTCCCAGTCAACCTTTTTGATTATTTTTATTGTTTTTTGATTTGGTTTGTTTGAGTTTGGTTTGATTTGGTTTGGTTTGGTTTGGTATGGTTTGGTTTGGTTTTATGACATTTCAACTCTTGCTGGATATTTAATGCCAAATCCATTTTTATACAAATTAACTTTTCAACCAATTCAGTTTAGTATAAGTATAGTTATTTGTTTATACACAGTTCTATTTCAAACAATTAAGTTTAGCATAAATACACAGTGTAATTTTGCTTGACTCATAGATAAGATTCTATCAGGTGCTACCAGTCCAGGCTAGAGTGAACCTGGGAGCGATAGCAATTAAGAGATACCCCGCATTACCCAAAGCTCAAGCATTAGATTGTTTAGTGTCATATTCAAGACACTCGTTGGAGGAGTCTTACTCCTCTGCAAAGATGCAGTCAGTGTATTCAACAGCCCCAGTTGACTGGGCCATACTTTTATTGAATAGGATTATTATTTTTTTCTTTTTTTTGGCACACGATCCTATCACATATTAATAATTTTTAAAGAGATTTATATCACCTATAATGGAAACCTAACAGGTACTACCACTTCGAGACAGAGTGGACCTGGGATTAATGTCAATGAAGGAATACACCACCCTCCCCAGAAGTGGAACTTCACTATCAGAGGTAAATTAGTGTCATACCCTGAGACCCCCTTTGATGGGGTGATATCTTACCTGCCTGCATGAGATAACGTAACCGTATTTTAAACCTCACAGACAGCAAAAGTTTTGAAAGTAAATGCTTTTAATCTGTTTTAAAGTATATATATATATATATATATATATATATATATATATATATATATATATATATATATATTGAAGAGTGTATATTTAGGCAGCAAGTTAATATTCAAGCAAGTTTTGTTAAAGATGATGGAATACTGTTTATTTATTATTCTTAATCTTATTTTTCAAGTCTCCTAGTTTTATTTTTCTAGTGGCGGGATCTAGATGGTAAAGGAATTGTCCCACATCTTCTGCCCAAGCGCTTTCGACCATACTTTTGGTTGCCATATATATATATATATATATATATATATATATATAATTATTAAAAGTAAGGGAATCATTTTTATTATTTTGATAAAATAAATATGATTCCATTACTTTTTGTAATGATAAAATTTTCACGTACCAAAAACTTATACATAGATATTGGATTGGTTTAGTTTCTTTGTTTAATGGCACATCAAACTTAGCGGGGTTTTTTAATGCCAAAGCTATATTCGTAAAAGAACAGAAGTGGTACTATTTAACCGATAGCTAGTGGATAAGGGTGAGGTTCATAACTTTCCCAGGGGTATTAGTCCGAAAGTGAACGCAATAGCGTGATATGAGTTCGAACTCGCTTACTTTGAGACTACAGTCCAGCTTCTTTAACCAAAACGATACGGTGAATACACACATATACGTGTGTGTGTGTGTGTATCTGTGTTATAGATGTATTTATTGAGACTGCTTGGATCTTTAACTAGTAGTTTCTATATCAATACTACTGATGGTCATTTGTTTGACTTTAAAGAAAAAAAAATGTTTTCTACAGTGCATTCGATTACGAATTTTCAAAAAAAGAAAAGAGACCGGAAACATTTTCATTTGGATTCAAACTAACATTTCAAATGCTCCATATTTAGTGGAATGGCTCATCACAATGTTTCTTTCTATCCTAGCCCTATTTTTCTCATGATTTTCTTGTGTATTACATCTTTTCGTTTTGGCATATATATATATATATATATATATATATATATATATATATATATATATATATATATATTCGTGTATAGATCAAAATACAATAACCTATACTTTAGGGCAAAAATTTTGATTCTACGGTGTCTTTCGTTTACACACACACACACACACACACATATATATATATATATATATATATATGTGTGTGTGTGTGTGTGTGTGTGTGTGTGTGTGTGTGTGTGATTTTTCAAAATAAACTGATATCATTTGAGATGTACGGGCTGTTTCTGAAAAAATTATATCTTTTCGTAATCTAATGACTAAACCAATTTTCATTTGAATGATCTCAAATTTTAACACTAAGAACTTGGGACAACAGAAAATTCTGTGTTTAATGCTTAAACACCTTTTTCTTTCCAATAAATGACATTTATATTGTTGAAGACAGGAAAATTTAGCATAAAACATCAGATTTTTTTAGTTGTTTCTACACATGGTATTCAAATTTGAGATCATTTAAACGAGAATTGGTCAAGTTATTAGATCATCAAATGCTATCAAATTTTCGGAAACACTATTTAGATAGATAGATAGATAGATAGATGTACATATCTACGCGTGTGTAAAACACACACACACACACATATATATATATATATATATATATATATATTCCACACACACATACGTTTTTTTTCATAGATAGATAAATAGATAGATAAAGGAAAAAATATATACGTATGAATGAGTGCGATTGAAAAAACATATATATATATATATATATATATATATATATATATATATATATATATATATATATATATATATATATATATTCTTTCGCACAACTGCACACACACGTTTTTATTCATATATATATATATATATATATATATATATATACTGTGCTTCAGAATATATATATATATATATATATATATATATATATATACTGTGTTTCAGAATATATATATATATATATATATATATATATATATATATATATATATATATATATATATATATATATATAAAGAATAATCTAAGGAATGATATGCGTTTCTGCACGAAAGAAAATCCTATAGAGTTTGAGTACGTGAGTAAAATAAAAAATAAAATTATGTAATCTTAAACACATTGCAGTAGTAACAGCCTTTCTCGTGACTCTTGTAATACGTCCCAAGAGCTTTGGTTAAAGCTGCCAAAATCAGTGTTACCATTTAGGGGGTTTTCCCGCTACCGACTTTTGCGATGAACAGAAGAAAGTAAATGCTACTTATATGTCCGTCACAATCAACGCTTTCGGACAGGAGCTACTATGACTGCCTGTATTATAAGTATTCATGCCACTGCTATTTTCGCTTAAGACAGTTTTTAGTTGTCTTTTATTATTATTTTTATAACTATCGATCAGAAAACTATTGTGACTATTGCTCCAAATACTACTACTGATACAACGATTATTATTACTATTATTACTATTATTACTATTATTATAGTTGCTGTTGTCGTTGTTATGTTAGATATTGCTAACTGGACTAAAACTATCCCTTCTGCACATAATTTAGTGAATATTAATGCATATATTTCAATGATATTAAGTAGTTTCGTGCTACTAGAAATATGAGTGATAATATTTATGTGTGTGTGTGTGTGTGTGTGTGTGTGTGTGTGTGTGTGTGTGTGTGTGTGTGTGTGTGTGTGTGTGTGTATAAAAATACGTTTAACTTTGGTACTACCTGTATTTTCGAAATTACTACCATCGCTGCTACTACGATGCACTGCTGCTGCTGCTGCTGATTCAACTCACACCATATATTATAGTGCAAAATCTGTTGTATGAAGTACTGATGCTGTTACTGCTTACGGGGAAGGATGCTGCCGGAGGCAAGCAAGTGTGTACTGCATCAGTCGGAGCGGCCAAGCCATATTGATAATACCTTAGCGCAACAAACACACACACATACACACACATACACACATACACAAGCATAAATACACACACGCACACACACACACATATACGCATCCACATATTTGAACACATGGACGAAAGGACGGACGGGAGGATAGATGGACCGGTGAACGGACGCATGCGCACAAAGATGCGTTTCGTTAGTAACCAGGAGAGAAAGAGAGAGAAGGAGCAACAAGCGGCATTGACAAGACCCAAGAAAAGAAAGAAAGAAAGAAAGAAAGAAAGAAAGAAATCTATTTCGACACTTCTGGTCAATCATCTTCAGTTTTTCCAAAATGAATGGTAAGTGCAAAAATTATGTTTAAAGATGCATGCACGTTTATACATTCACACAAACACACAAGTATATATATATATATATATATATATATATATATATATATATATATATAGAGAGAGAGAGAGAGAGAGAGAGAGAGAGAGAAGGAGGGTCTAGAATGTGTTTTTAAGTGCCGGTAAATTACTTTAATTCGTAAGGTAAGGGTTACTGACACCAAGATTAGTATTCTTCGTTAAAAAAATTTTCGTTAAAAAATCAAATGCTTCTCAATCTTTTTGGTTTTGTTTTGTTTCTTTTTATTTATCTATTTATATATTTATTTTGCTTCTGGGTCTCTATAGATACTACAAACGATCTTTTTTTAAACAGGATATGGCTGAGTTGAATTCAGTTTTTCTTTCTCCTAGAAATAAATACATAATCTTTAAGCTACATACTGAATGCTTACTCAACTCACGAGGGCATCGTCTACCAATTTTTTTTACTAAGCCTTGATTCATCTCGGCCAGAGGTTTCGGGTTGTCTCCAGTATCAATTGTTTCTAAACAGTTACCCATTTTCGCAATAAACAGATTTATGGTTGCTTAACTTCGGTGATCTAGCGGAAATCGGTATTTTAGTCATAAACAAATCTTAGTTTAGCTGAGCACAAAACCAGAAGTATCAGGCACTTAATGAGAATTAAACTCACTAACGACAGCTGGCCATCGTTACTTTCTACTCATAAAAGTACACCATGTGTCCATGTTTCTTCGCTTGTTTGATGCTATTTAAAATGTGAAACGTGTAGTTGCGCTGATACACCGCCTTTATACTGGCCCAGTCGGCTGGGGCTGTAGAATACACCGACTGCACCTCCCCAATGAGTGTCCTGGATATGACACTAAACAATCTGAGGGTGAGGTTCCAGTGAGGCTGGAGCTTTGGGGAATGCGGAGCACCCATTCATTATCATTGCTCCCAGGTCCACTCTGGCTTATAATGGTAGCACCTGATAGGGCCCTATCTATAGATCAAATAGAACTAAACTTCATACTTATGCTAAACTCAACTGTTTGAATTAGAACTGTTTGACTAAACTGAATAAATTGAAATTAAAATGTTTTTCACAATTAAACTGTACTTACATTTAAACTGCGTGCTTATGCTAAACTGAATTGCTTGAAATGGAACTGTTTTTAACATTGAAATTGTACTTACACTAAACTGGATTGTTTAATATAGAACTGTTTTGACATTTAACTGTGTGTAAACAAAATCTGTACTTATACTAAACTGAATTAGGTGAATTAGAACTGCTAGAATATACTCAATAGCTTGAAATAGAAATGTTTTTGACAATTAAACTGTGTACTAATGCTAAACTGATTTTTTTTTAAATAGAACTGACTATTTGCATGAACATGGATTTGGCGTTAAATAACCTACAAAGGTTGAGATGCCATAAAACCCAACCACTCAACCAACCAACCGCCCTTACACAACTAATTATTGCATCTTTAATGAAGTTTAAAATACTTATCACTAATAACACTCCTTGGAGCATTATTTTATAACTTGCATAAAGCTTCAATAACGCAGAAATGTTAACTTTGAATTTAGTTACTGTATTGATCCCATAAATGGTAACATTGCTACCAACTCGGACAGTGGTACTTAGAATACCCTGCAAGAGGGTAAGACCACCCACCCGCTAAATAATGGGTGTCCTGGATATGACACAAAACTGCATCCAGGTTCCAGTTCTGGACCTCTGGGTAGCGCTACTGCTCGCAGGTTCACTCTGACCCGTTGTAGTAGTACCTGTTAGGGTCCCATCTAGAACTGTTAGAAAATTGTTAGAATTATATCGGAACACTTGAAACCATGTTAATGTGTGCAAATTATTTGTATTTGATTGGAATACTTCATACCAGATACTGTGTACAAAAGAAGGATTATAATAGAATTTTAAATGTGTGATAGCAACGAATCTTTAAGAATATAGCTATGATAGGAAACCTAATTACAGTGCAAATTATTTGTATTCTATTGGAATACTTGATACTGTGTGCAAGCAAAGGATTATAATAGGCAACAAAGTGCGGTTTATAAAATGATTGCAGTGGAACACAGAAAATATAAATACTCATGACATTTAGAAATAACTCGAATTTCAGCGTTAAATAACCCATGAGAGGCTGATATGCCGTTAAACGAAACGTAAGTTCAGTTAATGTTTCCTGATTATGAACAAATAATAATTTGTATATATATGTAACCGGTCCTTGTAATTTTGGAAAAAAAAAAGAAAAAAAAATCTCTTTCCGATTATTGAAATTACTTGGAGTAACATTAGTCTCGAGCTCGTTATATCTTTGGGCATAGAGACTTCGTAAAATGTGAGTTCGAACTCAAGTTGCGCCATTGAGTTTTCTTTCGGACTTATAACCTTGGAAAAGATTCACTGCTGTTTTTTCTACAAGGATAGCTTTGGTATTACATAAGGCACGAAGTTTGATATGTCTGTGGTGTAATAGTTTTCGTTGTAGGAAATGGACACGGCGACACGAGTTCAAATCCTGGACGAGACTGATTGCATTTCACATAGCACTAATATCCTTGAGAAAGGTATGAATCCAATTATTCTCCATCCAGCTATGGGTAAATAGTAGGGCAGACTAGGTTCTTCAGCCTTGGTTAGGCAACTAGTCTAGGAGAAGGAAAACTCTGAATTCAAACCTGTTAAACTCCGCTTAAAAAAATTGACCTTATGTTATATCCTGCCCGAGCGGAGGAGTTGGTAAATATGGATATGCTATAAAAAAAATATACACATCTTTTATTTGCTTTTTGTTTTCTTCCTGTGGAAAATGTTTTTGCTTTCTTTCGTCTTTTTTCTTTTTTTCATCTTTTTCTTTTTTATGCTGTGCTCAAGAGAATTCGTGTTATGGCGGGAAGGAGAATCCCAAATTAAAAGTAATAATCGATCGTAATGAGAAAATAAGCAAAGTGGTGGCGTCAAATTAGATTAACACTAACTAAAACAAGATAAACTTTTCATCGATACATAGCAAATGTTTACTAAACTCACCCTTGTCCGGTACAAGGCCATATTAGCGGAGCAACTATTAAGAAGTAAAAGTGTAAAAAAATTGCTCACGTTCACCCTACGTCAAACGTCCCACTCGGTTGCTATACCCCGGTTTCCCACGGAACTGCAGTTACAATTGTCTTCACACTGGGCCGATCACACCATTGATCGTATAGAATAGAATACACGAAGTGATAAGTAATGTTACATGACTAACCGTAAATCTATTGGGTGCCCATCATAGCTGCGGTCCATGATATTTTCTAATGGGTAAATAGTAGGGCAGACTAGGTTCTTCAGCCGAGTCTAGGAGAAGGAAAACTCTGAATTCAAACCTGTTAAATTCCGCTTAAAAAATTGACCTTGTGTCATATCCTGCCCGAGCGGAGGGGTTGGGTAAATATGATGATGTTTCTAATGCTTTTATTCATGAAGAAGTGAAAGATTATGATTTCAGAGTCATCAAAGTTTTATTGAGAAGTTCAATGATTAAAAAATGAGGCTCAGTGTAAAATTACTCATACATTAACAAAATTATACAAAATTAACATGCATTTGCCAAATGTACTAGAATCTGTTTATTCTTAAAGAGTAATATAATTGTGTTACGTGAGTAAAAATGTCACTATGATGGTTCCTTGATATATATATATATAAATTCAAGAATTTAAAACACACATATACCACTCGAAACAGTTTGACGTGTAATCATCGATATATATATATATATATATATATATATATATATATATATCGATGAAAAATATATACGCACACACTTATATATATAAATATATATATATCGATGAAAAACAGCTGCGTATATATATATCAATGAAAAATACACACACACACACACACACACACACACACACACACATATATATATATATATATATATATATATATATATATATGCAGCGGTTTTTCTTAACCAATTTTCGCTAAAAGTCACTGGTAAGGTTCTTTGAAACAAATTTTATCGAGTTTTCTTTATATATATATATATATATATATATATATATATATTCAACTATATAAAAAATCATACTCTAATTCCTTTGTTTTTTCATGTTTGTCTATACATCTATATATATGTGTGTGTGTGTGTGTGTGTGCGTTTGTGTGTGTGTGTTGTAGGCATATTTTGTTGAAAATCACACATAAGTATTTATTGTTTAGCTTTCTATTCGTCTTTTGTTGCTGACTATCAAGATATCCCAACTATCGTTAAAGCAGTTTAAAACCGTTTAAAATCTCTATTACTGGAGTCCAAGCACGGGTACGACACATGCATAGAGCCTCACCCATAAAAAAAAATGAACACGAAATTCCTCGCAGCTTTCGTGGTGTTATGGTTAGCAAGCTAAAATAGCAAATCTTCACGACTGAGCAAGAGTCTCATTTGGTGCTTCATTCATACGGCCTTGTGTCATAGCTAAGCAAAAAGCTTAGTAAATTACTAAACTTAAAAATTCTTTTGAAATAATACGTTAATTTTCTTCTTAATCAGTGCAACCAGAGTTTTATTATTTTTAATGGAATATCATTCAAGCAAAAAAGACATTAAGGATTTATCAACAAATTTAAACTCTCTAACAAATATATCTAGCAGTTAATATATATATATATAAATATATATGTGTGTGTGTGTGTGTGTGTGTGTGTGTGTGTGGTTTTATTTTTGTTTATAAAAAGCTAGTTTTGGCACTTACTCTGTATATCGTGCTTTGCATATGAGTAAAAATGGATTACCAATTCTTAGAAACACCTGTTAAATTTTCTTTCATATATATATATATATGTATGTATGTATATATATATATATATATGTATATATATATATATATGTGTGTGTGTGTGTGTGTGTGTGTGTGTGTGTGTGTGTGGCTAATATATTTGTTTAACAACGAAAATGCATGGTAAATTACTTTACCAAAGAAATGCATAGCAAAATAATACTTTACATGAAAAATATAAATTGGAAAGGAAAAAAAGGGACTGTCAATAGTTGGGAATTAGTAGCTGTATTACAGACAGACTGAATAGGGTTTGTGTATATAATGTAAAATCGATGTTTTGGAATTGTGGAAAACGGAATTATCAGTGGTCAAAATTAATGGATTCATTTGGGCCATTATGGAAATACATTACAAATTATTGGAAAGGGATTTCAATGCAATACTGATAAAATAAGTCAATTGTATTCAAAATTTAAACGTTTTGTTAATAAATTAACTATAAAAATGCAATGAGAAAGAAGGTATTGTCAGTGGCCAGACAAAGTATATAAACGAAATAGCATTCATTATATGTGTATTATACATTGAAATAACCGGACCATTGGCCAATTGAGTAAAGCGTTCGCCAATGATCCGGGAGACCGGAGTTCAATCCCAGGTCGAGTCATACTAAAGACTATAAAAATGGTACTTGATGTAGCCTTGCATAGCACTCAGCATTATAAGGTAAGGTCAAGGATAAAGTGGAGCAATCGAGGGAATGGAGTAGCGCCCTATCCCACACTTCGGTGTAGTAGCTATTGAAAAGGGAGCCTTCGGGTCTCGTTCGACTATGAGTCGCCAACTTTATACATTGAAATGAATTATACAATTGATAATAACAAAATGTAAAGAATTTACTAATTAACATGAATAAAAAAATTTAAGTTGTAAAACTTAACCGTATGTAAAGAGAGAAAGCGTTTTTGCGATAAAAATTTGGTTTGATACTGACATACCGTTTCTGAAATATAATCGATGGCTTTTTGATTAGGTTCCCGTTATAACAGTGGTCCATGATAATACTGATGTTTCTATTAAGGAATAAGGTATGGATTTTAATTAACATTTCCTAGCTATCTCTGTTATGTCAAGAATTTTAATCAGTGAAAAAATTACATCAGTATCTTTACAGATCCACATATTTATCATTCAGTTGCTAAATTGAATGGAAATTGTTTTATTCTTGAAGTTGAATGGTTTAAGTGAACACTACTCTGATAAAAATCTTTATAATGACAATTTAACCAGGTTTGAGTTTTCTTTTAATTGCATTATATATATATATATATATATATATATATATATATATATATATATATATATATATATATACACACACAAAGTATTCATATGAAGTGTTTTATACAAGCCAAGTTTCGGTCTATCCAACCGTCATCAGATTTGTACTTTATTGTTTACTTTCATAGTTTCATATTCATTTTCATTCGGAATGTGTGTGGAGGGGATGGACAAAATAGTAAACAATAAAATACAACATTGATGATGGTCGGAATGTCCGAAATGTTACCATATAAGAAATATATCATATGAATAATTTGTTTTTATTCGGTCTTTTATGAATATTCGGATTTATTATCCAAACTCCTTTAAATAAATATAAATATATATATATATATATATATATATATATATATATATATATATACATATATACATACTTTTAGGTACATATCATATCTTATATATATATATATATATATATATATATATATATATATATATATATATATATATAGCAACAGCATTGAATTTATAAGGAAGATATGATATGTACTTAAAAGTGATTTATATGAATTCGAATTGCCTTGAACATTGTAGATAAGAATAATTTTACTTTCCGACTTTTATGGCTTTAGTTTCATTGAATTTTTCGAAAAACTGTTTTAGATTCTGGTCGAGAAATATATAGATAACAAAATTTTAGAATAGATTTTAAAAAAATAAAAATAAATAAAAATAAAAAATAATTTTTCAATTTTTACGTTTACTGACCTACGACCACAGATTGGGCAAAACTTTGTAGTTTCATATGGCAACATCAATAAGACCATATGTATGTGTGTGTGTGTGTGTGTGTGTGTGTGTGTGTGTGTGTGTGTGTGTGTGTGTGTGTGTGTGTGTGTGCTCATATATACATGTCAATGTAAAAATACATCAATATATACCTATATATATTGATGCGTTCATACACGTATACGAGGGTTGGGAGAAAGGTTCATAGGCTGATCAATATCCTCTCATGAAATTTTACTAAATAAAGTTTATTTTATAACATAGACCCCCTTACGGTCCACACATTTCTTCCATCGATGTTGCCGTGCTTGGATCCTATTGATAAAGAAAAGTAATGAACAACAGATATGACG
>OY757918.1:70109122-70124519 GCA_963585895.1 Sepioteuthis lessoniana | reverse complement strand
TCAGTAATGCTGTCATTTGGATAGTCTCTACCCGTCCGCTAATTTCCAAGTCTTCCATGCCTTTTAATAATCCTTTAGTTTTGTTCCAAACGCACCCATCACAATTGGTACAATCGTCACTTTCATGTTTCACAGCTTTTTCAATTCTCTAGCAAGGTCGAGGTACTTATCCTTCTTTTCACATTCTTTCAGTTTATTCTGTGGTCAGCTGGGACAGCAAAGTCGACAATTTGCAAATTTTCTTTCTTTTTTCTTTTTTTTTTTTTTTTGTTAATTATTATAAGGGCTGGTGTTCTGGCCGAGATTAGGTGATATTATTATTATTATTATTATTATTCACTTATTAGAGCTTTTCACATCAGCGTTAGCCGATGGTTTTTCACTGGAGTCTGAGTGACAGCAAGTCTCCTCAAGTCTCCAGGACTCTTCCCAGTATTCTGGCCGTTCTCAATAATGCTGTCGTTTGGATGGTCTCTACTCGTCCGCCAACTTCCTAGTCCTCTAGTCCCTTTAGTAATCCTTTAGTTACTGTTCCAAACGCACCAATTACAATTGGTATAATTGTCACCTGCATGTTCCACAGTTTTTTCAATTCCCTAGCAAGGTCGAGGTACTTATCCTTCTTTTCACATTCTTTCAGTTTTATTCTGTGGTCAGCCGAGACAGCAAAGTCGACAATTTTGCAAATTCTCTTTTTTTTCTTTTTCTTTTTTTTTTTTTGTTGTTGATTATAATTAAGTCTGGTCTTCTGGCCGGGATTAGGTGATCCGTTTGTATGTTAAAGTCCCATAGGAGTTTATGCGTGGCATTTTCTAGGACAGATGCTGGGTTGTGCATATACCATTTGTTAGTATGGACGAATTCAAATTTCTTACACATTTCCCAGTGTATTTATTATTATTATTATTATTATTATTATTATTATTATTATTATTATCTAAAAAATAGAATATTTTTAAAATGAGATAAAAGCTCGGCTATCTCTTCTTTTTTTCCTTTTTTTTTTCTTGCTAACCACCGAACAAACTCTTCCTGCCCAGGATTTGATAGAAATGTCGATAAGAGGTATTAAAATACTATTTTATTTCCGTGTTCCAGGAGAGTTAGGTTAATTTTTCTTCATCTTATTTTTTATTCGTGATTTTTACTTCTTTTTACTTTAACTTTTTTTTTTTTTTTTTTTTTTTGTAACTTGATTTGCTTAGTCATTTGTTTATAACCGTTTTCTGTGGAAGCAGGTGCAGCTTGATCGGTCGTAGAGGGCGAGCGGACGAAAGGGCAAGAGGGTTGGACTGGGAGACCCAAAATTCCGTCTAGTTTTTTTGTGGGGTGGGGTGGGCTGGGAGGGGGTGCATTTTATCGTTTTGCTCATCAGCAGCAGAGGACTCCCTTCAGAGAGAAACTCGTTTGGAACAGAACGAACAAGAAATGTTAAATGACTTTGATCCCAACATAATTGGAACAGCAATTGCGTTTTTTAATCTGACCAATCGTTTCTCAGCCTCTGATCTCTCTCTCTCTTTTTCTCTCTCTCTCTCTCTCTCTCTCTCTCTCTCACACACACACACACACACACACACACACACACACACACACACGCGCGCGCGCGCGCACGCGCGCGCTCATTGCCTCCACTTCTCCCTTCTTGCCTCTAACACATTTTCTTCCAAACTCTCAACATTTTTCTACTTCACCTTTCTGTAGTATTTCAAAACCACTCCCCATTAATTCTCCCCACAATGCTTCTCCCCTGGAGCCATTTCTCTATACGCACTCTTTATCCCCTCAGAATCTTTTTCTCTTTCTACCCCCAATCCATCTCACTTCCCACTCCTCTCTCTCACTCTATCTGACTTTCTCTCTCTCTCTCTTTCTCTGTGTGTTTCTGAGACCCTCTCTTACTCTGCTCCTACCCCACTCAATACTTTCCATTCTGCCACACATTTTAATTTTCTGGATTTCCCCGCTTACATTCTCTCTCTCTCTCTCTCTCTCTCTCTCTCTCTCTCTCTCTCTCTCTCTCTCTCTCTCCCATCATTATCTTCTTGCCCCCCCCACACACTCACTTTCTTCTATACACTCTAATTTTTTTTACTTTACCTTCCTGTAATTTCCTAACGACTCCCCATTCACTCTCTTCCTCTTTTCCCCTCAAATTATTTCTTTCTTTACGCTTTTCTTCCCCTCTCAATATTTTTCCTTCTCGATTTTTCCCATCATACAGCCTGTCCCCACACACTCCACTTATACTTTTCCACCCTCTCTACTTTCTCTCTCTCTCTCTCTCTCTCTCTCTCTCTCTCATACGCACAGTGAGAGGTCATTCTTTTTTCCTCTATTTCCTCTCTCTCTTTCTCTCTATCTCTCTCTCTCTCTCATTATTCTCTCTCGTCATTCTCTGTTTCTTTTATTTTCTATCCACCCTCTCTCTCTCTCTCTCTCTCTCTCATACGCACAGTGAGAGGTCATTCTTTTTTCCTCTATTTCCTCTCTCTCTTTCTCTCTATCTCTCTCTCTCTCATTATTCTCTCTCGTCATTCTCTGTTTCTTTTATTTTCTATCCACCCTCTCTCTCTCTCTCTCTCTCTCTCTCTCTCTTTCATCATTCTCTCTTTTACCACTTTTCTCTTCCTCTTTCTCTATCCCTCTTCTCTCATCATACTCTCTCCTCATTCTCTGTGTTTCTCTTCCTCTATCCCCCCTTTTTTCTCTCACATCATTCTCTCCCTTTCTCTTTCTACCTCCCCTTCTCTCTCTCTCTCCCTCTCTCTCTCTCTCTCTCTCTCTCTAAAAATCATCTTTAATACACCCTAATATTAGTACAAGGTTGCAATCTATTCTCTCTGTTGCTGGACCTCCATCCGTTATATAGTCATGTTAAACATGGAGGTCATTAGGTGGTTTTTCCAACCTGCCTTTATAACAGAGATAGCGTGCCAGGGTCTTCTGACAGACAGGCGACACTGTAAACTCGTATATTTATATGAGAAAGGAATTTCGAATCACAATGTCGCGAAATGAAAATTTATCATCACGCTGTTTGGTCACGTGTAAGGCAAGATGATGCAGATATGGAGACTTACAGATTTAGGCAGATTTTAGTTGATCAGAGAAGTCACAGACCCATGACAAAGAAGTGGGGAAAACTTCTTGCATCCAAAGCATTTTGAATGTACTGATCTTATGTAATATTGCTATGATGTACTTTACTTTCATGGTTATGACCTCGCTCTGTCTATCTGTCTGTCTCTCTGTCTGTGTCTCATATATATATACATATATATATATATATATGTGTGTGTGTGTGTGTGTGTGTGTGTGTGTGTGTGTGTGTGTGTGTGTGTGTGTAATATATTTTTTAAAATCCTCGTGTATAATACGCAGAGAATTTTAGAATTTATTGCTGCTAAATTTAACCTAAATTTGATATTTATTCGACTTATTATTGGTTCATGCTGACTGAATATAAGAATTTACGTAATTTACATTGTCATCAACCGAAAAAGACATCGACACGCGGCTAACGAAGGCGTGGACAGCTATCGATAGGCTATCGATCCTATGGAAATCAGACCTGACCGATAAAAGGAAACGCAGTTTCTTCAGGCAGCGGTCGTGTCGATATTGCTATATGGATGCACTACTTGGACGCTAACAAAACAGCTAGAGAAGAAGCTAGACGGTGATTACACAAGAATGTTGCGAGCAATATTGAACAAGTCCTGGCGGCAACACCCAACAGGGCACCAAATATACGGCCACTTGCTTCCCATCACGACAACTATCCAAGTTAGACGAACCAGACATGCAGGACACTGCTGGAGAAGCAGAGACGAGCTCATAAGTGATGTACTCTTATGGACCCCAACATATGGCCGAACAAAAGCAGGACGACCAGCTCGAACATACATACAGCAGCTGTGTGAGGATACGGGATGTAGCCCTGAAGACCTGCCTGAGGTAATAAACGATAGGGAGAAGTGGCGAGAGAGGGTCAGGGATATCCGTGCTAGTGGCACGACATGATGATGATGATGATGATGACATTGTCTCGAAACACAAAATTTACGCAATATTTAGAAGAAACAATTCAAGAATGCAACAAGCTATCGGCGAAAATAAGTCTACATTAAGAGAAAGAAAATTATAAACAAACACATTCCAGTGGATATTTCTCTGTAACGGTGTGAAACACATAAGTTAAGATAATAAATATAACTTACTTTCAGTCATTCCGTCTTAAATATAGTGAGGCATGTGGCCAGAAAAAATTTATCTTATTGTTCTCGTCAATAATATACACTACTAAGTTTTGGGAAAACAGTGCAACTTATACACAAATTATTAGAGTATATATATATATATATATATATAGGGTGCGGAAGCAAAATATGGAATGATTTTTAAAACGTTTTTTTCTGATTAGTCCATTTCTTAAAGAATAACATGATAAATCAAAATTTTCATGAATAGGTCTATTATTCAAGAACTTCATTAAAATTCAGCCCAATGAGTCAGCAAGAAAAGAAACTACAAAGAATCTATGATTTGCTTAACGCCGAAACCAAGCAAAAAAAAAAAAAATTCCGAAATAATTGGAGCCTCTCTATGGCCTCCATCAAGCCCAGATTTTAACCCCCTTGATTACGCTATATGGGTCGTTTTAGAAAATAAAACAAATGTAACTTTCCATCCAAATATTAGTTCACTTAAGACTGCTATTGAGGAGGAATAGAATAAAATTTTAGAAGAATTTATTTTGAAGGCATGTAAATCGTTTCGAAAGCATGTTGATACAATAACTGAAAAAATGGTGGCCATATTGAGCAAATTTACTGTTTTGAATCTATCTTCTGATTTTTTGTCCATTTATAAAATCATAATTAATCTTGTTTTATAATTGAGTCGTTTATTATTATACTAGAATATTCTGAATTTTGCTTCCGCACCTTGTATATATATATATATAGTTTCTTTACTACTTCTGATGCCCAGCTATTCACCAATATCACATGATAGTAGATAGGATTCTAATTATACTGTAACTCAAAGCTAAATTCATTCATCTCTCACGAAAAATCTCACTCCCCAGTTATTTTAAATCCGTTAATAATGAATCATTCATTATCTTGAATATTTTTAGAGTTGATTATTTTACACATTTGATAGTTTTTCACACCGGCATTAGCTGATAGTTTTCCACTGGAGTCTGAGTGAGAGCAAGTCTTCCCAAGTCACCAGGACTCTTCTTAGTATTCTGACCGATCTCAACAATACTATTCTCTTATTTCCAAGTCTTCCATCCCTTAGGTCACTGTACCGAGCGCACTAATTATAATTGGTATCACCATCACTTTCATGTTCTATAGTTTTGTTGGGGGGGGGGGTTCAGTTCTCTAGTAAGGTCTAAGTACTTTTCTCTCTTTTCGCTTTCCTTCAGTTTTACTACTATGTGGTCAGCCGGGACGGCAAAGTCCACTATTCGGTAGGTTTTTTTTTTTTTTTTTTTTTTTTTTGTAGACTATCCCTTGGTCTGATCGTCTATCCGGAATTAGGTAAATCCTTTGTATTATTATTATTATTTGTTTGTTTTTTTAATCTCTTCTTGGGCATCTCCGCTTTTTACTATCATTTCATGTCATCTTCTTAAAAAGAGAGAGAGAGAGAGAGAGAGAGAGAGAGAGATTTTTTGTCGAGAATATATGTACACTCGGGAGACCTGGGTTCAATCCCAGGTCGAGTCATACCAAAGACTTTAAAAATGGAACTTGATACCACCTTGCTTAACACTCAGCATTATAAGGTAAGGTTCAAGGGTAAAGTGGAGCAATCCAGGGAATGGAGTAGCGCCCTCCCCTACACCTTGGTGTAGTAGCTATCGAAAAGGGAGCCTTCGGGTCACCCTCGACTATGGTCGCTAACTTTACTTTATTCATACAATGTCTGTATACAGATCAAATTCTATTTAGTAATTAATCCGATAATTCTTAAAATGCCATCCTAAATTCTTTTTCTGGCTATGTTTTCCGAAACCATTCAATTCAATCTTAAAATTTTCCCACTACTGCTATTTTTATTTGATTAGGCAATTTATTCCAAAGATATATTACTCTACTAGCAAAAAAAAATCCCATCGGTTTTTAAAATTTGCCTTGATTATATATTTTCAGTTTGAGGAGAAATATCTAAAAAATATCTACCATAATTAAAAATTTCATTGATTATTTTGAAAGTTTCAATTAGATCCCCCGCTTGTATTTCTTTCTTGAAAAATTGTAAATCTTAATTTCTCTAATCTTTCACTGTAACTGTAATCTTTTACTCTTTTTATTAGTTTAGACACTCTCCTTTGTATGCCCTTTAATTTCTATATCACACTCCAATTTCCATGTCTCAACACAAAAGCCCAGGCTTAAGTAAAATATTCCATTTGAGATCTTATTAAGGTTTTTTTATATTTTTAAAAGATCATTTGGCCCACTTGAAACAATACTTCTCACTATCCAGCCAATCATTCCATTTGCCCTAAATGCAATAGACAAAACCAACCCCTAGTTCGCTTTCCTCATTTACTTTTTATTTGATTTGCTTGATTTCTATTTTACTTTCATGTTTTTCGATCCAGAATATGGTACTTTACCTTTTTCAACATTGTCGAGGATTATTCTCACATTGTTCGATCACGAATAGGAATAATCATTATCTACACTCTTCTTTTTTTTTATTTGTCGTCGGTTTTATTTTTGTTATCATTCTCTTCAATTTTTTTTTGTTTTTACATTAATTCGCTTCTTTTCGTTTTGTTTCTTTTCATTTATTCCAGTTTTTATGGTATGCTTACTTTTTAAATTTTCTTTTTATATACTCTCTCTCTCTCTCTCTCTCTCTCTCTCTCTCTCTCTCTCTCTCTCTCTCACACACACACACACACACACACACACACACACACACACACACACACACACACACACACACACACTCTTCTTTCTTAACTCGCTTCTTTTCGTTTTGTTTCTTTTCATTTATTCCAGTTTTTATGGTATGCTTACTTTTTAAATTTTCTTTTTATATGCTCTCTCTCTCTCTCTCTTTCTCTTTCTTTCTCTCTCTCTCTCTCTCTCTCTCTCTCTCTCTCTCTCTCTCTCTCAGTTCCATGTTGCGTGATCCCAAATTTCTGTGTCTAATTCCTAGTGATTAACCAATCGTTGTTTTATCTGCGATCCGTTTCTTCTGATTGGTTGATTCGGTGCTTCCATGTTGGCGCCATTCGCTATCTTTCCATGCCGACAGCATCCTTCTGATTTCATCTTGACAAAAGAGCGCCACCCCTTTAACCAACACCATGACACTTGAGATGACATACGTTTAACCGGCTTTAATTAACAAAAGAACAGTGGAGTTTGTTTTTTTTTTTGTTTGTTTGTTTGTTGGTTTTGTTGTTTTTAGTTGGGAGGGAAGATTGGGGGGTGAGGGGTGTCTGCAGGCCAAGCTATCTTTTCTTGTCTCGTTTTCATTTACGTCTCTAATTCTAATTCAGAATTAAGTCTTTTGCATTTGTTTAACTTTCTTTTTATTGTACACAGGTCTTAAAATTAAATTTAATTTCATGGTTTTTGTGTAGCAAATATCTGGGCGCAAGAGATAAATATGATAGATAACAGCATATTTGAAATCACAATTTAAGTTGTGATTTAAGTTTTATATTCAAATGTGTATTATTATTGGCCATTTTTTTTTTCAATTATATACAATACTAGCTGAATACTCGCCTTTCGGCTGAGATTTTAAGCTAATAACACTGGACTATTATATACAATACTAGCTGAATACTCGCCTTTCGGCTGAGATTTTAAGCTAATAACACTGGACTATTGTAAGAACTTGTTTGCTTTCTTTGTTATAATAGCCTATCAACCTTCGTGGGTTATTCAATGTCAAATCCATCCTTTGTCTAAGAACAGTGGTGGTACTATCTAACTCACAGCTGGGGAGATAAGGGCGTTCATACCTTTCTCAAGGATATTAGTCCGAAAGGAAACGTAAAAGCATGATTGGAGCTCAAACTCGCTTGCAGTGCAGCACTTTAACCACTCCGATACCAAGAACTAATAAGTAAATTAATGTTTTTGAGCGGATATCTTTTATGGGACTCCTGGTATCCGTTACTCGCACTTCAAATATAAGCGCAACAAAATGATTTTTAAAGCCTTGATTTTCTTGTGATTGGATAAAAAGAATCTTCGAATAAGTGCATACCTCTGATTTCTGGTAATGAATTTTTTAGTTAGATGTCTTCTATATACGACTGAAAAGATAAATATCTGATTTAGCTAACAAATAATGGCCTAATTTAACCTTCTCACAAACAAAAATCGAATCTCTCGCTAAAACTTAAAATATTTTGAAAATTCAAAAATAGTTAATACTTTAAAAACATAATCAGATATTTCATTAAAAATCACAGTCCTTAAGTTGCGCACTAAGAAACTAGTTGGTTGATTGATTGGCAGGTTTTATGGCATGTCTCTCGATGTAAACGGGATAGTAAGTAAAGTTGGCGACCTTTAGTCGAGGTTGGCTATTTCAATACCTACTACACCGAGATGAAGGGGAGGGCACTACTCCTTCCCCAGAATTGCTCCACTTTACCCTTAATACGTACCTTATAATGTTGAGTGCTAAGCAAAGAGGTATCAAGTACCATTTTTAAAGTCTTTGTTGCCCAGTTAGCTGCGACTGTAGAATACACCGACTGGACTCCCTCATGAGTGTCCTGGATATGACACTAAACGATCTGATGGTGAAGTTCCAGTGATGCTGGAGCTTTGGGGAATGCGGAGTACCACTTCATTGCCATTGCTCCCAAGCCCACTCTGGACCGGAGTGGTAGCACCTGATAGAGTCCTATCTATGGGTTAAATAGAACACACTATTTACTTATGCTAAACTGAATTGTTTGAATTAGAACTGTTTGACTAAACTGAATAGCTTGAAATAGAAATGCTTTTGACAATTAAACTGTACTTAGATTTAAACTGCGTGCTTATGCTAAACTGAATTGTTTGAAATGGAACTGTTTTTGACATTGAAACTCTACTTACTCTAAACTGAATTGTTTTATATAGAACTGTTTTGCCATTCAACTGTGTGTAAACAAAAACTTTACTTATACTAAACTGAATTAGCTGAATTAGAACTGTTTGAATAAACTGAATAGCTTGAAATAGAAATGTTTTTGACAATTCCACTGTGTACTCATGCTGAACTGAATTGTTTAAAATAGAACTGACAATTTGAATATAAAGGGTTTGGCGTTAAATAACCTACAAAGGTCGATATGCCATAAGGCCAAAAGAAAGAATATAAAGTCTTTGGTATGACTCGACCTGGGATTGAATCCCGGTCTTCCGGACCATTGGCAAAAAATCTACCCACTCGACCAAATGACAAATAAAATATATTTCAAATAAATCATCCTAAATTTGCATAAAAGCTACTCTACATATTTCATTTTTTATAATGACTAACTCGCAACCCATTTGTACGAGGGTCATTCAATAAATAAGGGGAATTTTTTTTTCAGAAGGATTTTTGCGAATTTTTTTTTTTCTGAAATATCTTTTCCTGAAATTTTTTTCGAAATTTCCCCCACCATTTTTTTTCTTTTTTTCAGATTTTTTGTTGTTTTTTTTGCATTGTTCAGTATTTGGTTTATCACAAAAAATATTCTAATCTTACAAAAATATTATTTTTGAAACTATTCAAAATGGTCGCAAATCAAGCAAATGCTCCAAACTTAAACAGTGGTTTGTCATCAAACATTGTGAAATTTACAGAATATGTGATGTGTACGGAGAAGCATATTTTAGTCAAAAAATGGTTACAAACGGGTTAAACAACAAACCTAAGTTCACGGAGAGGAAACACACTGACTCTCCGATAAAAAAAAAAAGTTACGAGTGACAGTGGTTAGTAAAGGTCATGGTGACAGTCTTTTGGTATACGAAAGGGGCCATCACTATTAATTTCCTCGAAAAAGGTGCAACTTTAAACAGCACTTCCTACTGGCAACTCCTTAAGCAAAGTATAACCTTATTTATTGAATGACCTACGTAATATGAGCAAGTAGTTGTAACTTTACCGTCGAGCTAGACTAGACTCCTTACACAGGGGATTTGTTTAGAATTGTGAAGTTTTGAGTAAAACCAGCTACTTTTTTTTGGATAAGCTGATGACGGAAGAATATAGCATCAGTTTCCCCAATCGAATTCTCCTACATCGGTAATTTACCAAGGCTACATCTATAGCCAATATTAAGCTATAGATGGAGGAAGGATAGAAGGATTCACGACTTTGCAAAAGATATTAGTTCCTTCCAATTTGTAACTTTTCTGCCTCATGCACTTCCATTTATATATATATATATATATATATATGTATAAAAGTAAAAGTAAAGTTGGCGACCTTAGTCGAGGCCGACCCGAATGCTCCCTTTTCATTAGGCGAGGGCACAATTCCTTTCCCTGGATTGCTCCACTTTACCCTTGATCCGTACCTTATAATGCTCAGTGTTAAGCAAGGCAGCATCAAGTGCCATTTTTTGAGTCTTTGGTATGAATTGAGATTGAACCCCGGTCTCCCGAGCCATTCGACGAACTCTCTACCCACTAGGCCAATGGACCGGTAAAGCATGCTTTGTTATAGACCACAGAGTATTTTTTTGTGTGTGATTTTTATGTTTAGACGTTCAAGTCTTGTTTCTTTTCGTATGTTGGGATCCAAATGGTGAAGAAAGAGTCCCCTATTTACCCAAGCGCTTTCAACCATGTCTCTAGTCGTCCTCAGGGGAACTATTGGGTTTCTTGTTTTTGCTTTTGTTTTTTGTGGTTTTTTGTTTTGTTTTGTTTTTGTTTTGTTTTTTGTTTGTTTTTGTTTATTTTTTGTCTTTTTGGTTGGAGTTTTATTTATTTGGGAGGTTTTTTTTTTAATTTTGTATTGTTGGTCCATTCGGTTTGGAGGACTTCTAAGGTTAGTTATGAGATATGTTTAGCATATTAGTGCCAGTGTTAAATGCTGTTTTGTTTATGTCAGGTTCTTATTTTTAATGCATATTGCGATTTTTATTGCTATTTTTATAGAGAATTCTTGTGCTATTATTGAGAATCTTTCCTATATTGGAGGATGTGAGTTTTTCGGTGTCTTTGTTATAATTTGTAATTTGATGTTGTTTTATGGCACTAGTATCTGAGAGGTGGTATGTGAGCCGACGAGAGAGTGCCGTTGTAGTGTGGCCAATGTTGTGTGGCTATATATGTGTATGGAGAGACACGTGTTGTGTAATCGTCGTAGGAAATGGACACGGCGACACTAGTTCAAAACCTGCATGAGACTGTTTGCATTACACATAACGCTAATACCCATTGGAAAGGTATAAATCCAATCATTCTCTCTCCAGAGGGTAAATTGTTGAAATCCTTAAATTTGATAAGGCTACCAGTCAAGAAGGAAAACTCTGATGTCAAACCTTTTAAGCTCCGCTTAGAATTACTTTGTGTCGCATCCTGCTCGGCGGGACTGGTAAATACACACACACACACACACATATATATATATATATATATACAAGAGTCCCTCTTGCGTTGTGGTTAACATGCGGCACTGTGACATCATTATCGTAGTTATATATATATATATATATATATGTATATTTATATTCTGGGGAGTTGTGACCTTCTGCCAAATAAAATCTTGACCTTTCCTGTGTCTTTAAAACATCTCTTACTCGTTTAGGCATGAACTCAACATGAGGAGATAAAAGACAGGTTCATGCCTTTCATGAGAGCATTTACGTATTGCCAGCTAATCTAAATCTGGGAATTCAAGAAATCGTCAATTCCAAACCTTGAACACAGAAAAAATATCTGAAGGCGCTAAATCTTGCCAATCGATAATGTCTCCTCGTGCATGACAATATTCGATCACACACAAGTATCAGGACAAGGGAGATAATCGCTTTAGTCGAGTAGACAACTTTACTGCACCCTCCATACTCATTATATTTGGCACCTTCAGACTATCATCTCTTCGGCCCCAGGAAAGAGGGTTTAAGAGGCAAACATTATGCCAGTGACAAGGAAGTGAAAACTTCAGTGATGAGCAAGTGGCTCTCTGAACAGTCAACAGAATTTTACGAGGCTGGGATACATGCTCTCATTTGAAGGTGAAACGTTGCTATTGAAAGAAACGGTGACTATGTGGAGGAGTAGGGATGTGATCCACTGAGGACTAGCTTTATTTTGATGTATGATATATGTTCTTGTATCGGTAATCATTCCTGTATTAAAGAAAAAAAGGCATTACTTTTTGACTCACCCTCGTATTTTTCTTATAGAATCCCATTTAAGTAACAAGTTGTACCATTAAAGAGTTCAGAGATATGTTCTCCCAGATCGGGTTTTGATAGACTTGCATTTGCTGATTATTCACATTAGTAGCAATTGGTATCTTTCATAGAAGATCAAATAAAATCAAGTATGCGAAAACCTCCAACACCTCTCGCTGTATTGTTGCAAAGACCACGGTCTGGACAATTTCAAGTGTTTCTTCGAATGTCTAATTCGTCAAATATCGCCCTGATGTTTTCGGTATGATTTCAAGTGTGCAGTCTATGAGACTTATGACTGTAATCTTCATTCTGTACACTTTTTCATCTCCCAGGCAAGGTCCTAGTACTTTTTTCCCAATTTTTCACTCTTCGTTATAACTGTATACTTAAATCAATTATTAATGATGTATAGGTAAATAAATAAAGATGAATGAAATATAAAATGATTAAAGTCTAATTAATTTCATTGGATAGTAGTAGTAGTAGTTTAATTTTGTTTCTTTATTTAATGGCGTATCAAACTTCACGGGTTATTTAACACCAATACCATCCTTTTTGTAGTACTTCTATCTAACCAATAGCGGGTGAAATAATAGGCTTGATACCTTTCTCAAGGATACATACCCGAAAATGAATGTGATATAGTGACTGGAGATCGAACTCGTTCACTACGATGTCACTGTCCAGCTCGTTAGCCACTACTCTCATCAGTAGTAGCAATAGTAGCAGTTTAGTTATGATTAAAATTCATAGCTATAATCTTTGCAAAACATATAATCAAGTTCGTCGCTATTATGTATATTAAGCCACCGTCGTCAGGAGCACATGCTCCGTCCCCGCCCAGAACTCTGATATTTACCCAGCCACACCCTACTTATCATCATCGTAGTTACCATCAGTATCGTCACCTCCAGCTTCTTCATCAAAATTAATACAGCCCCACCCACCACCCATACTTGCATCCACAGCCGCCACCTCCGTTACAACCACTCTCAGTAACATCATCATCCATGTCTCTGCTATGGTCAGGAGGCTTACTCTTCCACCATCACTGTTCCTGCTACTCTGCCGGCACCCATCTCCTCCCACCCTTGCCGCCACTTGTTGTGTATTGCCGTGTCATTTTGTTGTAGAAACAACGCTGCCCACGGGGGACTAAAAGCCCAGGAATATGCAGATGCACAAACGTCATCTGCTGCCATGGCAACGAGGGGAAAGAGAAGGGATGGTTGGGGTGGAAAGAGGAAGTATTGATGTTTTCCACTCGGCGGTCACGAGAGACTGAGAATAGAAAAAGTCATAAAAGGAGATGATTTTCTTCTTTTCCTCGACATTGTTTCTTTTCTCCAACTCCCTCTCTCTCTCTCTCTCTCTCTCTCTCTCTCTCTCTCTCTCTCTCTCTCTCTCTCTCTCCTTTTTATCTCTCTTTTCTCTCTCTCTCTCTCTCTCTCACTCTCGCCCTTCATCTCTCTTCCCCCCCTTTCTCTTATTCTCTCACTCTCTTTCTTTCTCTCTCTCTTTCTCTTTTTCTGCCTCTGTCTCTATCTCTGTCTGTCTCTCTCTCTTTCTCTCCACACGCACACACACACACACACACATATATATATTTGTGTGTGTGTGTGTGTGTGTGGAGAGAGAAAGAGAGAGAAAGAAAGACAGAGATAGAGACAGAGACAGATAGAAAAAGACACACACGCAACCACACCCACATGTGTGTGTGTGTGTGTGTGTGTGTGTGTGTGTGTGTGTGTGTGTGTGTGTGTGTGTGTGTGCATTTCTCAATCTGTCTCATTTTCAAAACCTTTTCTCTCAATCTCTCCAGCACTCACTCGATCGCTATCTATCTTTTTCAGATTCATATATGTCTGCATAAATATATTTATTAATGTGGGATCAAATGCGTCTATTTCTCTCTCTCTCTCTCTCTCTCTCTCCTCTCTCTCCTCTCTCTCTCTCTATATATATATATATATATATATATATATATACATGTTTGTCTCTATCCCCTCACCTACCCACCGATCTCTATTGAATCACGTGACTCAAAATGGTTGGCTAGAGCGCAGAGTAGGTGGTAGACATTTTCACATGACTAAAGAAAAGGTTAAAATTTCCAAGGAGACTATAGGCCATTAAATCGAGACAATGAAACAAAAAAGTAGATAGATAGATAGATAGATAGATAGATAGATAGATCTCTGAATGGTTCCAACAAATAGATATATGGTACATCTAAATATCTACTTCTATGTATCTGTATTGAATTAATTAATTCAATTTAGATAAAGATTTGTTTATCATTATCATTAATTATTTTGACGAGTATTATTTAAATAAAAGCACCTAGAATTTGTTTTGGTTTGTTTAACGTCATATCATCCCCTTTAAGGGTCATTTGTAAATATTTGTTTATAATTACAACTGTTTAGACTATCAACCTTCCGTTGCAATCATTTTTTAATGAGAGTTTTTATTCGTCAATAAGAAGCATTGTTTGGTTGCCCAATCGGCTGGGTCTGTAGAATATGTCAGCAGCATCTCTGCCGAGGGGTAAAGCCCCTCCCCTAACGAGTGTCTTTGATAGGACATTAAACTGCATCTGATGGTAGTGTTCCAGCTCTGGAACTTAGGGAACTTACCATTACCACTTTGACCTGGAGTGGTAGTACCTTTTAAGGTTTCATCTCCCTCATGAGTGTTCTGGATCTGACATTAAACAATTTGATGGTGAAGCTCTAGTAATGCTGGAGCTTTGGGAAATGCAGAGTACCCCCTCATTGCCATTGCTCCCAGATCCTCTGTGGCTTGGAGTGGGAGCACTTGATAGGGTCCTATCTATGGGTCAAATAGAACTGTTTGACATTTAAACTGAGTGCAAACAAATGACATATGCTAAATTGAATTGTTAGAAATAGAACTGGTTATCGTTTTCCTTGTGTAAACTAATGACTGATATTTGATTGAGTTGTTGGTGATGCATAGTAATACTTGGAACCATTTAACTGTGTGGAA
>OY757918.1:70099122-70104122 GCA_963585895.1 Sepioteuthis lessoniana | reverse complement strand
CATAGACACATGTGCGTATGTGTGTGTGAAAGAAAGAAAGAAAGAAAGAAAGAAAGAAAGAAAGAAAGAAAAATGGCTTTGAGCCAGACTAATCAACGTTTAGTTTATGTCTGCCGCTCCTGGAGTGGGACACGCTCAGTATTATATTTTGGGGGTAAATATAAATTAAGAGAGCTTATCTATATGCATATTACTAGGATCCACATTTTATATATTAAAAAAAACACTTAAAAATTAAAAACTGGATAAATACGTCCCAAAAAATAGCCCTTCTCCCTTGTTTCATTCAGTCAGGATACCAGAGTAACAATCTATCTCTTCTTCCCTAGCTATAAAGAAATAGCTGGACAGTCTGGCACTTAAGCCTTGGTACGGCAATCTGTCTCGGAGAAGGAAAACCTTGAATTCAAACTAGTAGTACTCTACTTAGAAATCGACTTTATGTTACATCCTGCCCGCGGAGGAGAGATTGGATTTGAGCGATTAAATTGGATTAATTCTAACGACATATCAACCTGTCATGGGTTATTTCAAGCCAAGAAGTAAAGGAATTACGTTTATTATACGTTCCTATTTACATCACTTATGAAGCTTTATGAGAGTTTTTTTTGGGGGGGGATCGCAGTCGTATTGAATACGGACAATTTTTAAACAGACTCTAATAGGAACTACCATTCCGGGTCCGAGTGGAACTGGGAGTAATGGTAATAAAATGTACTCCACACTCCCCCGGGCGCCTCGGGTAGTGTAATGGCTAGCAAGCTTGACTAGCAAACCAGCAAGAGTGGGTTCAAGTCTAATTGGGTGCTCCATTCATTCAGCCTTGTGCCACATCTAAGAAAAAGCCTAATAACTTACTACTCCTCACTACCCAGAGCCCCTGAACTAGAGCCTCAATATTACATGCAGTTTAGTGACATATCCAGAACACCTGTTGCAGAGGGGGGTTACTGCTCAACAGTTGGTAAAACATTGTTTTATCAACTGCATTTTACTTCCTGCTAAACATCTTCAAAATTGTGGAACATTATCACTAAAGATAAAAGGCTTATTTATTACGATTATATGAAGCGTCGAAAATCCTGGATGAGCCAAGAAAAACCGGCAGTTTTAGCAGAAATTCATTGGAAGAGGAAAGGCATACTTTTATTATAATTACTCTTAGAAAATTTAGGGGTGTTGTCCTTGTGGTGTGATGGTTAAAGCGATGGACTGCAAAATCGTAGTACGCGAGTTCGTACTCCAGTCGCGGTATTACGTTCAATTTCGAGCAAATACCCTTGGGAAAGGTATGAACCCCCTTATCCTCCCAGCTATGGGTTAAATAGTACCACTACTGTTCTTCTAGGTGAATGGCTTTGGCATTAAATAACCTACAAAGGTTGATATGCCATTAAACAAAGAAACCAAACCAAACTAGAAAGCTTGGCTTTTGCAATAACTAACCCACAAAGGTTGATAAGCCATTGAACAAAGAAACCATCCCAAGATCACCAATTACAATTGGTATAACTGTCACTTTCATCTTCCATGGTTTTTCAAATTTATAACCAAAGTCCAGGTTATTTTTATGAATTTTATTATTATTGTTTACTCCTTGAGATTTTTTCACGTCAGTTTTAGCTGATGGTCATTCAATGGAGTTTGAATGACAGTAAGTCTCCTCATGTCTCTCGGACTCTTCTCAGTATTCTGGCCGTTCTTAATAACTTAATTTGTCCAAGTGCTCCAGTCCCTTTAATAATCTTTTGGTGACTGTACCAAAAGCACCAATCACGATTGATATAAGTGTCACCTTCATGTTCTACAGATTTTTCAATTCCCGAGTGAGGTCCAGGTACTAAGCCTTCTTTTCACTTTCTTTCAATTTTACTCAATAGACAGCCTGGACAGTAAAGTCCACAATTTTGCAAGTTCTTTTTTCTTTTTTGTTGATTATTATAAGGATTGGTCTTCTGGCCGAGATTAGGTGATCCGTTTGTATGTCAAAGTCCCATAGGAGTTTATGCGTGTAATTCTCTAGGACATGGGGTTGTACATATACCATTTGTTAGTATGGTCAAATTTGGCATCTTCGCTTTTTACTATCTTCTCACTTCAGCTTTTTAAACTCAATTATTTTAAGAGAATCTGAGCACAGAATATATACACTATTAATACAATATCTATATACTGCAGATCAAATTCTGTTTCGTAATTCATCCGATACTTCCCAAAAATATACTCTTAAATTGTTTTAAAAAATTTTTTCTCAAATCATCCAATTTAATCTTAATTTTTTTTTTTTACGTTATTTCTGTTTTTTATCTGATTAGGCAATTTGTTCCCAAAATATATTTCTCTATTCGCAAAAAAAAATCCAATTGGTTAGTAGACTTAGTTTTTGAAATTTGTCTTAACAAGGAATTCGATTTCGAAGAGAAATATTTTTAAGAATGTCCTCTATGATGAGAAATTCTATTTTTTTAGAAAGTTTCAATTGGATCACCTCTCGTTCTTCTTTCTTGTAAAATAGTTAATCCTAATTTTTCTAATCTCTCCTTGTAACTGTAATATTTTACTCTTTTATTAGTTTTGTCACTCTTCTTTATATGCCCACCAATCTCAATATTACGCTCCAATTTCCAACAGTGGTTTGGTTGGTTGGTTGGTTGGTTGGGTTTTATGGCATATCAACCTTTGTAAGTTATTTAACGCAAAATCCATTTTTATGTAAATAATCTGTTCTATTTAAAACAATTCAGTTGAGCATAAGTTCACAGTTTAATTGTCAAAAACATTTCCATTTCAAACTATTCAAGCAGTTATATGTAACAATTCAGTTAAGTGTAAATACAGTTTTAATGTCGAAAAACAGTTCCATTTCAAATAATTAAGTTAAGCATAAGCACGCTGTTTAAATGTAAGTACGGCTTAATTGTAAAAAAACATTTCAATTTCAAGCTATTCAGTTTACTCAAACAATTCAGTTTATCATAAGTATGATGTGTAGTTCTATTTGACCCATAGATAGGATCCTATCAGGTGCTACTTCTCTGGGCCAGAGTGGACCTGGGAACGATGGCAATGAAGGGGTACTCCGCATTCCCCAAAGCTCCAGCACTGCTGGAACCTCACCATCAGATTGTTTAGTATTATATCCAGGACACTCGTTAGGAAGGAGTCTTACCCCTCTGCAATGGTGCAGTCAGTGTATTCTACAGTCCCAGCTGACTGGGCAAACAGTGGTTTGATTTGATTGGGTTTATCCTATTTTTACATATATTTTAAAAATATATGATTTGTAAACCCGTTTTGTTAACTACAATTTTAAACGATCTATGCTCATTTTTCTTCTCACACAGTTAAATGGTAATCGGTATTGCTTTGTAGCAGTAACAATTTCATATCAGTCATTTATTTAGATGTCAATTCTATTTGACCCATAGATGGGATCCTATCAGGTGCTACGACTTCGTGTCAAAGTTGACCTGGGAGCAACGGTAATTAAGGGGCACTCCACGTTCCCTAAAGCTCCAAGGCTGGAGCCTCACTATCAGGATGTTTGATGTCATATCCAGGACACTCATTGAGGGATTCTTACCTTTCTGCAGAGATGCGGTCGGTGTATTCTATAGCTTCACCCGACTGGGCCACAAGCACTCACTGGGGGATTCTTACCTCTCTGCAGATATACAGTCAATGTATTCTACAGCCCCGCCCAACTGGGCTACAGGTCACTCATTAAGGGATTCTTACCCCTCTGCAGAGATACAGTCTGTGTATTCTATAGCCCCACCCAACTGGGCCACAGGACACTCCTTGGGGGATTCTTACCCCTCTGCAGTGATGCAGTCGGTGTATTCTGCAGCCACAGCCGACTAGACTAGAGGACACTCGTTGGGGGATTCTTACTCCTCTGCAGAGATACAGTCTGTGTATTCTATAGCCCCACCCAACTGGGCCACAGGACATTCATTGAGGGATTCTTACCTCTCTGCAGAGATGCAGTCGGTGTATTCTACAGCCTCAGCCGCTAGACTCCAGCACACTCACTGGGGGATTCTTACTCCTCTGCAGAGATGCAGTCGGTGTATTCTACAGCCTCAGCCGACTAGACTAAAGGACACTCATTGGGGGATTCTTACATCTCTGCAAAGACGCAGTCAGTGTATTCTGCAGTCTAAGCCGACTAGACTACAGGACACTCACTGGGGGATTCTTACTCCTCTGCAGAGATGCAATCGGTGTATTCTACAGCCTCAGCCGACTAGACTACAGGACACTCATTGGGGGATTCTTACACCTCTGCAAAGACGCAGTCAGTGTATTCTGCAGTCTAAGCCGACTAGACTACAGGACACTCACTGGGGGATTCTTACTCCTCTGCAGAGATGCAGTCGGTGTATTCTGCAGCCTCAGCCGTCTAGACTACAGGACACTCATTGGGGGATTCTTACTCTTCTGCAGTGATGCACTCGGTGTATTCTGCAGCCTCAGCCGATTGGGCTACTCAACACTGAAACCCTGGCCTGAGTACTATACTCTACATGAGCTTTTTTTGAGTTTTATAATTTTTTAGAGAACTTTTTGCTTCCCAGAAATAATATTTCTAACGATCCAGCTAATCACACCATTCGCCCTCGATACAATAGACCAAATAGGATCGTCAGCTTTAAATATATCATCAAAGCCAACGCCTAGATTGCATTACTTATTTACTTTTTCATTGTCCTGTTGCCTAATCTATATTCAACTTTAATGTTTTGGGATGCAGTAAAATGTAAACAACCTCATCTAAGATTTGAACTCAGGTCGCCAGTTGCATTTTTACGATGATGACCGTTGCACTAATCGCGCCTCCGTTTATCAATTGCCTCGTTTGATCATTTATCGTCTTTTCGATCATCACGCACAGCTTTTGTCGCGTCAATTCTATTTTGCATATTTTATTTTCCTTATCATTTCGTGAATTCTTTATTACTGTTACTGGTTTTACGTTCAATATCGGCTTGTTCATG
>OY757918.1:70049122-70096622 GCA_963585895.1 Sepioteuthis lessoniana | reverse complement strand
ATGTTAGTGAACAAAGTGATTCAAACATTTTATACAGATAAATATTTCATTCTTAGTTGCAATATTAATGTTTTAAAAACTCTTTGATTAATAAAGTCTACATCATCTTAATAATTATGCCAAACAGAATCATTTGACCCATAGATGAGATACATAATAGTGATTTCTACTCCGTTTTAAAGTAGACGTGATTGTAAATACAACAAATTGAGGTCTTCATATTACTTAAAGCATCAAAACTGGAGCCTTGGCACCGGATATCTTATTCTGAATTAGTAATGATTTGAAAAATTGAAATGTAAAGTTTGCAATATGACCTTAGATTTGTGTTTGTTCAACCACGGGTTTCCGTGATCAAATTGATTTTAAAATTTTCTGTAAAAGATAACCTAGTGACATATGATCTACGGTCTCGAGTACTTCATTTTGTTCTTTCGGATTCTGCAGTTATGGGTAAAAAGAAAGTCTTCTTTTTCGTAAATGCTGAATTGATATTTTCTGAAGACACGATAGTGTGTTTCTAAAAGGAGAAAACTTGTTGGATGTTTACGTTCAGTTGAGATGACGAGGCTAATACCACTAACTACCAATGAGGTATATAGCAGACAAAACATAACAACAGGGACGGCTCGTCTTTAGGTCGTGTGGAACTGCAGCAGCATCCTATTTTTTTCTGATCATTGCTGGTTCGACGATGAGCAATGTGGAACTGCAGCACCCCCAATTTTCTACTGATCATTGCCGGTTCGACTATGGGAAATGTGGAACTGCAGCAGCCCCTATTTTCTACCGATCATTGCAAGTTTGCCTCATCTTTGACTTTTATGAGAACCATGTGCTTCTATTTAGATGATAAGCGATTCTTATCACCCACATCCTGCAAGTAGTGAGTATGTTTACTCTACATTCACAACTGTCAAATCATCACGTGTCTGATGTACGCCCGTCAGCATCTTCATTCAACCCTGATATTACATCTTTATTACAATTACAAAAATCAGAGGTCTCAGTATAAAATTCTGTGAATTTTGTGAATTTAGCTGCTTTTTTTCTGAACTTTTAAGATTGTGGCCCCGGGCATTCCTGGATGAAGGTTCATAGCTCAAGGACTAAAAAGGTTGGGGACCTACTGAGTTTAATAAAAAATATAACTTTAACCAAGGCAATGGAAAGAGTTTGTTTGAATACATATTACTTTGGTATCTTTTTAATGGCACATCAGCTTTTGTGGGTTATTTGATGCCAAAACCGTCCTTGTAGAAGAACCACAATGGTGTTATTTAATCCATAGCAGAGGGGATAAGAGGTTTCACACCTTTTCCAATTACCCAGTCGGCTGGGGATGTAGAATACACTGACTGCTTTTCTGCAGAGAGGTAAGACCACCCCCTTGCAACGAATGTCTTGATATGACACCAAACAATCTGATGGTGAGGTTCCAGTAATGCTGAAGCTTTGGGAAATGCGGAATACCCCTTTGTTGCAATCGTTCCCAGGTCCACTCTGGCCCGGAGAAGTAGCACCTGATAGGATCCTATCTATGGGTCAAATAGAACTACACAGCTTACTTATGCTAAACTGAATTGCTTGAAATAGAACTGTCATTGACATTAAAACTGTACTTACGCTAAACTGAATTGTTTGAAATAGAACTGTTTGACAAAACGGAATTGTTTGAAATAGAACTGTTTTTGACAATCAAACTGTATACGTGTTCTAAACTGAATTGTTTGAAATAGAACTGTTAACATGTATAAAAATGGATTTGGCATTAAATAACCTACAACGGTTGATGTGCCATAAAACCCAAACAAATAAACCTTTTAATCCGAAAGTGAACGTAATAGGATGGCTAGAGATCGAACTCGCTAACTACGTTGTCACAGTCCAGCATTGTAGCCACGACGCCACAAGAAATCTCCTCCCCAATACATTTTGCATCGATCCTATTTGCGTTTGGGTGTGGAGAGTCTTAATATGCAATGTCCATCGCATAAAGCGTCTTCAATTGGAAAAAAGCATCAGAACAACCATGAACCAATTGGATTAATAAATAAAAAAGTAATGTCAACTTATCCAACGAGTCTTACTCTAACTGAGATTCCAAAATTTTAAATCGTATCTCATCTATCTATCTCAAATTTTCGATTTATAAACGATGTTTTGTTTTGTCTTTTGCCTATCTTGTTTTTGTTTTTTTTTTGTTTTTTTTTTTGTTTTGTTTTGTTTTTTGTTTTTTTTTTGTTTTTGCCTTTTTTTAATGTTTATTTTTAATTCGTATTATTCTTAGATTTCTCTACAGACTAATTTCTTTTCTTTCTTTTTTTTTTCGATAATTTTGAAATCATTTATCAGTCGCATCGTCTTCATAATCTTTCTTGTCTGTTATGACTTTGATGGTTATCATTTGCGCTTGTCTGATTTATCCTGGATTGTTCATACCCAGACTGTTTGATGTCTTTCCTCGAAACAACAATTTACTATCTTTTTGATTAACGTCCATAATGTCTATCATATATATATGTATATGCATATATATATATATATGTGTGTGTGTGTGTGTGTGTGTGTGTGTGTGTGTGTGTGTGTGTGTGTGTGTGTGTGTGTGTGTGTGTGAAAAAAACAAGATATTCAAAAGATATGTTTATTTTAAAATGACTAATATCAGCCGGCTCGGCTGTGGTTATAGAATACACCGACTGCATCTCTGCAGAGGGATAAGACCCGAATCCAACAAATGTTCTCGATATGACATTAAACATTCTGATGGTGAGGCTACAGTTTTGGAGATATGGGGAATGTGGAGTAAATAGCTCCCAGGTCCACTCTTACCCGGAGGAGTAGCACTTGATTGGGTCCTATCTATTGGTCAAATAGAACGGGTTGACATTTAAACTGCGTGTAAACAAATGTCATGGTAAATTGAATTGTTTAAATTGTTTAGAATAGAACTGTTTGATCATTTAACTGTGTCTAAATAAATGACTGATATTTAACTGAATTGTTAGTGATACATAGCAATACTTCGAACCATTTAACTTTGTTGACTTTTGCTAAATTGATTTGTTAAAAATAGAACTGTTTAATCATTTAGCTGAGTATCTACAAAATGTGTTTACAAATCATATATTCAGTAAATATGTAAAAACAGGATTTGACATTAAATAACCTACAATGGTTGATATGCCATAAAACTAAATCAAACCAAACCAATCTATAAATAATATGCCTAAGTTCAAGGTTTCGTTTGCTTTTTTTCAAACTATCATCATAGTGATGTTATTAAATGATGTTGTCTCATTCTAAAAATTGCTTTCGAATGAATAAAATCACACTGAAAATAAACATTAGCATATTTTTATATATAAATAAATACATATCTGTGTGTGTGTGTGTGTGTGTGTGTGTGTGTGTGTGTGTGAGAGAGAGAGAGGTATTTTTGCTTAATTTTTTGGTTTTATGAAATATTCAGTATTCTATATTATGGCAATGGAAAGTGTGTGTCACCTACATATTGTATCGATGTTACGGCTTTTTCTTCATCCTACCTTGTCTAAATTGGTTTCAGCCGAGTTTCTAACTTACGATCAAAAACTCGTGACCGACCTGACATTGTACAAAGAGATTATTTTCGATTACCATTGACAACGTTAGAGCCGAATATTGCAAAACTAGAAAAGCAACATCAACCACAAGTTTCGCATTGAATAAAGCAACACTAAGCATCTTTTTTTTTAATAAATATACCCTTGTATATTTACTTATTTTACTAGTGAAAATCCATTTTCGCTAGAGTCTAGTAGTTAAAGTTTAGGTGGAATGAATTAGTCATGCATCTACAATACAAAACATATTCTAACCATTTTTTATGCAATTCATAATATTTAATTATAAGAATTCGACGGTATTGTCAAAAGATCAAATATAACCCTGTCGGTTCGGGCTGTAGAATACACCGACTGTATCTCTGCAGAGAAGTAAGACTGCTCACCCCTCAATGTGTGTCCTGGATATGACATTAAACCAGTCGGCTGGGGTTGTAGAATACACCGACTGCACCTCTTCTGAGGAGTAAGATCCCCCACCAACGAGTGTCCTGTAAATGACATTAAACAAACTAATGGTGAGGCTCCAGTAATGCTGGAGGTTTGAGGATTGCGGAGTACCCCTTCATTGCCATCACTACCAGGCCCACTCAGTTCCGGAGTGGTATCACCTGATAGGGTCCGATCTGTGGGCCAAATAAATGTTTGACACTGTTGGTCAAATTAATGTTTGACATTAAAACTGAGTGCAAACAAAGGACTTATGCTAAATTGAATTCATTGAAATAGAACTGTTTGCTCATTTAACAGTTTTTAAAAAAACGACTGATGATTAATTGAATTGTTAGTGATACATTGCAATACTTGAAACTATTATCTGCGTGCCTAAATCGAAGTATTTGTATTTGATAGCAATACTTGAAACCATTTGACTGTGTGGAAATGAATGAATAGTATTGACTAGAATAATTAGTGTTAAATTACAATACTTGTAATAACTTCACTGTGTGAAAACAAAAGACTTATGCTAAATTGAATTGTTAGAAATAGAACTGTTTGATCATTTAACTGTGTAAATAAATTACTGACGTTTAATTGTATTGTTAGTGATACATAGCAATACTTGGAACCGTTTAACTGAGTGCAAACGAATGTGTAATGTCGAACCAGAATAATAAATATTATATAATAATAATTGAAACCATTTAACTATTTAGAAACAATAGTAATACTAGTGTGCAAACAAATAAATTCTAACTTAATTAATAACAAACTAATCCCTTACATATCAGGTATATCTATTAAATTGTATGCAAACAAATGACTGATATTAAATTGTTACTGTTACATAAAAATACTTGAGGGTGTCCTCGTGGTCTAATGGTTAAAGCGATGGTCTGCGGAATCGTAGTACGCGAGTTCGTACTCCAGTCACGCTATTACGTTCACTTTCGGGCAAATACCCTTGGGAAAGGTACGAACCCCCTTATCCTCCCAGCTATGGGTTAAATAGTACCACGACTGTTCTTCTAGGAGAATGGCTTTGGCATTAAATAGCCTGCAAAGGTTGATATGCCATTAAACAAAGAAACCAAACCAAACCATAACAATACTTGAAATCATTTAACTGTCTACAAAAAATGACCTCAAGCTCATTTTAAAATATTATCAAGAAATCATATTGCTATGGGGACATATCCTACCATAACCCAAAGATGGACTCATCCAACCTAAACATATTCGCCGACCCTTCGCCGAACTAGATCGCTCGGGGAAGAAAACTTCTCGTTTCTTACGAGACATTTGACAGACAGACTGCAAGCCGAGAACGGCTAGTACTTCTTTTGTATGACTTCCTTTTTTTCTGCTAATACAATAACGTCCACCTATCACCCGTTGTTTGAGTTGTTCTTCCACCGGTCTTATCTGAAGACCACAACACATATATAGCTGTTATATATGTTTAAACAGGATTTGGCATTAAATAACCTACCATGGTTGATGTGCCATAAAACCAAACGAAACCAAACCAAACCAAACCTTGAATGGTTATCGGGGTCCACCAGAGTAAAATAGGGGAAAAAAGTTTTGAACCGTTGTATAAGATGAAATGTACGCACAAACTCAAAGTATGAGCCCAATAATATATATATATAAATATATATATATATAATTGGGCTCATTTATATATATATATATATATATATATATATATATATAGGGCGGTGGTATATCTAATTACGTTGTTCTACGTCCTTTTACTTTTTGTAATGATTATCATGAAAGTCGGTATTGAACCCATTTTCTTATCTAGTTTTCAATTTTCATAAATATCTTTAAAGAAAAACGTTATCATCTTGGGCCAAGTATGTTTTCAAAGCCAAAACATCCTTACCGCTAACCCCGCTGGAGTACCCCGTGATATCAACGGACTTTGTTTTTTTTTTTGTTTTTTGTATGTGTGAGAATACCCGATGAAAATGCAGCATTGTCCAGTAATCCTTTGTTGTATCCACAACTTTCCAGCCGATGGAAATGAGTCTGGCAACGAAGTGTTAATTCAATAATGAATTAACTGACGCGACGAAGATATCAAGACACCGAACGTGCAACTGAACGTGAAATTTACGCACGAAGTCAGAGTTCGTGAGCTCAATAATATACAAGGGTCATTCAATAAAAAAAAGGTAAATTTGGCCCGAGGAGTTGGCGATAGGAAGTACTGTTTATAACTGCACCTTGTTTAATGAAATCAGTGGTGATGAGTCCTTTCCTGTCCCAGAATACTGTCAGTATGTCCTTTTTTACTAACTGCTCTACCCGGATTTTTTTTTTTTTTCACCAGAGGGTCAGTGTGTTTCTAATCCTTGGACTCTCCTTTTGACTCGAGTTTGTAGTGGCAAACTCATCTGTAGCCTATTTGTAAAGATTTTCTTATTACTAAAACTTGCTGAAGCCCAGTCAGCGGGGATTGTAGAATACACTGAATGCATCTCTGCGGAGGGGTAAAACTCCCCCAATGAGTGTCCAGCATATGACACTAAACAATCTGATCGTTTGCTGGAGGTTTGGGGAAAGCGGAGTACCCCTTCATTATCCTCGCTCCCAGGTCCAATCTGGCGCGGAGTAGTAGGGTCCTATTTGTAGGTTAAATAGAACTGCTTGACATTTAAACTGAGGGCAAACAAATGTCTTATGTTAAATTGAATTGTTTGAAATAGAACTGTTTTTACACTTAAATGTGTGCAAATAAATGACAGATGTTTAATTGAATTTCTAGTGATTTATAGCAATACTTGGAAGCAATAAATTCTGAATCGCTTCAAAAGAAATATTTTGGCGCGATCAATATAGTTTTTGCCATAAACCAATTCCAAATTATGTCGAGTTGACAATTCTGACAAAAAATTCTGGAGAAAAAAAAAAGAAGATTATTTTGCTATTTGTAAAAACGCTCCTCTTATCTATTGAATGACCCTTGTATATATCTATATATATATATATGTGTGTGTGTGTGTGTGTTTGTGTGTGTGTGTATGATTTCTAATTTCTTTTTTTTATTTTTTGTGATATTCATCATAAAAATAGGAATTGCCTTCATATTGAATGTTTTTCCTCTATATCTTTAAAAAACGAAAAGAAAATGACAAACAGAAAACAAATGATCATCTTGTGTTTTCTCAACGAACTATTTGATATCATCATTAAAGTTCGCAATCTTATCAGGGAATTGTTTACAAGCGTAATTCTATTTATCGTCCGTATTTTTATCATTTCTAATTTCCCTGTCGGTACTGCCATCTTATATCCACCGTCTTACCTCCACCAAACTTCACCCCTACCACTTCCGTTTATTTATCAGCCTTTTACTTATTCATATCACCGCAATCTTCAATCAATTTCTCTTAATGTCATCTCCGAGGATCGAACAAAGAAACAAGTGAATATATATATAT
This sequence comes from Sepioteuthis lessoniana, assembly GCA_963585895.1. NCBI lineage: Eukaryota > Metazoa > Mollusca > Cephalopoda > Myopsida > Loliginidae > Sepioteuthis > Sepioteuthis lessoniana. The sequence goes on along the minus strand of OY757918.1, from coordinate 70,089,121 downwards.
ATATATATATATATATATATATATATATATATATATATATATATATATATTATGTTCTTCTTTTTCTTGTTCAGACTCGCCTCGGAATGATTTCGACTGCGATGTTTTCTTACAAGGAAAACGATATAAAGATGACCAGCGATGGGGAGATATTCAACAACGCACTGCAGTTGTTAACACTCGGAAATTTTTGGTTTTGCTTTTAAAGCTATAGTGTTTTTGTTTTGTTTTGTTTTTAGTTTGTGTAGGTTTTTTTTGTGTGTGTTTTTATTTTCCAGGAGTTTTTATTCGTTTTATTTTTTAAAGCTTATTCTTTCTATCTATGTATTTTCTTTCTAAATGTTTTAAGTAGTTTTTTTTGTTTTTTGATTTTTGTTTTATTCAATTTTTTTATTCGTTTTATTTTTAAAGACTTAGTCTTTTTATTCATTTATTTATTTATTTTTTTATAAGATTTTTAGCGATTGCTATGTTTATTCTGAGTCAGAACGCACCATTGAGTAAATACATACTTAGGGCTCTCTCTCTCTCTCTCTCTCTCTCTCTCTCTCTCTCTCTCTCTCTCTCTCCGATGTGTTCAATCTATAGACTTATTTCAGTTGACTACGTCAAATTTCACATTTCTCTCTATATACCAGTTTCCGCCCCTTTCTTCCACGCTTTTTCTTCTTTCTTTTTTTTTTTCCTTTCACTTCATACCCTGAATTCTTCCTCCACCCCAATACTCGCTTCTTACGTTTGGTCCCTTAGTCACTGTGTACATAGCACAGCTCTAGACAGCTTGCATGAACATGCATGCTGAGAACAAAACTAAATGAAGACAAGAATGTTCGATTACAGGCTAGCGGAACACGAACACGAACACGCATGCGCGTACGTGCATAATCCGATATGTATTCAGTCACAGGGGTGTCTGCGCGCGCATATTTTCTTGGAATGAAATCGAGGCTTGTTAAGGATTCGTTTAGAGTTGTAATATTATTTGAACTTTTTCGATGAAATACTGTCCATTACTGTTTGTTTGGCAAGTACTTCGTCTTAATCCTACTCGCTTTTATCGGAACTCTCTTATTATCTTTCATCATCATTATCATCTTCATCAAGTCACGGTGACAGCACAGAGTTCCTTAACTCTCTCACTCTCATCATCAGTCCCTATCATCCATTGTTTCTGGCAGGTCTTCCAAACTACACCTCCTGTTCGCTCAGAACCAATGTATCGAGTCCCTGCTAGTCGGCCAACACTGGTATGTCCATACGTAGGAGTTTGAAGAAGAACGTCACTCACTCAGCAGCGAGGATTAGGTCTTGTTTTGGTTGGGTTGGGTTTCTTTGTTTAATGGCATATCAAACTTCGAGGGTTATTTAATGCCAAACCCGGGACTTGGATAAAAGGCTTCATAACTTTTCAAAGGATATTAGTCAAAAAGTGAACGTAATAGCGCGACTGGAGATCGAACTCGCTTTTTACGATGCCGCAGTCCAGTACGTTAGCCACTACGCCACCTAGATTCTTTCGCTGCGTGGATTAGTAAGGCAACTATCTCATTGAGATAGGTTCTCGAAGATAAGGGACACATGTTCGGATCCTACTGGAAGCTTATTCTTTTTTTCCGAGGCGCGCTTATCATAACAGCTATCACTGAAGGAAATGAAATCGGTGACCCGTGTTCAAATCCTGAGTGAAACTGTTTGCGTTTCACTTCGCCCTAATACCCTGGTGAAGGCATGAATCCATTTGTTTTTCCTTCCCTCTCACCTAAGAGTAAATAGTAGAGTAGATTGGGTTCTTTAAACTTGGTTAGGTAACCAATCAGGAGAAAGAAAACTCTTTCATTCGAACTAGATGTACCCTGCTCGGAAATTGACCTTGTCTCACATCAGAGGGGTTGGGTAAATGCATATTCTTTCGTTTTCGATCCTGGATGCGACTGCTTGTATTACATTCGAATTTGGTAGAGGCATGTATTCATGTTACCTTGTATTTTTGTCCAGTGCAGAAGTCTTAATAATGGTCTCGTCACTGGTACACCATCATGATAGAAAAAATAGATAGGAGGGTAGAACACTCGCTCTTTAATGATTATATAACATTCCCTGAAATTTTACCCCTAACCCCCAGTTATGGAAATTTACTAAGCTTTTTGCTCAGATGTGGCACAAGGCCATATGAAAGGGGCATCCAATGAGACTCGAACTCACTCGTGTAGGTTTGCTAGTCGAGCTTGCTAACCATTACACCACCAGAGGCGCCTCTTAACCCCCAGTTATGGGTTAAGTAGAACCACGAGTATTCTTCTTCTTCAAGGACAGTTTTGGTATTAAATTACCCACGAAGGTTGATATGCCGTTTAACAAAGAAACCAAACCAACACAAACCTTGAAATTTTAAAGGAATCATTATTTTTATTATATCACAAGGGTGTGCAAATTTTTTTGTGGGAGTGCTGCACCCGACCCGTGTGTCACAGTTAACCCACCCCTGTTCTATCATATGATTAGACTGATATTATCGTCGATGAAAATTTTTGATTAAAAAATAATTAGATAATTATCATTGTCTTTAAATTTCGAAAAAACAGCTCTTGGAATTCTAATTAGAAAATATCCGGACCTACTGACTTAACGGCACGTCAATCCATCTGGGGTTATTTTATACCTAGAGGTCAAAGAATCACGTACTAGAGGTCAGGGAACCATGTTCATAGTTCTATTTTTGAGTAGTTATTTCGTAATTTTTTTGTTTTGTTGTTGTTGTTGTTGTTGTTTTGTTGATCTTTATTTTATGTTTTTTTATTGGCTTTTTGTTTATTTATTTATTGTTTGTTGTTTTTATCTTTTTTGTTTTGTTTTTTTCCGCACGGTTTTATTGTATACGAATAACTTCTGAACAGATCTATTTGACTCATCTCCATCATCAAAACATACCAACGGCACATTTTCTATTGACTCTCTCTCTCTCTCTCTCTCTCTCTCTCTCTCTCTCTCTCTTGCCATTCGTCCCTATCAGACATCGCTCTTGGCAAGTTATCTGAAAGGCACCCACAGCTGATTAGACTCTTACATGGGACCCTAACAGGTACTACTGCTTCGAATCAGAGGGGACCTGGGAGTAATGGCAGTGAAAAGCTAGAGCTCCAGAAATGTAGCCTCACCGTCAGATGCTTTTTAGTGTCATACCCAGGACACTTCTTTTTTAGGAAAGGTCTTACCTCTCTGCATGGGATACAGATAGCATATTCCAAGACTCGCCGACAGGACATCCACAGGGAGCTACCCCTTTCCCAAACTGAAAATCACAACAGGGTGCGGAAGCAAAATTAGGAATATTCTAGTATAATAATAAACGACTCTATTATAAAACGAGAGTAATCTTGATTTTTAAGAATAAACAACAAAATAAGAAGATAGCCACAAAACAGTAAATTTACTCTTTATGGCCACCGTTTTTTTTAATTATTGTATCAACATGCTTTCGAAACAATTTGTATGCCTTCAAAATAAATTCCTCAGACATTTTATTTCATTCCTCCTCAATAGCTGTCTTAAGCGACACCAATATTTGTATGGGAAATTACATTTGTTTTGCTTTCTAAAACGTCCCATACAGGATAATCAAGAGGATTGGGTTTGGGCTTGAATCTTGTTTAATTGCTGTCCTCACAGTTTTCTCGAGGACTCTCAATTCATTAGCATGCTTTCTTATTGACGTTGTGGGGTCCTTCTTAATCACTGATGAGAGAGCAGTTAAAAAGCCTTCTTCTCTGTTTTCGTACAATCTTCCACCAACCACTTTTCCTTAAAAAAGCTCTTTTTCTGTAAAAAAAAAAAATTTCTTTGTTTTGTATACGGTAGACAAAGAAACTTTGGCTTGGTTTCGGCGTTAAGCAAATCATAGATTCTTTGTCGTTTCTTTTCTTGCTCACTCATAGTGGGCTGAATTTTAATTCTAATAAAGTGCTTGAATAATAGAGCTCATCATGAAATTTTAGATTTATCACATTTTTTTCAAAAATTGGACTAATCAGACTAAAAAAGAAAACGTCTAAAAAAATTATACCATATTTTGCTTCCGCACCCTGTTCTGTGAATGTGATAAGAAATAATTTTGGTATGTTTATTCTTGCAACATTTACTATTTTTACTATCGCCGATTCTGCTTTCCGTATTTTATAGAAACAATTTACTTCTGAAAAAAAATGAAAGAGCAACGGTTATCGCTGTATGGAATAGAATCGGCGATCCAATTTCGAGTCTTGAACGAGGCTGTTTGCATTTCACTGGAAGAAAGGCGTGAGTCGATCTTTCCCTCAGCTAGCTATGCGTAAACAGTAGGGTAGTCTGAATTCTTTTTAACTTTGGTTAGACAACAAATGTAGAAGAAAAACTTTGAAACTAAACCAGCTTTACCCAGCTAAAAAAATTGACCTGTGTCACATCCTGCTCATTGCGAAAAGGCTAGGTAAACACATAATTCTGAAAACTTAATAGTCATTGGTTGGTTGGTTGTTTTGTTTTATGACATATCAACCTTTGTAGGTTATTTAACGTCAAATCCATTTTTATGCAAATAGTCAGTTCTATTTCAAACAATTCAGTTTAGAATGAGTACACAGTTTAATTGCCAAAAACATTTCTATTTCAAGGTATCCAGTTTAGTCAATTCTAATTCAGCTAATTCAGTATAAGTATAGATTTTGTTTACACACAGTTAAATGTCAAAACAGTTCTATATTAAACAATTCAGTTAAGTGAAAGTAAAGTTTCAATGTCAAAAACAGTTCCATTTGAAACAATTCAGTTTAGCATAAGTACACAGTTTAATTGTTAAAAATATTTCTATTTAAGCTATTCAGTTTAGTCAAACTGCTCTAATTCAAACAATTCAGTTTAGTTCTATTTAATCCATAGATATGGCCCTATCAGGTGCTGCCACTCCGAGCCAGAGTGGACCTGGGAGCAATGGTAATGAAGGGGTACTCCGTATTACCCAAAACTCCAGCATCATTGGAGCCTCACCATCTGATCATTTAGTGTCATATCCAGGGCATACATTGGGAGGGGGTCTTAGCCGTCTGCAGAGGTGCAGTCGGTGTATTCTGGGCAACTTAATAGTGATGTTGCTTTCTAAAGTTAACTTAGCCTGATGCAAGTTCACTGTAATGAGATTTTCAATAAGGATTTAATTCACGACAATCGCGAACTGGTTGACGAGATGAATTTGCAAACCATCACGCTACCATAGGCGCCCTAATCGATCATTATTCATCCTCCGTGCTGACCTGACAAACACAAGGCGACTATAATGCGGGCACCCTCCCAGTGAGAAAGTCTCTCGGATAAGTGGTGGCAAAAATAGTCCTAGCCCCGTCGGTATTCTCCCTTAAAGGGGATGACTCAGTTATCGATCAATGAACCCGACATTTATCGCTTTCAGATGAATGATGGAAGCCGGTACTATGAGGAAGAAAGGCCCTCTGGAACACGACAATTAATATCCAGTGGTGAGGCTCCATTTCTCGGGGCATAAGAAGTGTTGAATACCTCTTCATAGCTATTATACTCAGGTCAATTCTGATCCAATGATAGAACCTGTTTGTGCCCCATCTATAGCTCAAAATATTAAGAAAATTATTTGTTTTATTCTGATTTTATGGCATATCAACCATCGTAGGTTATTTAATGCCAAATCGTCTTTATAAATATATATAAAGTAAAAAGTAATCGAGTGTTGTCGAGAGCGACGCGAAGGCTCCCTTTTCAATAGCTACTACTCCCAGGTGTATGGGAGGGCGCTACTCCTTTCCCTGGATTGCTCCACTTTATCCTTGATCCTTACCTTATAATGCTGAGTGTTAAGCAAGACAGCATCAAGTACCCTTTTTTGACTCTTTGGTATGACTCGACCTGGGATTAAAACCTGTGCTCTCGGACTATTGGCGAATAAATATATATATTTGTTGGGTATCACCTAACTTTTCAGCATAATGAGCTATTCCATCTGCCATATATGGCAGTAGCGGAAATCAGTCTGGGAATAAGCCAACGAGTCAGACCAGAAGAGTCGTTCCTATTGTTGAAGTATATCATTACTCTATCACTAATCCTATGTTCTTATTACTAACAGTCTCTCTCTTGTAAATACTCTTTCCTGTAAATATAACTATTTACCTCACATATCGTGGTTTGTCTTATTATTACTACTACTTGTATTCACTTAAAAAAAAAAAAAAAAAAAAAAAAAAAAAAAAAAAAAAAAAAAGGGAGACCTCGGATTAGCCAAAAACTACCGAGGCATAACACTTACATCCATAGCTGCCAAAATCTACAATGCCCTACTACGAAACCGCATAGAACCCAAAATCGACAACATACTTAGAAAAAACCAAAATGGCTTCCGAAGAAATAGATCTACGACCTCACAAATACTAACCATCCGCAGAATCCTTGAGGGTGTACGGGCAAAGAACCTACAAGCGACATTAATATTTGTCGACTTTACCAAGGCTTTCGACTCCATTCACAGAGGAAAGATGGAACAAATCCTACTAGCGTACGGCATACCTAAAGAAACCGTAGCGGCAATAACGATTCTCTATAGAAACACTAAAGTAAAAGTACGATCACCAGATGGAGACACAGAATACTTCGACATTGTAGCAGGAGTACTACAAGGGGACACGCTGGCTCCGTATCTCTTTATCATTTGTCTAGACTACGTACTTAGAACATCGATTGACAAAATCAAAGAGAATGGCTTCGAACTGACGAAGAAAAGAAGCAGAAGATATCCCGCAACAACAATTACCGACGCCGACTACGCCGATGACATAGCGATACTGGCAAATACACCTGACCAAGCCGAAACACTTCTGCATAGCCTGGAACGAGCAGCAGCAAGCATAGGCCTACATGTTAATGCACACAAAACGGAATATATGTGCTATAACCAAACAGGGGACATCTCCACTCTAGAAGGAACCCCTCTTAAACTAGTAGACAAATTCACGTACCTAGGAAGCAGCGTCGAATCAACCGAAAAGGACATCGAAACGAGGTTAACGAAAGCATGGACAGCTATCAATAGGCTATCGACTATATGGAAATCAGACCTAACCGATAAAATGAAACGCAGTTTCTTCCAGGCAGCGGTCACATCGATACTGCTATATGGATGCACTACATGGACGCTAACAAAACGGCTGGAGAAGAAACTAGATGGCAATTACACAAGAATGCTGCGTGCAATCCTGAACAAGTCCTGGCAGCAACACCCCACAAGACACCAACTGTACGGACACCTGCCCCCTATCACGAAATCTATTCAAGTTAGGCGAACCAGACATGCAGGACATTGCTGGAGAAGCAGAGATGAACTCATAAGAGATGTACTCTTATGGATCCCCACACACGGCCGCGCAAAAGCAGGACGACCAGCACGAACGTACATTCAGCAGCTATGTGAGGATACAGGTTGTTGTCCTGAAGACCTACCTAGGGCGATGAACGATAGGGAGGAGTGGCGAGAGAGGGTCAGGGATATCCGTGCTGCCAGCACGATATGATGATGATGATGATGTATTCACTAACCAGAACACCACAATATTAATTATATATGATTTGTAATCACATTTCGTTGATAACTTTGTTAAAGGAACCGAAGCTCATTCTTTTACACACACTTAAATAGCTTCAAGAAGTTCTATCTAACACTAATGATTCTATTTACTGTCAAACTTTTGATTGCACACAATTAAATGGATATGCATATGATTTGTAAGTGAATAATTTCTCGGTAAATGTCAAACAGTTCTATTGTCCCATAGATAGGACCCTATCAGGTGCTACCACTCCAGGCCAGAGTGGCCCTGGAGGTAATGGCTATAAAGGAGTACTCCACATTCCCCAGATTGGAGCCTCACTATCAAATTGTTTAATGTCATATCCATGGGGAAGTCTTATCTTTCGTTGGAGGAGTCTTACCCTTCTACAGCCCCAGCCGATTGGGCTGAAAGTTATTCAGAATACACGGTATTATATAACTGTACGCAAATAAATGTCTATCATTATAGATTTTAAACTATTATTATAGATTTGAAAAGTTTGATTCTAAAAAATAATTGCAATAGAACGTTGAAAATAGAAATAGTTATGATTATAATCATTCGCTTACAAATGAATTGAATTTCAGCTTTATACAACCCATAGGAAGTTGATATACCGTTAAACAAATAAACCAAGCCAAACCCGTCGAGTCATATAAAATGAAGATAGTTCGCTAACTACTGCACATTTCAGATGCTCCTAAAATATTTATTTATTTATCTATTTTGGGTTGGGGTCCCCCCGATTGCACTTGCAAACAAGATGAAATCTTAAGAAACGCAACTGTTTTATAGGAACGTACACCCGCCGGCCTGAATCGAGATTGAGAGAAAAAGAGGTGAGGAAAAGCTGAATACATTTCTTATGCATCTTTTATACTCGATGTTCATCCAACAAATCGAAACCATCACCACTGCTGCTGCTGTTGCAGCTATCCCGTGGGTTAGAGACGAGCTTTGAGTGGGTCGGGCTGGTCACATGACAAATGGTCCAAGTACTACATCGCGCTCGCGTTGTAGTGTGTGTATAGCTTTACGCTCCAAGAAACACACTAAAAAGCGAACGGGGTGGCGACGATGTCTATGGTGAAAATGACGAAAGATTACTAGTTTTTTGGGGTTTTTTTTTTTTTTTTGGTTTTTGTTTATGTTTTTTTGTTTTTTGTTTTTTCGAGTGAATACTTTTTAGCTGTCTTTTTTTTTTTCCTTTTTCTCTTTTTTTTTTTTTTTTTTTTTTTTAACGAGTTGGGTCTGTGCGCATGTCTGTATGTATATCTGTCGGCTACTCGATGTGAATCCTGCTCGGGTTTACCATGAATTTCATCAAGAAATAAATGCTGTAATTATTTATTTATTTATTTATTTATGAGGCAGAGGTGGAAAATGGAGAAAAAAAATTATTTGTTTAATAATCAGTTTCTTTACTAAATTATTGATTTTAGCCCCGACCCTCTACTCTCCCTTTCCACACACACGCACACACGCATATACACATACAGACACGCACACAAGCACACATACACACACACACGCGCGTGGGCGCGGGCGCACACACACACACACACACACACACACACATGTCTTTAGGAAATGTGAAATGAAAAAAAAAATCTCAGAAAATATGAAAGAACATTTTACTTGTTGGCCTGATAAGGCCATTCTCACGCGCATGCGCATCAGAAAATACACCTATCTAAATTTCATGTTATTTAATTGATCAAATTTCCAATAAGTGCATTTATATGCTTTCCTTCAGAAGCTAATTCTGGGTTGGCGGATGAAGGAGACTATAGCTTAAAGCTTCTATTACTCAAACCCGTCATGGATAAAGAATCAATAGAAAATATCGTTTTATATGAAGGGTATTTTTAGTTATTTCTATTATTATAATTCGTATTAATATTTTCCTTAAGAGATGAAAAGGCAGAGACTTGATCATGACGATTGTATTTAGAAATGCATATTATTATTATTATTATTATTAAGACGAGGAAAGGGCAGAGACTTCTCTGTAACAACGGACGACGGTGGTGATGTTGGTGGAGATTGTGGTGTTGTAATTCATACTATTAAGGGTAAAAATGAAAAGGCAGTGACTGGATTATGACTATGCAACTTAAACATACATATTATTATTACTAAGGAGAGGGAAGGGCAGAGACCTCACTATAATAACAGGTGGTGGTGGTGGTGGTGGTGGTGGCTGATAGGTTGTAATTCATACCATTAACTAAGGGAAAAGAGGAAAAGGCAGAGAGGGCATGATGACAATAAATTTAGGCATGTAAATTAGTATTATTAAGATGATGAACAGGCAGTGACTGTACGATGATGATGATGATGATGATGGATAGACTGTTATTCTTGTTAGTTAAATGTAGAGATGAAAAGGCAGAGAATACATTCTAACAACGATGTTGAGAAATGCATATTATTTAGACATGTATATAAGTAATATCAAGATAAGGAAAGGGCAGAGACTGCCCTGAAATAACAATGATGTTGATGATATTTGTAATTAGAATAATTCAAAGAAGTGATGAAAAAGCAGAGAGTGCATTATAACAATGGTATTTACAATTATTATTATTATTATTATTATTTCCTTGAGAGTTTTTCACATTAGCGTGAGCCGATGGTCTTTCACTGAAGTTTGAGTGACAGCAAGTTTCCTCAAGTCTCAAGGACTCTTAACCGATCTCAATAATGTAGTAGATTGGATGGTCTCCACTCGTCCTCTTATTTACAAGTTCTCCAGTCCCTTTAATAATCCTTTAGTGACTGTACCAAAAGCACCAATCACGATTGCTATAAACTTCTCTTTCATGTTCCATAGTCTGTTTTTTTTTCAATTCCCTAACAAGTTCGAGGTACTTATCCTTCTTTACACTTTCTTTCAATTTTACTCTGTGGTCAGCTGGGACAGCAAACTCTACAAAGTTCTCTTTTTTTTTCATTTCTTTTTCTTTTTTTTTTCTTTTTTTTTTTTGGTTAATTATCATTAAGTCAGACCGTCTGGCCGAGATTAGGTGATCCGTTTGTATATTAAAATCATAAAGGAGTTTGTGTCTCATTCTCCAGGACAGATGCTGGGTTGTGCATATATTATTATTTGTTTTCTTTTGAGAGTTTTTCACACCATCGTTAGCTGATGGTGGTATTATTATTATTGTAGCATTGGACCAAAATACGTTGTGTCTGAAAGAAAGGGGTTCGCAGAAAAGAAACACTCAAAACTTGAATTTTAAGGAAGAAAATAGTAGTCGCTTTTATTCTTGGGGACTACAGTGGATTGTAGTTAAAAAAGTTTGTTCAAAAGCGTTCTTCCTCCCTCCTCTTCTTGGCGATGACAGCTGCGTTGTTCGTTGGCTTGTTGATACTTTCATATCAGTCGAATTGCTGACAGGCTGGGTATGACATGGTTCGGGCGTCATAGACCTCTGTTGAACCTGTTTAGAAACCTGCCTTGAACTGCTAAAATCTCGCTACTTGGTTTCCTTATATAGCGATTTGATGGATCAATTCGAAGGTTCGATGATCACCAGAGAAAACAGTAGTGTAGCACGTGAAAGTTCACGCGTGATTATATTAAAATCACGCTTGAACTCTACTGGTCACTCTGCCTGCACGAGCGAGGTTCGTGACATTTTTGATCGTCAGACCCATGTGCCCAATGACCGATGACAGCTGATGTACTCGCGCGTTCTCCAACCCTGAGACCGCCGCAACTCAACGACGGCGCCCGTCCGTAATTATTATTATCATTATTATACTCCTGGTGAGTTTTTCAAACCGGCGTTAGCTGATGGTCTCTCACTGGAGTCTGAGTGACAGCAAATTTCCTCGGGTCTCAGGGACTCGTCTCAGTATTCTCAACAATGCTTTAATCAAGATGGTTTCGATTCGTCCTCCGATTTCCAACTCTTCCAGTCCTCCTTTTCAAACCTTTGGGGACCGTTCTAAGCGCACCGTCACCCACATGTTCCACAGCTCTCTTAGTTCTCAGGCAAGATCTAAGCACTTGTATCTATTATTATTATAAATATATATGGTGAGTTTTTACACCAGCATTGGCTGGTGGTCTTTAACGAAAGTCTGAGTGACAACAAGTCTCATCAAGTCTCCTGGACTCTTCTGGGTGGTCTGGCTGATCTTAACAATGCTGTAGTTTGGATTTGTGTGTGAGTGTTTGTGTCTATGTGTCAGTGTGTTATCTTCAACTATTCTAGCCCCTTTACTAAGCCTTTGGGGATCATTCTGACTACACCAATTACAATTGGCATCACTATCACCTCCATGTTCTATGGCTTTATTACTTGACTCATTTGAGAATTTTCTCACTAGCGTTAGCTGATAGTTTCTCACTAGAGTCTCTTCAAGTCTCCAGGACTCTTCTCAGTATTCTGGCCGATCTCACCAATTCTGTAGTTTGGATAGTCTCCACTCGTCTTCTTATTTCCAAGTCTTCCAGTCCCTGTACCAATTCTTTCGTTACAGTACTGAGGGCACCAATCACAAGTTGTGTCACCGTCACTCTCATGTTCCATGGGTTTTTCAGTTCTCTTGCAAGGTCCAGGTACTTATTTCTCTTTTTGCTTTCTTTCAATTTTACCCTGTGGTCAGCCGTAACGGCAAAGTCCATAATTCAGCAGGTTTTATTTCTTTTGTTGACTATCACTAGGTATGGTCGTCTGGCTGAGATTAGATGGTCCATTTGTATCTCAAAATCCCAGAGAACTTTGTGCCTCTCATTTTCGAGGATGGAGTCTGGGTTATGCATATACCATTTGTTTTTATGATCCAATTAAAACTTCTTGCACAATTCTTAGTGGATCTCCTTACCCACCCAGTCGTGTCTAGTCTTATTCTCTTTTTTTTTTTTTGTTAACTGCTGCATTTGCTTAATATGTGATTGATCTTTTCGTTTCTATCACCACATACCTAACATCTGCTACTTTTTTTTTTACGTCTTCTCTATTTTTACTTTGATATAGTTAGTCCCCAGAATGTTATTTTGTGTTGCTATCAAGAGATTCAGTTTTTCTGTTTGCGAGCCCTCTTCTTTTCTTGACACATATAGTCTGTTTATGTCATCTCTGGGATGAAAGGCCTTATGCATCCTCTTGAGTTTTCTTGTTCTCTGGTTCATTTGTTAAAGTTCTTCCTTCGTCTACTTCGGCTATGGTCCCGAATATCTTTACAAGAGAGACAGACCAGGTGTTTATCCCTTTTCTTTCATTTCTGCTTGTTTGACGTTATCCCTTTCCAATATTCCCAAATATTTGTAAGTTTCTTTTTCTCCGAGCATTCTGATTTTTTCTTGGTTTGGTAGTTCTATTCTTTCTGTGTGTCTCACTCATTGTGTCATAACGATGGTTTCTACAAGAGTCCAAATGAGCGTAAGTTTCCTCAGCTCTCCTGGACTCTTATAAGTATTCTGACCGATCTCAGCCGTGCTATTCTCTGAATAGTCTCAGTTCTTCCTTGGGTTTCTAGAATCTTTCTTTTTTCAGGATTTTGGGAAATGTTCTAAGGCCTCCAACCATTATATTACTGTTACCTTTATACTCCACAACTCATAACTCTCAGGCAAAGTCCAGATATAGGATTTTTATTATTTTAATTCTATGCGAGTCTTTAACGCCAGATTTAACTGGTGGTTTTTAACTGAAGTCAGTGTGACTGCAAGACTCTCCAGGCCTCTCGGACTCTTCTCAGTATTCTAGCCGATTTTAACATTACTATACTCTGAATGGTTTTGATTCTTCCTCTGAACTCACAAGAATTCCTCAAGCTATATATATATATATAGGGGTGACCGAGAGAGTGTGTGGAGTCTCGCTGGAAATGTTCTAGTTGTTTTGAATATCTCGAGAATCGGCCTAATGAGAAGAGTGTTCGCCAGTGGTCCGGGTGACCGGGGTTCAATCCCAGATCGAGTCATACCAAAGACTAAAAAAAATTGTACTTGATGCAGCCTTGCTTAACACTCAGCATTATAAGGTAAGGATCAAGGGTAGTGAAGTAATCAAGGGAAAGGATGAACTGTATGAACCGACACCCTTCGGTAAGGTTACTCAGTCAATAGTGAGACATCATTGAATGAGTTTCTGTACAATCTGAGCGTCACATTCTTCGTTTTTATCTTTTTTGTTTTAGTTTTGTTTTGTTTTGTTAAGTTTTTTGTTTGTTTGTTTGTTAGTGGGGTTGTAGTGGTTTTTGTCTTTTTGCTTTTGTTTGTTTTTTGTTGTTTATTTTTTGCAAAATAATTCACCACCTAAGTTCGTCAGTCCCCACCATAGAGCCCAGACATAACCCCTCAGAGACCTTTGGCTTTGCCCAAAGCTAAAATCACCATATAAAAAAAAGCCTTCACACTGTGGATGAGATTAAGAAAAAAGATTATTATTATTATTACTATATCCATTGGAGTTTTTCACATCAGCGTCAGCTGATGGTCTTTCACTGGAGTTTGAGTGACAGCAAGTCTCCTCAAGTCTCCAGGACTCTTCTCAGTATTCTGGCTGTTCGCAATAATGTTGTTTGGATGGTCTTCACGCCAACTTCCAAGTCCTCCAATCCTTTAAGTAATCCTTTAGTTACTGTACCAAAAGCACCAATCACAATTGGTATAATTGTCACCTTCATGTTCCACAGTTTTTTCAATTCTTTAGCAAGGTCGAGATGTTTATCCTTCTTTTCATATTCTTTCAGTTTTAATCTGTGGTCAGCCGGAACAGCAAAGTCGACAATTTTGCAAATTCTCTTTTTTTTTCTTTTTTTATTGTTGATTATTATAAGGTCTGATCTACTGGCCGAGATTAGGTGATCCGTCTTTTTATTATTATTATTATTATTATTATTATTTGAAACAATATAGATGTGTGCAAACAAATGACTATTATTAAATGGAAAAGATTACTAAAAACCATATAATTATTCGTATTATAAAGGAATGCTTGAAACCATACCAACCGTGTGCAAATTATTTTGCAATTCGAGCAATCACGGTGTAATCCAGCTCCCCATATCTCCAGAACTGTAGTCTCCCATTAGAATTCAGTTGAGGGTCATACTCAGGTCAGCCTCGTTCGGGATTTGAACTCAGTTCACCATATCCATTTTATGATCCCACGTTAGGGTAATATCACACCATAACATCACCTAGATGATGATTTAAAAAAAGATACGAAACATCAAACGTTATCATATTATTTGCATATAAATAAACACATCTTCCGAATATCTTATGGCGGGAATCACCGTAGCGTAGTGGTTAAACTACTGGACTGTGACATCGGAGTAAGCGAATTCAAATTCTAATCGTGCTATGACGTTGACTTTTGGACTAATACTCTTGGGAGAAGTTTTTACTCCCTAATCCTCACCAAGGTATAGGTTAAATACTTTTACTAGTACTCCTCTACAAGGATCGCTTTGGCATTTAACAACCCACAAAGGTTGATATGCCATTAAGCAAAGAACCCTAAACTGAACATCTTTTTTCATACTTTCACACACATAACAAACACACACACACACACATATATGTATATATATTTGTGTGTGTGTGTGTGTGTGTGACTATATATTGGTCCAGCGGGTAGAGTATTTGCCAATGCGCCGGGAGACCGGTCTTCAACCCCAGGTCGAGTCATACCAAAGACTCGGAAAATGGTACTTAATGCGGCCTTGCACAGCCTTATAAGGTAAGGGTAAAATGAAGCAATCCAGGAGAATGAGTAGCGCCCTCCCCTATACCTCAGTGTAGTAGCCAATGAAAAGAGAGCCTTCGGGTCGCCCTCGACTTCACTCGCCAACATTATATATATATATATATATATATATATATATATTATCGAATGTTTATAATAGGTAGATATGAACTAAATAAGATAGATAGATATATAGATACATTCATACATACATACATTGATGTGATATGAATTTTTCTTTTAATAAATTTTTGAACGCTAATTACATCAAACAAATTTGTAACAGAAATTGAATGTTTAAAAAATTTCTCATCTTCTTCGTTTCATTTAATAACTCACACACACTGATGAAGTTCTAAAAAAAAATCTTTAACATAGGCAAATAATTCAATGAATAAAGTCATCCTTCGGAGAAGTCATGTTTTTTAATCCCCGTACATTTTCATTTATATATATATATATATATATATATATATATATATGTGAGTGTGTGTGTATATGTACGTGTGTGTGTGTGTGTGTGTGTGATCAATATTGTAAAGTCTGTTATCAGTCTTTCGGGCATAACTAATACTTATAATTTGAATCGACATCTTGTATTTTATATATAGGTGTTTCAAGAATAGATATCAGCCTCCAATTTTACCATTTTTCCCTTTCCAGAAAGAGATTCCGGAAAGATATATATTAATAGCCTTCTATTCCATTTTATTACAACTCGTGGCTGTTCTTATATTCCACATTGTTTATTTATTCTTCTTCGACATCTTGTTCTCGGTATTTCCCCTGCTTTCAGCACTTCGTTCTTATTGATGAAGCAAGTATCTTCACAAAAATTGCTCAATTCTCGTTTTTATTCTTTCATTTACACGTGAGAGGTTGCTAGTGATTATCGCTGGGAAAGCCGGGATAGCAAGTCTTCTCAAATTCCATCGGCACTTTTTCAAGTCCAGCCTGTCTTCCTGACTTAGAATACACAATCTGTATCCAGAGGACTAACACACACACACACACAAACATACATACTCCCCGAATAAAAAAAAAAAAGGGAAATGTTCTGGGTATGACACTTTACTGTATCTGATGATGAGGCTTCAATTCCGAAACCCTGGAAAATGTGTAGGAGCTCTTGATTGCCATTACTCTCAGGTTTACTATGACCTGGAGTGGTAGTATCTGTTCGGGTTTCATCTATAAGTTAAATAGATCTGTTTGCAAATTATTAAGTTTGGTTTGATTTGGTTTGGTTTGGTTTTATGGCACATCAACCAGTGTAGGTTATTTAATGCCAAATCATTTTTATACATTTAAACAGTTCTATTTCAAACAATTCAGTTTAGCATAAGAACAGTTTTTTGTTTACACACATGTAAAAGTAAAAACAGTTCTATTTCAAACAATTCAGTTTAGCATAAGTACACTGTTTAGTTCTATTTAACCCATAAATAGGACCCTATCAGGTACTACCACTCCGGGCCTGAGTAGACCTGAGAGCGATGGCAGTGAAGGTGTACTCCTCATTCTCCAAGCTCCAGCATTAGTGGAGCTTCACCTTCTGATTGTTTAGTGTCATATCCAGGACTTTCGTTGGGGAAATTTTACCTCTCTGCAGAGATGCTGTCGGTGTATTCTGATGCTCCAACCGACTGGGCCAAAATTTTGCGTAGGAATACTTGAAACTATATAACTGTGTACAAACGAATGATTATAAAATAGAATTATTAATGTTTGACTGGAATACTTGAAATTTTCTAA
Source organism: Sepioteuthis lessoniana (assembly GCA_963585895.1). NCBI lineage: Eukaryota > Metazoa > Mollusca > Cephalopoda > Myopsida > Loliginidae > Sepioteuthis > Sepioteuthis lessoniana. The sequence goes on along the minus strand of OY757918.1, from coordinate 70,072,047 downwards.
CTGTATACAGGTTCTAATCTATGGATCAAATAGATCTATTTCTAAATTATCAATATTCGATAGGACCGAGTGCAAAAAACCCATAGGAAACAACTGAATAAAAATGTCAATATGAACGTACAATGAAAGCTATTTCCTGACCTCAGGCATAAAATATCCCAAGACGGGTTGAGGTGCCATTAAAATCAATCTCTGTAAAAACCACACAAAAATGTAAATATGAGTGTACAATGTACGTATTTCCTAAACCTATAGACATGAAATTAACCAAGGAGGTTTGACATGCCGTTAAAATCATTAACCAATCAACTTTTTTCAGTACTTTCACCGAGATTAACAATGCTGTGGTCTAAATCTAAGTCTTTTAGTCTCATCTTTCCGAGTGGGCTGTCAGATTTCTCAAATAGAAATTCAGAAATTCTCATTTGAATCGTTTCTAATCTGCCTATACGAAGGTAAATTGAAATAAAAGGACATTTCAGTAGAATTATATTGATAAGCTAGAAAGTGCCGAAATTTGTGCAGATACTGCAATGGATATCACGGAAGAAAATGAACTCGTCGAGCCAGATTCGAATCCTGTACGAAGCTGTTTGCGTTATACTTTCGCTTTAATGCTCGTGAGAAAGGCATGAATTCATCTCTCCTCCCCACGAAAGTTCTGAGTAAATTGTTGGGTGGACGGGGCAATAGACCTAGGTGAAGGAAAACCCAAAATGCAAACATCTATCAGCTGCTGAGGTGTGGTGACAATCCAGCTTTAGGACTGGAGCATCTTGCAATGAAGTGATAATTAGCAAGTCTTGCAGACCTATTACAAGTGAGTTCCTTCCTCACTTGGTGCCCCACACTGTGGCCCTATGCTTAATCTAAACTACGCCTATATTTCAGGGCACCTCATGTGATGCCATGGTTGGCAAATTACGCTAGGAGACGATTACAAATGAGTTCGATTCTCACTGAGTTTCTTGTACTTCTAAACTTAGTATAAAGGTTATCGCTGCAGAAAATGGAATCGGCAATCCGAGTTCAAAGACTGGACAAAGCTATTTTCGCCCATGATCTTAGAAAAGGCATGAACCCATTTTTTACTGGCTATGCGTAAATAGTAGGAAAAATTGGGTTCTCCAGCCTTGATAAGACAATCTATCTAGGAGAAAATGAAATTTCTGGATTCAAACTAACTGTATTCCACTTAAAAATTGACTCTGCGTGCATACTGCTCATGGTAATGGAGTTGGGAATATACATACGCCTAACCTTGTGTCAGACTAACCAAAGCTAAGTAAATGATAACCCGACCTTGAAAAAAAATAGAAAGAAAGAACAACAACAACAATGCAACCGACTAAGACGTAAGAGAAGAGAGAGGGAAAGGTAGAAAATGAAACTGGCGATGTAGAAGAAGAAGAAGAAGAAGAAGAAGAAGAAGAAGAAGAAGAAGAAGAAGAAGAAGAAGAAGAAGAAGAAGAAGAAGAAGAATCAATCGACAGAGAGAGAGGGGGAAGGATTTAAAATAAACCTACTGAATAGAGAGAAAAATATTTGCAGGTCACCTTGCCCACATGTACAAGACTGGTTTGTAGTATACTGCCCAAGGCAGGAGAGCGAGAGGGTCGAAAGAATGGGCTGGGACGGTAGGATGGATTCTGCAGCGATGGTAGAGGTGGGGAATGGTGCTTAGGGGGCTAGCAGCAGAAGACAAGGGATTATGGAATCGGAAAGACGGGCGGGAGGAGGTCGGAAAGAAGAGGACCGAAGATCGATAATACTGATCGGTTGGGTGATCTGATAATAATTAACGCTGAGCGGGAATTTCGGCAAGCGCAGTGACGTCACGCTTGTCTCCCTCAACGCATGCGCACAAAACACGCATGTGTGCAAATAATAATGAATATACCACTAACATTTGCGCAGACACATGAGCAAATAATATTCACTAAAGCTTTCTTTAATGGCATATCAACCTTCGTAGGTTATTGAATGCCAAAGCCATCCTTGTAGAAGACCTGCAGTTGAGGGGATAAGGGAACTCATGCCTTTCTGGAGGATATCAGTGTGAACATGACAGCGTGACTGGAGTTTGAACTCTCTAACTTCGCAGCCACAGTCCAGCACTCTCGCCATCACGTCACGTCATATATATATAGAGAGAGAGAGACAGACAGACAGACAGACAGACAGAGGGTGAATGAAAATACTGCTTTAAAAAGGTTTTTCTTAAATCAAGAAAGTGCTCAAATTCTTGCCAGCAGAGCAAGATAAAGCCTAAGATAAATTGTTATTTCACCTCCACGTGAGAGCCTCACTGCTAAAAGTTTCATACATAGAAAAAATGAACTCATGAATCTTTTGTAATATATATATATATATATATATGTATATATATATATATATAATAGGGTCGACTGAAAAGTTCATTGGCTGACCTAGATATTCTCATGGAATGTGACCAAATGATGTTTATTTTTCAACATAGTCCCCCTTGTGATATACATACTTCTTTTATTGGCGCTGTACCGCTTAGATCCCATTGATCAAAAAGTCATCAATAAAAGATATTATATATTATATATGTATTGTATTATATATTGCATAGTATTATATATTATAATATAAGTTATAAAATGTAATAACTAGTATATTTCCAATCATTTCTGATTGAATTGATATCAACAATCGGAGTATAGAATCGGTAACAGTAAAAATCCAACAGCTATTTTAAAACGAGTAAATGTAAGATATTTTTTAACATGAACGTAAAACTTAATATGTCTTTGTAATTGTAATCTTTTTTTAACATACACGCAAAATAGAGATTGAAATTTGATGATAATGATATTTGCATGTTACCAAAACGAGATTTACCACAAGTAATCACCAGCCTAGTCTGCTGAGGCTGTTGAATACGCCTACTGCATCTCTGCAGAGGGGTAAAACCTCCTACAACGAGTGTCCTGGATATGACATTAAACTATCTCACAGTGAGGCTCCTGCCTTGCAAATGTGGAGCACCCGTTCATTGCCATTGCTCCCTGGTCCACTCTTACTCGGAGGGATAGCACTTGATAAGGTCGTATCTATGGGTCAAATAGAACTGTTTGAAATTCAAACTGAGTGCAAACAAATGACATATGCTAAATTGAATTATTAGAAATAGAACTGTTTGATAATTTAACTTTCTCAAAACAAATGACTGATGTTAAACTGTTACTGTTACATAGCAGTATTTGAAACCACTTGACTGTATGCAAGTTAATGAGTTTACGCTCGTTCAAAAATGTTATCAACAATGGTTACAGATCATATTTTGAATATATATGTATAAACTAGATTTGGCATTAAATAACCTACAATGGTTGATATGCCATAAAACCCAACCAAACCAACCTAACTAGTGATCACAAGTGACACCTGACAGCGAATGGTTTGTTCAAATAACCCTATGGGGAGGTTTGCTTTGCTTTGCTTTAGTTTTATGGCATATCAACCATTATATGTTATTTAAAGTCAAATCCATTTTTATACATATAAACAGTTCTTTTTCAAACAACTCAGTTTAGTATGAGTACTATTTAAATGACAAAAACAGTTCCATTTCAAACAATTCACTTTAGCATGAGTACCCAGTTTAGTTCTATTTGACCAATAGATAAGACCCAATAAGCGTTACCTAGGAGCGATGGCAATGAAGGTGTACACTGCATTTCCCAAAGCTCCGGCAATACTGGAGCCTTACCATCAGATTTTTCAGCGTCATATCCGAGACATTTGTTGATGGGGTCTTACCCTTCTGCAGAGATCCAGCTGAATGGGCAACTTATGGGGGGGTATGGCGTAGAAAAACTAACGTATACATATCTAATAATGCTTTGTGTTACAATAGGGGAACCAGTTGTTAATATATTGCTTAAAATTTTATACTCGAACCCGTAATTGAATGTTAATTTTTGCGGTGTTTAGGAAAAAAATCGACGTGTTAAACGGTTAAAAACAGCAGGTAATTTCTGCTTGTTCTTTTCGTACGATCATATTCCATGACCAAAACACATGACTCAGTTGGCTGGGGTTGTAGAATACACCGATTGCATCTCTGTAGAGGGGTACGACTCCCCTAACAAGTGTCCTGATATGACACTAAACAATCTACTCGTGAGATTTCAATAATCCCGGAGTTTTGGAGAATACGGAGTACTCCTTCATTGCAATCACTCCCAGGTCCACTCTAACCCCGGAGTGGTAGCACCTGATAGGGACCTATTTATGGGTCAAATAGAACTAAACTGTATACTTATGCTAAACTAAATTGCTTGAAATTAACTGTTTTTCCATTGAACTGTGTGTAAGCAAAAAATTCGTACTTATGCTAAATTGAATTGTTTGAAATTAACTGTTTTTACATTTAACTTTGTGTTTAAACTGCGTTCTTATGATAAACTGAATTGTTTGAAATAGAACTGTTTTGACATTTAACTGCGTAAACAAAAATGTACTTAAGCTCAACTGAATTGTTTCAAACTTTTATCAAAATAACTTAATTCGGCGTTAGATGATCCGATAAGGGTTGATACACCGTAAAACAAAACCAACCAACCAACCAACACACACACACACACACGCGCGCGCGCACACACTCACACATACTCACACTCGTTTGTACGCTCACACATATTACACATTCACATACGATTACACACACACACACACATTCTTACACACACACACACAAACACACACAAACACACTCACACACACACTCATACACACTCATACACGCTTACACACACATTCACACACACGCATACGTACATATATATATATATATATATATATATATATATATATATATTCACTTCGGCTTTTATCTATAAGTAGATATTTTTATTTAGTTTTTCTTTGTCTTCAGTTTTTCAATTAGTATTTTACTCCAATAGAGTTTTCACATCAGTTCTAACTGGAGCTTTTTTCACTGAAGTCTGAGTAACAACAAGTCTCCTCAGATCCCCAGGATCTCTTCTAAATATTGTAGCAGTTCTTTCATGTTCCGCATGTTTTTATTTATTCATTTTTTTTTTTAACTCTTTGGCAAGATCCAAATATTTAACTATCTTTCCGCTTTCTTTCATTTTCAATTCATTGGCTTGCTGGAACGGCAAAAATCCACCAGCTCGCAAGTTCTTTTCTTCTTGTTTGTTTATAGATGTTCTGGCTTTCTGTCTAGGATTCAATGGTCCGTTTGTATCTCAAAGTCCCAGAGAATTCCATGCATCTCATTTTATAACACGGATGATTATTATTATTATTGTTATTATTATTATTGTTATTATTATTATTATCATTATTATTATTATTGTTATTATTATTATCATTATTATTATTATTGTTATTATTATTATTATTATCATTATTATTATTATTGTTATTATTATTATCATTATTATCATTATTATTATTATTGTTATTATTATTATTATTATTGTTATTATTATTATCATTATTATTATTATTGTTATTATTATTATCATTATTATTATTATTATTATTATTATTATTATTATTATTCCTTTCGAATTTTTCACACCAGCGTTAGTTGAAGTTTTTTCACTTGAGTCTGAGAGACAGCAAGTCTCCTCGAGTTTCCAGGACTCTTCTCAGTATTCTGACCCATCTAAGTAATGCAATAGTTTGGATGGTCTCTACTCGTCCTCCGATATCCAACTCTTCAGAATCTTTATCAAGCCTTTGGAAATCTTTCCAAGTGCACTAGTTACAGCTGGTATCACCGACATCTTCATGTCTCATAGATTTGGCAAGGCACAAATAGTTGTCTTTCTTTTCGTTTTCTTTGATTCTCACTTTGTGACCCGCAGGGACGGCACAAAGGCCATTATTTGGCAATTTCTCTTCTTTTTTCTTTCTTTTTTTATTTCCTAATTATCACGAGGTCTGGACTTCCGGCTGGGATTTAGTGATCTGTTTTTATCTCAAAATCGCTGAGAATTTTGTGTCTCGTTTTTGGTTTATATATATACCAAATGGTAGAATGGTTAAATTCCAATTTCTTGCGTAATTTCCAGTTGTTTCTTTTGATGCTAGTTTTATCTCAAAGTCCCTGAAAATTCTATACGTCTCATTTCTTGAATTGTTGTTATTATTATTATTGTTCTCTTGAAAGTTTTTCACACCAGAGTTAACTGATGGTTTCTCACTCGAGTCAGAGAGACAGTAAGTCTCCTCAAGTCTACAGGACTCTTCTCAGTATTCTGGCCGATCTTAATAATGCTGAAATTTGGATAGTATCCACTTGATCTTTTTTTTCTATGTCTTCCAGTCCCTTCACTAATCCTTTGGGGATTGTTCTGGTCGTCTGGCCGAGATCAGTGTATCAGTTTGTATCTCAAAATCTCAGAGAAGTTTATTATTATCATTATTATTATTATCATTATTCAAATTTTTCCTTAACGGTATTAATTGATGGGTTTCATGGAAGTCCTAATGAGAGCAAGCTTCCTCAGTTCTTCACAATTCTTCTGTTGATCTCAACAGTTCTTTAGTATGTGTGTGTATGTGAGAGAGAGAGAGAGAGAGAGAGAGAGAGAGAGAGAGATTTGGTTTCTTTATTTACTAGCATATCAAACTTGGTGGCTTACTTAATGCCAAAGACATCCTTGAAGAAAAACAGTTGTGGTAGGGATTCATACCTTTCCAAATGGTATTCGTCCGAAAATGAACGCAATAGTGCGACTGGTGTTTGAACTCGCTTAGTCTGGCTCGTCAACCACAACTCAAAAGGGACTTCCCCCCACTACAGAGAGAGATAGATATATATAAAAACAATTATATCTGTGATAGATAGATAGATAGATAGATAGATAGATAGATACCTCTGTGTTCGTATGAAACGCGGGCCGACATTATTGTGGCAGTTTTTGTAAAACTCTAATATAAACACGTTTAAAGTTAAAGAATCCATGAATAAGATCGACCTTTAATCAAGTTCTGTGTATGCAACTGCAGTCCGTGCGCCCCAAACCAAATATTGTCTGCCAATGAACAAACGGGTTAAGGTGAGCGCGAAATCTTTTTATGGGAATTTATTTATAAATATCTATTTTTTTTCCCGGAGAAATTTGATGAGATCTTTTCTTGGAGTCATGCAACGCTTCGCAGACCTATAAACTCGATTACGTTCCTTCCGTTAAAAACCTGCATTCGGCATTGCTAAATACACCACCACCTCCTACTACTACTAATACTGCCACCAACAACAACACTGCACTCTTCGCTGCTCGTAAAAATTCATGCAATACAATTTAAAATGTTCCTTCTGTCTTCTTCAGTGATAATGGCGACACCATAACGTTCGTTATATCTCAAACTTTCGTTAAAATAAAATTTTTAAAAAATAAGAGAAAGTTTCTCTTCTTTTTTTTTTCTTTTTTTTTTCTAACATAAGCCGATTTCTAATTCTTTTCCTGACAAGCGTTCCAAAAAGATGTCTCTTCAATTCAAATTCTAGCCTCATTATCATACGAATCTCGTACAAATCTCGCTAAAGTCTCATTCGCATTCAACTCTCATTGAAATGATGACCATTTCTGTTCGCGACTATTCGCCCGTACATAAAATGAGGCGTTTGTGGGCATTTAAGAATTAAAGGTGGAATTATATCTTCTGCAAACCAATAAATGAGAACACAAGATCGATCTTAGCGGCAGTTATCAGGCATTTGGTGGACTACTTCATACCAGCATGTATCGGACTTAATTCATTTGCATGTATAATCACTGCGTGCACAGACTGCTTACTGGTTGGAGCTGTGAGTTTCTAGTCTGTGATCGGTGTTCGAGCCCAGCTAAAAAAGCAATATTTCGAATGCTGATTTTTGAGGTAGGCAGGCACATGTGTATTTACAATCATCAACCCCTATCCGTTCTCTCAACTCAAACTCGTGTTAGATTAGACCCACTTTCATACACCTAGTGCTCGCTGAGGGAAACAGATAAAAAGCTTAACTTCAGGGACTCAGTTCTCTGCCTCAGGCAGCACCTGCTCCTTCGTCTAGAGTCAGGTTCATTGGTGAAAAAAATGTCGACGCAGATCAAGGAATTTCTTGGAATGACATTCGCGTACGTCCCTCTGCCTAACGTTGGGAAGAGACCAGATAATAAAAAGTGGAACGCCGACTGGGCTAAGTTATAAAGATAGAAGTTAGAATAAGTCATTGCATCCATCTTAATCTGTGAACGCGGGTTTTGTTTGGTGTTTGAGGTAGTTGTGCATTTTCTTGGGTTCCATTTCGAATCCTGGCAAATAATTGGATTTCGAATACTACTTTTTAGGCAAGCATAATTTTATATACTTACAAGATTAGTGTAATAGAAATACTCAACCAAAAGACAATCTTTTTCCAGACCAGAAATGAATAAATAATAACGATACGCTAAATGGCCAAATTCTGGTAGATAAAGAGTGTCCGGGGGGGTATTGCATGAAAAGGCATCTAGTGGTGAGACTTCAATTCTGGAACTCTGGAGAGTGAAGGGTCCCTTCCTTGTAGCCATTAAACCCAAGTCCACACTGATCTGGAGGAATAATTATACCAGTTAGGGTCCCATCTATGGGTCAGACAGATCTTCTTAAGATAACTTTCAAAATTACATTAATACATCGATTCTCACCCGGAAGTTCGACGAACCGTAAAAAAACAATAATAATTTGTGATGATGATATATACGTACGGACAGTTTGAGATAGATAGATAGATAGATAGATAGATAGATATTACTTTCATATAGATAGAAGTGTAGAGACAGATGCAACGAAAAAGTTTATATATATTTATATATATAATCATCCTCTGAATACCTTCTTTTCCCCATTTTTACATTTATATATATATATATTGTTGTTATATTGTCATCCACAGACAGACTCTTTCGTTACACACACACACACACACACACACACACACACACACACATATATATATATATATATATATATATATTGTTCTTGATTCTTCTTCATTTTTTTTCACTTATAGCTAAAAACACATCCAAGCAAGTTTTTTAGAGGTGGGGGGCTTCCATCTTCATCTCCCCTCTGCACCTTCAAATTGCTTCCCGCCCCTCCGTCATTGTATCGACGGCACAAAATCGGTCAGGGCACCACACATGCCGAGTGATAAATCCACCAATGAACATTCGATAAACCGACCGATGTTGAGTAATCAAATCCGACCTGAAATATTTTCTTCCACACCGCCAATGTTTCCCTCCCTCCCATCCTCACATTCCACCAACACCACTCCCGATTAGAGTTTTCATCCGGGCAACAAATAATGACATGACTCCAAAAAGGCGTTGGCGATTTTTAATGATACACTAAGCTGTAATGGTGATGTACTCTCTCTCTCTCTCTCTCTCTCTCTCTCTCTCTCTCTCTCTCTTATATCTATCTATCTATCTATCTTACTCATTCACATACATATATGTCCAGGTTTAACAATTTATTTTGCCATTCTTGAGAGGATTGACGCTACGCAATCTTTAAGGGTTTTTAAAAAAATATAGTTGTCTCTTTATCCCATTTGATCCTTTGGCAGGGGGCGTTGAGCTAATCTGATACAGTTTGTGCACTGGTATGAGTGTGCAACTACGTTGCTTCTCTAACTTCTGTGCCAAAAGGCCGAAAAGCACTGAAAACTTATCACTTGATTCCAAGGAGCCAGCCTCCTCACCGAAAAGGGTAAGGGCTGGTTTTATTGCTTGGTATCAGAGGCTTCTCACAAGACGAATGCTGACGAAATTTTAAACAGGAGTTTTGCTTCCTGCATGGCACCCAAAGTTTAAATCTGACCTTGTTACTATTTTGGCTTGGTGGAGAGCCAAAAAATAGATCGACTTTTTGACTAAGCTCAAAGTGTAGCATCTGTTCTCGTTAGCTCAATATCTGATATGTCCTCGATATTGGGTCTTCGATATTTAACAGGTTTCGGGAACTCGGCGACAGAAGGTAAGCTTATCGTAATGATTATCGTCGTAAGAAATGGAATCAGTGACCCGATTTCAAATCCTAGACATGGCAGTTAGTGTTTCTCTTCATGCCTTCAAAAAAGAAAATTCTCTGAATTCAAATAAGTCAGGAATGCCCTTGGTAAAAGCATGTATCCATTAGTTCTAAACAACCGGTAAATAGTATGATAGAATGTGTTCTTCAGCTTTGATTGATTGATTTTAACGGTATATCAACTCGTTTCGGGTTATTTTGTTCCAGGCCGTTAAAGAATAACGTTCATTGTACGTTCATTTTTACTTTTTTTGTGTAGACATTTCTTGAGAATTCTCTTTTTTTGCACATGATCCTATCGAATACGAATAATTTTTAAACAGATCAATTTGACCCATAGATGGGACGCTAACAGGTACTACCACTCCGGGTCAGAGTGAACCTGGGAGTAATGCCAATGAAAGGGTACTCTACATTCCCTAGAACTCCATAACTGGGGCCTTACAATCAGATGCAGTTTAGTGTTATGCTGCAGACATCCCCTCTTTATGGAGTGGCGTATTTCCTCTCTGCAATAGAGACAATCTGCACATATTAAGCCCTGACGACCAAGTTTATTTAACCTTAGTTTACCAACTAGTCTTGGAGAAGGAAAAGTGGATTCAAACTAGCTTTACACCGATTAAAAATTGACCCTGTACCATACACCATTTCATTTTGCGCAATTGAATTGCGGTGCTTTGTCTATCTTGGTGGCTCGTGACTGTCGGAGATTAATTCAGGGATCAGTGATTTACTGAGAATCCAATTTTCTCATTAACCCGCTCTTTAATCCGGCATTGGATCAGACACGCATTTTCGATAACCGCATTTCGACCAATCTCTAACTAGATAAAAAAGATTCCGTTCGCTTGATAAGATAAGAGAATATATTTTGGCCGCTTGATAAAACTGATAACTGATTTTGAGACTCAAGATCTGGCCGGCAACATTTCATCGAGTATTGGGAAGAAGAGTGAGTATAATTACTCGACAGAGATCAGGATTAAATGAATCTCCTTCGTTAGAGAGTCGAGGAGATTGCGAGATTGAACAATGACACCATTCTTCTTCGTTCGTGCTTGAACACGATGAAATAAAATACTTTTCTTACGTGCATAGGTGTATTACTCATATATATATATATATATATATATATATATATATATATATATAAGTACGAGATTGGAGTAAAAAGTTCATCGGTTGACCAAGATGTTCTCATGGAATAAGACAAAATGACGGACTTTTTTCAACATAGTTCCACACACTATTTCAATGTTGGAGTGCTTTGGACTCCACAGGTCAAAAATTCATCAACAGCAGATATGACGTCATCATATCAACTTTTCAGCCTATGAACTTTTCAGTCCACCCTCGTATATATATATATATATATATACGAGGCTCGATCAAAAAGTTCTAAGCTGCATCCAGATTTTACATTTGTCATACGCCTCTCACTTTTATATAAGCCTCACCAGCACAGAAATTAAGACAGAAATCTGAATCAATTTTTCTAGTTTTATAAGAAAATGAGAGGTGTGACAAAAATGTTCAGCTTTGACTCTTCTTTCTGGGTGAGGCCAAGAACTTGCTGAACGACCCTGAATAACTAGATAGATAGATAGATAGATAGATAGATAGATCGCCCTCCCCTACACCTTGGAGTAGTAGCTATCGAAAAGGGAGCCTTCGGGTTACCCTCGACTATGGTCGCCAACTTTACTTACTTTATTTAGACTTGAGATTTTCTTGTAGGCATATTTTATTAAAAGTGACGGACAGGGATTTAGTATTCAACTTTAAATTGGATTTTTCTTATTGGTGAGTGAGATATCACAATGTTGTTGAAGGCAGTTTTAAAATTGTCCGAAATCTCTATTGATATAATCCTTAATTTCTGCCTTCCGATTATTGATGCCAAATTTGCTTTGTAGGTGACGGTTAGGTCCAAGACGGAGGAATTCTTTTTGTGGTCTGTGAGAAGATAAATATATTAATGTAGTTGTCGATGGAATTTGGTAAATTTAGTCGGCCTTTATATCAAGTATTCTTCAAAGAACTCCTCTTAGAAACTAATACACTTATACAAGCGTCAATTTCTTCTTTTTGTCTTTTTTTTTTTTTTTTTTTTTCATAACAGTCTGCAGAGTCTTCTTTTCGGATCACCATCAGCTGCATTGCTGCACTCTCTATAATCTCGTCCACAACATTTCAACAGAGAGAGAGAGAGAGAGAGAGAGAGAGAGAGAGAGAGAGAGAGAGAGAGAGATTTTGAAATAGGCTGAGACTTTCCATATAGAAATTTTGTATTACACATTCCGCAGATGATAAAAAATAATTGATTGATAGATTTTAATGGCTTGTCTACCTGTGAGCTAATTTTATGCCTAGAGGGGTTGGGTAATTGCATACGAGATACGTTTGTATTTACTTTTTTTTGTGTAGTTTCTTGATAATGATTGCAGTTTAGTGTCATAACCAGACCCTCTTCAGGGGAGGTCTTAACCTCCCGCTGGGGAGTGTAGTATTTGTATTCTAAGTCTCACCAACTGTGCAGATGCAAAATGAAATGATAGTAGTGATTATCTAGATATATTTAAACATAGATCAGGCCATAACTGTACAATTCCCATTGGTTCCTCGAGTTTAAGATAACTGGATGCTGTTCTTAGATCATTTTAGATAATTGAATTCCTTCCGTGAGCTCACTAGTTTGTAAGTTATGCAATGCGATTATAATATTTTATAAGAGCCTGAATAATCATAGAGAAGAAAAAAAAATGGTTGTTAATCTGTCTCTAAGCTGAAATACCTAATTGATTGTTATGTTTTCGTTGGGTTTTGTGGCATATCAACCCTTGAAAGTTAGATACCAAATCTTTTTATTACATATATATTAAGTGTATATAATTTGTAAACGCACAGTTTGTAGATAACACTTTTTAACGAGCTAAAGCTCATTCGTTCGCGCACAGTTAAACAGTTTCAAGTGTTACTATGTATCACTAACAATTCAATTAGACAACAGTTATTTGTTTTTCACACGGTTAAAAGGTCAAACAGTTCTATTTCAAACAATTCCATTTGATATAAGTCATTTGTTTGCACGCAATTTAAATGCTGAAACAGTTTTATTTGATCCATAGATGGGACCCTATCAGGTACTACCACTCCGAGTCAGAGCAGACCTGGAAGCAACGGCAATGAAAGGGTACCCAATTCCCCAAAGCACTAGGACTGGAGCCTTACGATTATTTTGTTTAATGTCTTATACAGGACACTCGTTGTGGGCAGAGGTGAATCTTACCTGTCCGCAAGGATGCAGTGAGCGCATTCTACTATCCTAGACAACTAGGTTGTATCTCATTGATTTCTGACAAGTGCTAAAAGGTACTTCAGAAGTAGTTTCGTTTTCCTACTGACCTTTAATCGAAAGCTTATTTTATGCACACATATAAAAGTACTTATTATTCCTCAATACAATTAACATTATTATTATTATTTACTCATGAGAGTTTTTCACATCATCATTAGCTGATGGTCTTTCACTGGAGTTTGAGTGATAGCAATTCTCCTAAGTCTCCATGACTCTTCTCAGTATTCTGGCCGTTCTCAATAATGTAGTAGTTTGGATGGTCTCCACTCGTCCTCCAACTTCCAAGTTCTCCAGTCCCTTTAGTAATCTTTTTGTTACTGATCCAATCGTACCAATTACAATTATTATTATTATTATTATTATTATTATTATTTATTTATTTATTTATTCATTTATTCATCTATTTATTAGTTTTTTACATCAGTGTTAGCGGGTGGTCTTTCATTGGAGTCTGAGGAACAGCAAGTCACCTCAAGTCTCCAGGACTCTTCTCAGTATTCTGGCCAATGTTAGTAATATTGTGGTCTAGATGGTCACGATTCTTCCTCCGATTTCCAATTCTTTCAATCTATTTTCCAAGTGCACCAATTACAATTACTACCATCGTTACTCTTATGTTCTGCAGTTCTTTAAGTTCTCTGGCAAGGTTCAAGTAATTTGTCTATCGTTTTGCTTTTTATTTTCACTTTGCGAAACGACAAAATTCCCAAGATGGCAAGTTCTTTTCTTCTTGTTAATTAACACAAGGTTTCGTCTTCTAGCCGAGACTAGGTGATCTGTTTGTATCACAAAATCACAGAAAAATTTTGTGCATTTCATTCTCTATGATAGATTCTGATTTGTGTCTATATGATTTAGTAGTATGTAGTTAAAATTACGATTTACATGGCTATATTTAGCCCTTATATGTGTTTACCCAACCCCTACGCACGAGCAGGATACAGCACAAGGTCAATTTTTTTTAGTAGAGTTTAACAGGTTTGAATTCAGAGTTTTCTTTCTTCTAGACCGGTTGCCAGATCATTATCAAAACAGTCTGCCCTACTATTTACAAATGTTAAAGAAAACAGTCTGCCCTACTATTTACCAAAGTTAAAGAAGCCCGTCTGCCTTACTATTTACCAAAGTTAAAGAAGCCAGTCTGCCCTACTATTTACCAAAGTTAAAGAAACCAGTCTGCCCTAATATTTACCAAAGTTAAAGAAGCTAGTCTGCCCTACTATTTACCAAAGTTAAAGAAGCCCGTCTGCCTTACTATTTACCAAAGTTAAAGAAGCCAGTCTGCCCTACTATTTACCAAAGTTAAAGAAGCTAGTCTGCCCTACTATTTACCAAAGTTAAAGAAGCCAGTCTGCCCTACTATTTACCAAAGTTAAAGAACCCAGTCTGCCCTACTATTTACCAAAGTTAAAGAACCTAGTCTGCCCTACTATTTACCAAAGTTAAAGAACCTAGTCTGCCCTACTATTTACCCATAGCTGAAGGAATAATAGTTTGATTCATACCTTTCACAAGGGTATTAGCGCAATGTACAATGTAAACTGCCTCGACCAGCCGAGTCCACTTCCTTCGACAATAGTTATTACACTACTGGCGCCTCCATATTTAGCACTTATAACATATTCCGAGGGTTGGAATTTTATTTCCCGTCAGTTTATATATATATATATATATAATGATAGGTACTAAAACTACATGCTTTATCATAATAATAATTTTTATATGCTATTAAAATCTTTGAGAATTCACTAAAAATTTTGTGAGCACGACATGATACACCATATAATGTCGTTTAAATTCTGTTGTTCTTGACTTTAGGTTTCGACCGTCATAAATCTATTGGTGAAAATTGCGGCAGCCAATTTAATATTTATGCCAAATAAAAGGAAAAGAGGCCGAAAAATGGGGTAGCGATAATTACAACAATACAACAATAAAAACAATTACAAGTACAACAGCCGTAAAAACAATGACAAAAATTAACTGCCATTGATCAAATAACAAGTGAGGCACAATAGAATTGATGTTGGCATCGACTGACGTTCCTTATCGTTATGACTATAATAACCATTACCAACTGCTGCCCGCCCATCTCTGCCGACAATATGGCCTCTAATTCGGCCTCTAATACAATAAACAGCGGAACAACAGTTCGTGTAACAGTTAAAAAAAATTAGCCCTACGTATGGCCGTTTCACTCCACCCACTTATCCCAAATAATTTTGTTTACGAGCAGCGTTTTGGCATTCTTTAAATCTCTACCGATGACTTCTGTTCTGTTTATGAGACCTGCCATTTTGAAAAAAAAGGCTTTTTTTTTTCAATCCAATATGGCGACCGAGAGGTTATGAATCAGATAGGTTTTGTTCTGTTTTCTTTGTGTGTGCGTTGTAGTTTTTGTTGTTGTTTTTTTAAATTCTTTTAAACGTTTTTCTATAACTACATTGTCTTGTTAATATTTTAATGGACTAACCGGCTTTTGTTCTTTCTTTTTCTTTTTTTTTTTTCTTTTTTTTTTTTTTTTGGTTGTAGGTGTTTCAAGCATTCAAGTATGTGACCTAAAATGCGGGTTATGGAGGCAAAGAGACTGGATCGCAACCCAAATTAAATGACACAATAAGAAAAAGACGCGAGAGACAAGTGAACTTTTTTGGACGGCAGAAAAAACAGCTATCAAGATAGGTAAATAAATCTGGAAAAATAACTGAGAGAGAGTGCGGAGAACAAGTAAAAGCAATTTTTTTTCTTTTTCAAATGAAAGAAAAGAAAAACATGTCGCTATAACGCAAACTGCAAAGCAAAATAAAAAAAAACTCTGAGAGAGAAGAACAGTCACCTTTCCTTGGCATATTCTTCGATAAATTTACAACCGTTTAGTTCTATTGTTCGATCAAAGCCAAACTTCATTATTTTTATCGGTATATTTTTTACTTTAACAAACGACCTTGGAAGAACATTCTGCACTCTTTAACAAGACATGGCGAGCAATGCTGGAAGAAGTAAGGATGAACACACTAGCGATATCCTCCAATGGATTCCTACACATGGATACACCAACACTGACCGACCAGCAAAAGGTTACATTCATCAGCTGTATGCGGACACTGGGTACTATCTAAACGACTACCAAGAGCGACTACCGATATGAACGGATGGTGAGAAAGAGTCTAGGAAATTCGCACTGTCGTCACACCTTGATGATGATGATGATGATGATGATGATGATGATGATGATGATGATGATTACAGAAACGTAGAATTTAGGCACAGAAACGCATTTTCAACAACAACACGAAATACGTTGATAAAAAGTCCCAAACTTGAAACATAATAATTTTATCCAAACAATTGTGTACTTCTTTGAAAATTCTATCTTCCCCGTATTTTGATTTAAAATACAAAAAAAAACATGAAGAATGAATCTATATTAATTTGGTACGTGTCATAGTTTGTTTTTTTTTTGTTTTTTTGTTTTTTTTGTTTTTAAGTTTTTTTTTGTTTTTTTGTTTTTTTCATTAACTTTATAAAGTCGTTCGTGTCTCTACTTCAATAGCTGGCAACAAACGATATTATCAAGGAAGGAGAATTATGTAGCTACATAAACCCCCACCCCCCTGCCACGAACAAGATGGGACAAAAAGATTAGCTTTTAAACAGATTACAACTGACTTGGATTCAGAGTTTTCCATCTCTTATACTGGTCGCCAAACCAAGACTAAAGGACCCAATCTGTCCTAACTATTTACCCATTGCTGATCTGTGAGAAGAGACGGATTCATGTCAAGAAGTAAAACTGCATCGTCCAGGATTTGAACACGGGTCATCAATTCCATTTCTTACGACGACACTCGTTACGCTAAACTCGTCTCCAATGACGGAGAAATAAAAAAGAAAAATTAACGTTGCGACAAAAAGCAAAAATTTAGCTGAAAAGCCATTTCTCTGCAACTTTACCCGGAGGCAAAGAAAGAGAATCATAAGATTTACTAATATTATTTAAAGATCAAATTGAAGACGAAATTATGAAGAACATTTTTAATTCAGAGTAATTTTCCCCATTGCCAAAAAACCTGAAAAAATAAATACTACTTCAACTACAATTCATAAGTCGTAAACAAACAATATGGCATCAAGAAAATCAAATAAGGAACAACGGTAGCTATATGCTTAATTTTAATAACGTGGAGTCTCCGTGGCTGAATTGATCAAACGGATTCAGACGGGATACCATGGAAACCAAATCTAAGTTAAAATCTAATTGGTCACAACTTCTTTATTTTCGATTCAGGCGACTTCCATAATGGTCGTAGAGTTTTTAAAAAAAAAAAAACGACCTGAATATTACGATACAAAAGTAACAAAATTAATAATGTTTAATAAGTTCAGAAAACTTCAGGCATGAACTGTTTAATTTGTTGGAGTGTTTTCTGAGGGGATGATGCAAGTAGGTGGTTTCTAAACATTTATCTGACTCTTCTTTCACGAACAGTTTATCTCTGCTATCAACTTCGCTTATCAATCATCTCTTCTGCATTCAAAATTTCATGACCTGCATTTTTTTTTATTGTTTTTTTTTCTTTTTGTTTTTTTTTTTTTTTGTTTTTTTTTCTTCGAGTTCTGCAATCATTCAAGTACTACTGTGAGGTTACCACTTTACTGCCTGTAAAACTAGCAATAACTTTAGAGATGAACTATCAAATACAAATATTCGTTGTCTTGATCCAATTTCAGACCGAATCCAATACTGAACCGGTATCCCTCACAAAAAAAATGCGACCCGCTAACTTCATACACGGGATATTGCCTCTTGGGCTACACTCCAGAATTCTGTTTTCAGAGCCTTATAAGAAAATAACTGTGTATATATATATATATATATATATATATATATATATATATATATATATATATATATATACTTGAGTAATGAGTACAAAGTGGGGTGCTCGAGGAAACTAACGAAGAAATAAATCCCAAGCAACCTGGTTCATCAATCCAGTCTTAAGATTCCACTGAAAACAAAAGATGAAAATTAAAGGTAAGTTTATATTCCTTCTTTTGTATTCTTATACTCTAACATTTTTTAATCGAATGTATAACAAAATTTACAATGCAGTGTGAAATATGAATTAACAGTTCACGATACACACAAATTTTCAGGGATTTAAGCCATAAAAAAGTTTACTGCATCTGGTAGTGAGACTCCAGTTCTGGAACTCTGGGGACTCCAGTTCTGGAGCTCGGGAACGGGGGGGGGTAGGATACCCCTTCATTGTCATTACTCTCATTCCTCTCACCGAGGGCAAGTCGCCTTTGACTGTAAAATACACCCACTGCTTCTTTGCAAAGGGGTAAGACACCCTCTAACGATTGTCCCGGATTTGATACTAAACAATCAGATGGTGAGGCTCCTGTAATTCTTTGGGGAATGCAGCGTACCCCTCCGTTGCCAACACTCCTAAGTCCACTCTGGTCTGGAGTGGTAGCAGCTGAAAGGGTCAAATAGAATTGTTTGATCATTTAAACTGAATATAAACAAATGACTTATGCTCAATTCAATTTCTTGAAATAGAACTATTTGATCCTTTAACTGTATGTACAGAAACGACTAATGTTTAATTGAGTTGTTAATGATACATTGCAAAATACTTGAAAGCATTAAACTGTGTTGCAAACAAATGATTGAGTGTAAATATAATTATTCGTAATAGAAATAAGTGAAACCATTTAACTGTGTGAAAAATTGAGCACAGGCTCGTCTAAAAATGTTAACTTAAAGTGTGATTAGAAATTATATATTTAGTATACATATATAAAAAGGATTTGGCATGGTTGGTTGGTTGGATTTATGGCATATCAACCGTTGTAGGCTGTTTAATGCCAAATCCATTTTATGCAAATAGTTCTATTTCAAACAATTCAGTTTAGCATGAGCATTTAGTTTGATTGTCAAAAACGTTTCTATTTCAAGCTATTCAATTTAGTCAAACAGTTCTAATTCAAAAAATTCAGTTTTGCATAAGATAGATAGGACGCAATCAGGTGCTACCATTCCGGACCAGAGTGAACCTGGAAGCAATAGTAATGGAGGGGTGCTCCGCATTTCCCAAAGCCCCAGCATCATTGGAACCTCACCATCAGATCGTTTAGAGTCATATCCAGGACATTCGTTGTGGGGTCTTACAGTCTTGCAGTCGGTATATTCTACAGCTGGATTTGGCATTGAATAACCGATAATGGTTGATATGTCATAAAACCAAACCAAACTAAAAACAAACAAACGATTATTATCAAATAGAGTAATTAGTATTAAATAGGAATACTTGAAACTATTTAACTGTATACATATTATTTGCATTAGGAATAATTACTTTGTTCTTGACCAAGAATTAATCTTAATTGAAACCATACAACAGCGAGTAAACAAATGACTATCATTAAATTGATATACTTACTTGAAACTATATAATTATTAGTATTAGACGGAAATGCTTGAAACCACACAATTGTGCACAAATTACTTGTATTAGATACGAATATTTGATGTATAAGTAAAGTAAAGTTGTCTCCCTTTAGTCGGGGGAGACTTGAAGGCTCCCTTTTCAATAGCTACTACACCGAGGTGAAGGGGAGGGCGTTACTCCTTTGGTTGGTTTGCTCCACTTTACACTTGATGCGTACCTTATAATGCTGAGTGTTAAGCAAGGCGGCATAAAGTACCATTTTTAAAGTCTTTGGTATGACCGACCTGAAATTAAACCCCGGTCTCCCGGACGATTGGCGAAATCTCTACTCACAAGGCCAATAACCGTGCGCTAAAAAATCCTAAGAAACTACACAAAAATGTAAATATAAACATACAATGTACGTTATTCTCTAACCTTTAAGCATGAAATAACCCCAAACAGGTTGACTTGCCGTTAAAATCAATCAGTCAATCATTGTAGATTGCCTGTAAGAAAAAAAACTCTCAACAAGATGTGTTGCTTTTCAATATATCTTTGCAATGTAAGATAAATTTATGAATTGCCCGACAGGAGCCTGTTTTCCCTTTTTTTTTTTTTCGTAGCAGTACTCGAAGGACATTCGGAGATTATCCGAAAAATTTAATAAAACCCTATGGAACAATCTCTTCTTTCTTTGGGCTCAATGGAGAAAATATAGATGTCACCTCGTTTGTAACGATGCACAAAACAAAAACACTTTTTCTTGCATTTTGAAATAATTCTTCCTTTTTATTTATCATTATTTTTTCTTCTTTCTTTCATATTTTTCCTTCTTCTTTTTAACCTTCTTTAAGATTTTTCTCCTCTTCTTTCAAGTCTTTTATTCTTCGTAAGTTTGAGCATCCAAATTCTCAATATAATGGAAACAACTATTCAACCTGAATGAGAATCCCTCAATGGGTTTACGGATTGTCTTGACTTTTTTAAAATTAATTTTTTTATGTATTTCTTCCTCATATCTTGATTTCAACTTATTGTATATTTCTTTCTTTAGTTTTTCCCTTGACTGTATTTTGCTTTCTTTTCTTTCTTTTTTCTTCTTTCTTTCTTTTTCACCTTTTTCCTTCTTTCTTTCATTCATCTTTCTTTTTTCCCTTTCTTTGTTCTGTCACATTCTTTTTTTTTTTTTTTTTTTTTTTTTGTATTCCTTTCTTTAGTTTTCTCTTCGTTGCATTTATTGCTTTCTGGTTCCTTTATTTAATGGCATATCAACCTTCATAGGTTTATTTAATTCCAAAATCGTCCTTGTGAAAGTGATACTATTCAACCTATAGCTGGGGGGGGGCTAAGGAGATGCATACCTTTCCCAAATGAACATAATAGCACGACTAGAATTCGAACTTGCATACTACGATTTTGCAGTCCAGCATGTTTTCTGGGGCTGTAGAATACACCAACTGCTTCTCTGTAGAGGGGTAAGACCTCCCCCACAATGAGTGTCTCGGATATGACATTAAACAATCTGATGGTGAGGTTCCAGTAATGCTAGAGCTTTGGGAAATGCGGAGTACCTCTTCATTGCCATTGCTCCCAGGTCCACTCTGGCCAAAACTGGTAGCACCTGATAGGATCCTGTCTATGAGTCAAATAGAACTAAACTGTGTACCTATGCTAAACTGAATTGCTTGAAATAGAACTGTTTTTGACATTAAAACTATACCTATGATAAACTGAAATGGAACTGTTTGACTAAACTGAATAGCTTGAAAAGTTTTTGACAATCAAACTGTGTAATCATGCTAAACTGAATTGTTTGAAATAGAACTGTTCATTTGTATAAAAATGGATTTGGCATTGAATAACTAACAAAGGTTGATATGCCATAAAACCCAAACAAACATTTCCACTGCATTTCTTTTGTCTTTCTTTTCTTTTTTTTTTTTCCTTTCTTCTTTCTTTTTTATTCACTGTTTTCCTTCTTTCCATTATTATTTTTCTTCTTTTCTTTGTTCAATCCCATTTTATTTTCTCGGGTGGGTGCGTGTTCACTTCTTTCTTTCTTTCTTTCTTTCGTTCTTTCTTTCTTTCTTCCCTTTTCTTTCTATTTGCTCGTTCACTTACGTCTTCTTTTCTCTTCTTCTTTTCTTTCCTTCACTTGAGTTTTTTTTCTTTCTTTTCCTTGCTCATCGCTTTCTTTCTTTCTTTCTTTCTTTCTTTCTTTCTATTGGCTAGTTCACCCTTTTCTTTCTTTCTTTCTTCCTTTTTTCGTTTATTTTTCTTTCTTTTTTGCTAGCTCACTTCTTTCTTTCTTTCTTTCTTCCTTTTTTCGTTTATTTTTCTTTCTTTTTTGCTAGCTCACTTCTTTCTTTCTTTCTTTCTTCCTTTTTTCGTTTATTTTTCTTTCTTTTTTGCTAGCTCACTTCTTTCTTTCTTTCTTTCTTCCTTTTTTCGTTTATTTTTCTTTCTTTTTTGCTAGCTCACTTCTTTCTTTCTTTTTTCTTTCTTTCTTTTTCCTTTATTTTGACTTGCTCATCACTTTTCTTTCTTTCTTTTTTTCTTCTTTATTCTTTCTTTTTGCTTCTCTGTCTTTCAGTCATTCAC
Organism: Sepioteuthis lessoniana; assembly: GCA_963585895.1. Taxonomy (NCBI): domain Eukaryota; kingdom Metazoa; phylum Mollusca; class Cephalopoda; order Myopsida; family Loliginidae; genus Sepioteuthis; species Sepioteuthis lessoniana. The sequence goes on along the minus strand of OY757918.1, from coordinate 70,049,568 downwards.
CAGTGTGGCATCCGATTTTCTTTCCCAATTTTTTATTTTCTTTTTTCTTAAATACATTCATCAGTATTTTACACAGTTTTACTTCTTCCAGAAATCGATTCTCGTAAAAAACGATTTAAAAAAATATCGTGTTCAATCCTTGTAACCAATGCCCATACACATGCCACACTTTCCCCTGTACACACACATAATAATATTACCATAAATATCTCTGTAGATAAGTTGAATAATTAGGCAATTTATCTTCCTTTCTCTACTCTTCTTCCTTTCTCTTCTCCACGCTTATCCTCATTGTTTCTTTCTATCTTCCACCTCTCTCTCTCTCCTTTTCTCTAAAATATCGTACTGTTTATCTCCTTTCCCTCCCTCTTTTACGCCGTGTCTCTTTCTTACTTTCCCTATTTCTGCCTCTCTCTTCTTCAATATCTTTCTCTCTCTTTCCTCAT
>OY757918.1:70004122-70044122 GCA_963585895.1 Sepioteuthis lessoniana | reverse complement strand
GCGAGATTCTCCAGAAGTTCCAATGTGGCCTGCAAATGAAAATTATTGCCTACCCGTTCTATACCAATAGTTGGAAACAGCTCGTTTCTCTGTCTTTCATATACGGAAAAACCGTCTGGTGTATAACAAACAAATTTAGTTTGTACACTTATTGGGCCCTGGAGAAGATTTTGATACAAAGATATTCCTCCTGAGAAAAAGTAAGCTCTCATCGAGAGGGAGTTTCTAATTATAATCAATAATCATCAGGAAGCCGAGATGCTGCATGACGTAACTAATCATTCAGAATTTAAATTTAAAAATTTTTTAAAATAACTAGTTATTTATACAAGTAACATTAGCATTCACTTTTAATTACACATTATGTAGTTTTATTGATGAAGATGAAAAATAATTATATAACTTTTTTATTTAGTTAGTCCTAACGATCTCGACCAAAAACAAATATATTTAAATCGATAAATCTTTTGAGCGTCACTCACTGTGATTTTTTTTAAATCATAGTGACAGAAATAGAACCAACCAGATTACTATATGTACTAAAGAATCGTTTTACTGTCATTATTAACAGCTGTCATCAAAGTCTTGATCTCTTTCCCGGCGTAAGCTGTTTATTTTAACTAGTATGTAAATGTTTATGTTGAAAGCAAAGAGAGATGTGTTTATGCTTGGTCTTGTGTATAGATTTAACAAGCAAGATCCAGTTACCCCACTCCAGTCCTGGATATGATATGGCTCCAGTTTTAGATCACGTAAGAGTGTGGAATACGCCTTCATTTCCATTACTCCCAGGTCAACTCTGACCTAGAATAGTAGTACCTCCTGGTCGTGTTTATGACACTAAACTGCATTCAGCTGCGACGCTCCAGTTTTAGATCTCTGGAGAGTGTGGAATACGCCTTCACTGTAATTAATCCCAGGTCCACTCTGACCAAGAATAGTAGTACTCGTTAGGGTTTTATCGATGGGTTGAATAAATCTGCTTGAAATTCTTAGTATCTGATAGAAATAGTTGAAAACATAAAAGTTGGCGACCGTAGTCGAGGGTGACCAGAAGGCTCCCTTTTCATTTGTTACTACACTGAAGTGTAGGGGAAGGCGCTACTCCTTTCCCTGGATTGCTCCACTTTACCCTTGATCTATACCTTATAATGCTAAGTGTTAAGCAAGGAAGCATCAAGTACCATTTGAGTCTTTGGTATGATGTAACCTGGGATTGAACGCTGGTCTCCCGAGCCATTGGCGAACACTCTAACCATTATGCCAATGTCCTAGAATTAGGTAGAAAAACTTGAAAACCGAGAAGTGTGTACAAATTATTTGTATTAAATAGGAATACTTGATATCATATTACTGTATGCAAACAAATGGTTATATTCTAATAGAAAATTTGTTAGAATGCTATGAAAAAATGCTATGCTATAGATGTGATTACAATTAAAAAAATTACTAAATATTTCGGCATTATATAACCCATGTTGAGTTGATATGACGTTAAACAAATAAACTAAATGAAAGGTCAACAAAAACACCGTGATTTTATCCATTTACTTTTGTTTTATGTCATAATCTATGCGATGTACTCTAAAAATTCTGAAATTATCCATATTTTTTTTATATACAACGCGTGTCATTTTCTACAACACCATCATCATCAAGTCGCACTGACAGCACAGATTTCTCTGACTCTCCCTCTCTCTCTCTCTCTCTCTCTCTCTCTCTCTCTCTGTCCCTATCAACTATCGTTCCGTGCAGGTCTTCCTAACTACATCATGTGTCCGCACAGAGCTGATGTAAATTAGTTCTTGTTGTTCGGCCAACACTAGCACATCCAAAGGATTGGGTTCGTAGAAGAACGTCACTTATGAGTTCGTCTTTGCTTCTCAAGCAATGCTCCACAAGATGGGAGGTAAGTGGCCGTACAGCTGTCGTTTCGTGGGGTGTTGTTTCCAGGATTTGTTCAAGATGGCACGTAGATTTTTTTGTAGTTCCAACCTAGCTTTTTCTTTATGCGTTTTGTTTGCGTCCATATGGTGCATCCATACAACAGTATGGACACAGCCCCAGCCATAGCTTGGCAGAAATTCCGTTTTATTTTATCGGATAGATCAGACTTCTATATGATCGATAACCTATCGATAGCGGTCCATGTCTTCGCTAGGCGAATATTAACATCACTTTCAGTAGATGAGATATAGCTGTTGAGGTATGTAAACTTTCTGTAAGTGCACACATAAATGGTCACATGTTCTGTAAATGCATGTGATAATGACGAACAATTCTGTTGCTCGTCGAATTTTTTTCTCGTTCATGTAAATGGTGTCTTTTTCTGAGCACCCACGCGTCAATACTAACCTATTCTGTTCGCCTACACAACAACACTGACCTATTCTGTTCACAAGTAAGTCTATTGTCACTTATTGTGTATACGCACACGTCTATCGTGACCGATTTTGTACACTTACACGTCAATACTGATTTAATCTTTACTTACTTAAATACTTATACTCAAACATAAGTACTTTTATTCAAAGCATAAATACTTATATTCAAGCGTAAATATCTTATTTTAAAATGCAGGGACATAATTCAAAATATGGATACTTTTATTCACATCTAAGTATCTTTTGCCCAGTCAGCTGGGGCTGTAGAATACACTGACTGCACCTCTGCAGAGGGGTAAGACCCCCCCCCCTAACGAGTGTCCTGGATATGACACTTAACAATCTGATGTTGTAGTAGGTAGGGTGTTCGCCAATTATCCGGGAAACCTGGGTTCAATCCCAGGTCGCGTCATACCAAAGACTTTAAAAATGGTACTTGATACCTCCTTACTTAACACTCAGCAATATAAGGTAAGGATCAAGAGTAAAGTGGAGCAATCCAGGGAAAGGAGTAGCGCCCTATCCTACATCTCGGTGTAGTAGCTATTGAAAAGGGAGCCTTCTGGTCACCCTTGACAACGCTCGCCAACTTTACTATTTTCATTCAACTATTTACATAACTTCAAAGCCAAAATGATTTCATTAAAAGTAACTGTATGAAGGGTTAGTTAAATAAAGGTACTTATACAAGCTCAATCTCTTAAGTAATAAAACTGATAAAAAAAGAATTTTAACATCATCATTATAAATAAACTTTTATCTTGCCTTTAATTGGAATCATTTTGAGATGAGGCTTCTTAATCTGAGAATTAGTTTTTTTTTTATTTATTGCGGACTTTTTGTCCTCATCTTGGTAGTTTTTGTGTTGCTTCTTCTTTCACTACGTTTCGGCCAAATTTCACCTCTGGCATTCTTCAGGTGATTTACCGCGACCTCGGACAGGAATTCTGAGTCTTGTAACCGTATCCCCAGTACCTACTGGGGCCCGTAGCGCAGCGGATAGAGACGTTGAGTCTCTACGGTTCCAGGTGAGCATTGTCAGAAGATAGCGGTTTCAAATCCTACCCAAGCCGGCCAGAGGTTTACTTGGTCAAAAACGTGATGCGATAGACAACAACTATTGAAGGCAGAAATATTTCGCTTTTGTTGCATTTTTCTTAGTTTTTAAAGAAATTATTTTTGTCTTCCACTGTCTTTTAGCCATTGAAAAAATTACTCAGCTCAGTCGGCTGCAGCTGTCGAATACGCAAACTGTAAATCTGCAGGGGATTAAGATTCCAACCCACAACGAGTGTCCTGGATATGACACTAAACAATCAAAAGCTGACGCTCCTTTCCTGGAGCTTTGTGGAACGTGGGGTACTCCTTCAATGCCATTACTCCCAGGTCCACTCTGTTTCAGAGTGGTAGTACCTGATAAGGTCCAATCTATGGGTCAAATAGAACTATTTAATCATTCACTATACTTGAAACCAACTGAGTGCAAAAAAATGTGATCTGGCTCATTTTAAAATGTTACCTACAAACTATTCGTTTACAAATCACACACACACACACACACACACACACACACACACACATATATATATATATATATATATATATATAAACAGGATTTGTAATTAAATAACATATAATGGCTGATATGCCATAAAACCAAACCAAACCAAACCAAACCATATATATTTAATATATATGTATAAACAGGATTTGGCATTAAATAACGTTCAAGGGTTGATATGCCGTAAAACCAAACCGAACAAAACAAAACCAAATAATAAATATTTGATATATACATATAAGCAGGATTTTGGCATTGAATAACCTACAAGGGTTGATATGTCAGAAAACAAAACCAAACAACCAAAAATTACTTTTTGCTACCGAAGAAAAAAAACTGTATCCTGGATAAAATCTTGATCTCGATTAACCTGTCTTAACTTGTTAAATGTTTCTCTCGCCTTATCCCAAAGTTTGATAAAGATTTTGATCAAGAATTTTTTTCGGGGCACACTTAACTATCATCCTTGTAATAACTCAACTGGAAGTAAATATTGAGATATACATATGAATTAAGTGTTTTCACGTGTTCAATGTCAAAACAGGTTAACTTAATTTCAATCAGGGTTGCCAACCTGAATTTTTCTGAAAAATCGTCTCATTATTTTCTACACTTATTTTTGCCTTCTCCGCTTCCTGTTACCAGCAACTCCTCTCACCACCTAAGCTCTCTCTCTTTGCCTCTTCTTCTTCTATACCCTTTTCTCCATTATCAGTCAATCATTTCCGAAAGAAACGCAACCATAAACTACATAACTCACCGCTGCTCCTGATTAAATTAAGCCGTTGTCAGCTTGATCGGCTGGTTCCGTCAAAATCCGTAATTTACACACACGATCACCAGCTTTCCCCACGCCCGGCTTAACTGTCTGGCGCTAAGCGGTCGCCATATTTGTGCTCGTACTCATTGCAATACGATAGGGGAAGCAATCAGAAGAGTTGAAACTGGCACAAGATGGCGCTACGTACGATGTCCCTTAACGCATCACCGGGATCTTGCTCAGTCTCATCCAGATAATTTATCCTCGCACTGAACGTCTTCGGGCAATGTCGAAAAGACGACGTTCTTAAACGACAGCTGACATAAATTCCACTTAGCTTCGATCGACTAAACTCACGTGTATCGGGATTTGTGTCTGTCTAAAGAAGATTACGTGATCTCTGAAGTGAACGCTAGATTGATTGATTTTAACGGCATGCCAACCCGTATAGGATTACTTTATGCTTTGAAGTTAGAGAATTGCCATCATTGTACTTTTATATTTATTTTTTGTGTTCTTGATTCTTAAGGGTTTTTGGACACTGTAATATATCATACAAATAATTTACGCATACATACAAATAACTTGCACATACTTGTATAGTTGCAAGTATTCCTCTCTAATGCTAATAATTATATGGCTTTAAGCAATTATTTCTATTTAATAACAGTCATTTGTTTGCATACAGTTATATGATTTCAAGTAACTCATGATAAGTTTGGTTTGGTTTGGTTTGGTTTGGTTTTTTGACATATTTTAGGTTATTTAAAACCTCTTTACACTTATATATTAAAAATATATGATTCGTAAACACATTTTCTCGATAACGTTTTTAAACAAGCGGAAGCTCATTCTTTTGCACACAATTAAATGGTTCCAAGTATTGCTATGTATCACAGTTAAATGATCAAACAGTTCTATTTCAAACAATTCAATTTAGCGCAAGTCAACAAAGTTGAATGGTTCCAAGTATTGCTATGTATCACTAACAATTCAATAAAACATCAGTCATTTGTTTACACACAATTAAATGATCAAACAGTTCTATTCCAAACAATTCAATTTAACATAAGTCATGTTTGCATTCAGTTTAAATGCCAAAGTTCTATTTGACGCATAGATAGAACCCTTTCAGGTGCTACCCCTCCAGGCCAGACTAAACCTGAGAGCATTAACAATGAAGGAGTGCTCTGCATTCCCCAAAGCTCTAGCATTATCGGAGCGTCACCCTCAGATTGTTTAGTGTCATATCCAAGACACTCGTTAGGGGCAGGGGCTTACCTCTCTGAAGAGATGCGGTAGGTGTATTCTACAGCCCCAGCCGACTGTTTATTTATAATGAAGATGTTAAAATTCTTTTCTATCAGTTTTATTACTTAAGAGATTATCTTGTATAAGTCCTTAGTAAATAATTATGGCTTCAAGAAACTATTCTTAATACAAAAAAATTAGTTATGTTATCTCAAGTATTCCTATCCAATAAGATAACTTGCTTACAATTATATGGTACCAAGTATACTTATCTAATACAAATAATTATATGGTTGCAAGTAATTATTTTTATTCTGTGGTTGTGATTTGTTAGGACTGTAATTTGGCTTTAAGAAACTAATAAAAATCGTTAGTGGACAATTACTTCGGTTTGGTTTGGTTTCTTTGTTTAATGGCATATCAACCTTTGTAGGTTATTTAATGCCAAAGCCATTCTCCTAGAAGAACAGTTATGGTACTATTTAACCCATAGCTGGGAGGACAAGGGGCTTCATACATTTTCCATGGGTATTTGCCCGAAAGTGAATGTAATACCGCGACTGGAGTACGAACTCGCGTACTACGATACAGCTTCGAATAACTATTCTGAACACAAATAATTTACATTCATAATTTGATTAATTATATAGCATCAAGTAATTCTATTGAATAATAATAATTGAACTGTTATATTTGACCCAAAGAAAGAAAGAAAGAAAGAAAGACAAATTTTGAAAGAAAGCAAAAGAAAGAAATTATAAAGAAAAGAATCAAGGAAATCATACAAAGAAAGATAGATTTTAGAAAGAAGGGAGGAAATTTTCGAAAGAAAGAAATAAAGAAATTAACTGAAGACAAGAAAATTAAAGCTGGCAAAGAAAGAAATATCTAAAAAAAAAAAAAACAATGTTCCTGGGAAATTTCCTTTAACTCCTGTTTTAATCAGCATGAAAAAACTTATCAAATAAAAATCAATTTAAATCAAGAAGCTAGTATTAGGTCCGGGAAAACTTCCACAGATCTTGACCATCGACTTTCTTCTCGAATTCCAAACCAAATTCGCTTTCTCTAACATTCGTAACATCTTTGTCTCCATATTCTCCAAGAACGCTACAAGAAAGGAGCTATTATTCAAAAGTCGCTTGTAATTACCAGATTTTGAAATCAGAGCTTGAACCACTGGAGAAAGGTTTTGAGTAAGCAGCGACTCTTATGTGGTAATGCATAATGGTGTCTGCTTTCTGAAATTATTGCTGAAATGATTAACTCTTCTTAATGCCGGGAAAACGATACGATGATTATTAACGCTATTTTGGAAAGGATATAAAAGGTGTGAAGTGAACAGCAAAGATGTGAAGCGGGTGTCTAGCACCCCCGTGGCTGTTGACATGCAGACATGTTCCTGCATCAGTTGGATGCCCCTTCTTTTATACCATGGCAGGAACTTCTCGCTGTCAACGAGCAGATGTCAGTATTCCCGAGAAAGGAGGCACCTCCTGTAAAGCATGGGCGTCCGACAGTAGGAAGAATAATGGCAAGCTAATTCCTCAAACTAATTCCTCTAATGGGTTTGATTCTCATTGGGAACTCTACGGCTACCTCGTTCTGTCAAGTTAAACAAGACTTAATAGATATCTACTTTATACGAATGTCTCAGTCTTTTCCACTAGTTTTCCACAGTTTGTCTGTGGCTTTGTGTTTCATGAAGTTTTACAAACAACAATCAGCAGGCAGATAACGGGAAAAAATGAAAAATCGAAAAATACAGTCAAAAATCGTTAGAATTGTGTACAAATCTTCATGTGTGCTTGTGAGTGTGGTGGGGCTATAGTTGCGTATTATCATATTTACCCAACCCCTCCGCTCGGGCAGGATGTGACACAAGGTCAATTTTTTTAAGCGGAGTTTAACAGGTTTGAATTCAGAGTTTTTCTTCTCCTAGACTAGTTGCCTCACCAAGCCTGAAGAACCTAATCTGCCCTACTATTTACCCATAGCTGGAGGGAGAATAATTGGATTCATACCTTTCCCAAGGGTATTAGTGCTATGTGAAATGCGATCAGTCCAAGATTTGAACTTGTGTCGCCGTGTCCAATTCCTGCGACGATAACCATTACACCACGGGCACCTCCTATAGTTGCGTATTATTGTGTGTGGACGTATAAGTGGTGTTTAGTATATGTGTGTATGAAAATACATAGTTCTCCAGAGTTAAGCAATGTCGCACCTCGTTACAACTTAGATGGGTGATTACAGACACGCAGATATTTCTTGCAGCTTTATAGTCAACTAAAAAAATAATTAATAAAAAGATATATATTTACCTGTCGTATAGCGTTGGCAAGGAAGCCGGTATAGTGAGTCCAATCTTCGCACGGCACTTCCAAGGGGTGCTGATATTTCTGATTTCCGAACCAACTAAATATGATTTTCACAATAATTGCAGCCAGCTTAATATCAAAAAGTTATTCTTAATATCTTACAGATTATACACATGATATATATATTTATGGATCAGAGTGCTAGCTCAGGCGCTGTGAAAATATTCCTGATGAAGGGAACAATGTTGGTTGATAGCTAAAATCAAATACTTAATAATTCTAAATATCTCAGCAATTACATAGTTGGTAGTAAAACTGGCTATGATATAAAATACAGTGCACATTATTGTTGATCTTTACTAAATCCACTTAGCAGACTAGATTAATCTAAGAAAATGTTAGCCTTTCTATTGTATGTATTTACCTAAACCCCATCCACTACGTGTAAGATGTAACAGAAGGTCAATTTTTAAGCAGGTTACTGTTAGTTTGAATTCAGAATTTGCCGTTTGATGTCTAAATGGTCCAGTTTATCCAACAATTGACCAATATTTGGGGGAGAAGCACGAAGAATTAGCTCGAAGCGGAACGCATGGTTTCCTCCAGAAATCGAACTCGGCTCGACATGTTCATTTCCTAAGACAATTACCATTACACGTGCCATAATTAGCAAGCCATCCTTGTACAGGGCTTCTCAAAATAGATGCAACCCATTAATATGATAATTCATATTGCATCAAGTCATCTTTTATCTGAGTCTTAAAAAGCAATTATATCACTTCAGAAAGGTCAAACCAGATGACAAGGGTAGAAATTGATTGACCTTATACTACAGTGCATGTGAATGACCAAGTTCTTGGAAACGTCTTTGGAGGGACTTTTTCGGATTCCTTCAGACAGAATCTCTCACTGCATCCACATTGTCAGGACATCTTGCAGTCTACTTCTTTTCAGTTCTGGGATTTTCTACCTTCTTGTTGAGGTTGTTTACTAACCATGTGATTTGAAATTTGTATACCAAACGATAAACTAGGCTTTTCTGGGGATAATTGTTAAGCTGAACTTCCTGCGAAATTATTCTTTCACAGTTTTGAATGATTTTGTCTACAATAACGTAGTGACGCAAAACATTTTTCCTTTCTTGTTCAAGGCATTGTGATCGAGGATAAATAGTTGTTACAGTAAGCTATTTTAAAATCTGAAATAAAAAAAAAGAACACAACATTATTAGTAGTAGAATTACAAGCTGTTACATGGGTCTCATGTATATTGAGACTCTATATATCGTTCTTGTAACGCATACCATACTCACTTGAAGCCTCATTACTGTAGTCTTGTGTCAGACCTGGCTGAATATTGTAAATATCAATGTAGATGCCAGCTATAGAGAGACAATTAAAAAGTGACTAACACAAGACATTTGCTACTCAGACTTGATCCAACAGAGTGATGAAAAAAAATTAATATTCCCTCCTCCCTTGTAAACCGAAAAAAATCAACAGGAAATACATTATATACCGCAAGGCCTTTTTATTTAGAATGTTAGGAAACATACAGTGTAAGGCAGGGTAAGTCTAAAATATTGATTTGACAAATGACTTTTAATCTATTACAGGAAGATTATTCAAAATATATCAAGACTGAAACTGTAATTATCAAGACAAAAAGACGTTCATCATCATCATCATGTCGCACCATCAGCACAGATCTCCCTTACCCTCTCCCACCACCCTTCTCTATCGTCCATCGCTTCCGGTAGGTCTTCAAGGCTACATCCTGTATTGGCACAAAGCTGTTGTATGTAGGTTCTTGTTGGTCGTCCTGCCTTTGATCGTCCATGTGAAGGGGGTCCACAGGAATAACATCACTTATGAGTTTGTCCCTACTTCTCCTGCAGTAACCCGCATGTTTGGTTCGTCTAACTTGGATAGTTTTCGTGATGGGGGGGGAAGTGACTGTACAGCTGCTGTTTTATGGGGTGCTTCCTCCAGGACTTGTTCAATATTGATCGCAGCATTCTTGTGTAGTTACCGTCAAGCTTTTTCTCCATAATCTAAATACAAAACGTGTGTTCGCGGGGTATCTAGATGTTAACCCTCTTTAAAAGAGTTCTCTTGGCATAGAGTAATCTTGATCCAGCGAGTTTTCCATTGTTCAAAGCATCTCTAAAATTTCCCTTTTTGATATGGCACGAAGCTTCACGGATGTATTTTTTAATATCCTTCACTTTTTCAAATACTACCTTTTATATATCTCTTGATTTCTAATATATATTGTAACAGTGTTGGTTGGTACTAATTCACTTTGTGCGTTTGTGGCGAACCAAGTGCGATATAATTCGGAGAGTGCTCAATATCCGTGATAGAGCTATAATAATAATAATAACAATAAATGAATAAATAATAGATTTTATATATTAAATGCCATGGAAGTTTGTCTGTGGCCTTGTGTTTCATGAAGTTTTACAAACAACAATCAGGACCACATCTACAAGAATGGCTTAAGCATTAAATAAACCAGAAAGGTTGAAATGTCATTAAGCAAAGAAACGAAACAATATATATATATATATATATATATATATATATATATATAACAAGGGTAAATCGAAAGTAATATTTACTGCAAGCAATGTTTTAGTAAAGGTTACATTTGACCGGGCTATTGGTATAATAGAGTGTTCGCCAATGGTCCGAAAAACCAGGGTCCAATCCCTGATCGAATCATACCAAAGACTCAAAAAATGGTACCTGATGCCGCCTTGCTTAGCACTCATCATTATAAGGTGCGGATCTAGAGTAAGAGGAGCAATCAAGGGAAAGGGGTAGCACCCTCCTCTACACCTCAGTGTAGTAGCTATTGAAAAGGGAGCCTTCGAGTCACCCTCGACTAAGTTTGCCAACTTTACTTACTTACTAACTTTACTGTTATAACATGAAAGTTAATGGTAGAAGATTGCTGCTACATATTCTTTTAGAAAATGAACAAGCAAGCGGATAGATTAGCACAACATTACCTTACAAGATTTTTTTTTATGACGAGCAAAATGAAAAAGCAACAGAATACAGAACTCTAAGAAATAATTTTTTAATAAGCTGAATTCCATGACAAGCAACGCAAGATTCAAATAACATACCCACCCGAAATAAACCAATGTTGTATCTTTGTTTCACTTAAGGAAAAACTGAACACACTCTTCATACACCTGATTGTTTTCCTGAAGCTAATGAGAGACGGGTATGCTCTTAAAACATACCACGAAAATATTCAGACAAGAGCGACATATCAACAACGTGTACATATCATTCATCAGCATTATGTTTGGTTGGTTGGTTGGTTGGTTGGTGTTTTTACGGTGTATCAACCATTTTCAGGTCATTTAACGCCGAACTAAATTTCAAACAATTCATTTTAGTATAAGTATAGATTTTGTTAACAGATAGTCAAATGTCAAAACAGTTCAGTTAAATGTCAAAACAGTTCTATTTCAAACAATTCAGTTTATCAAAAGTGCACAGTTTAAATGTCAAAACAATTCCATTTCAAAATATTTAGTTTAGCATAAGTACACAGTTTAATTCTAATTAAAAACAGTTCTGTCTCAAACAATTCAGTTTAGCATAAGTACACAGTTTAGTTCTATTTGATTCATTGATAGGACCCTTTCAGGTGCTACCACTCCGGACCAGAGTTAACCTGGGCGCGATGACAATGAAGAGGTACTCCGGATTCCCCAAAACTCCAGCATTACTGGAACCTCATCATCAGATTGTTTTGTATCATATCCAAGACACTCATTTGGTGAAGGGGTCTTACCTCTCGACAGAGAAGCAGTCAGTGTATTCTACAGCCCTATCCAACTGAGCAAATCAACATTATATATATATATGTGTGTGTGTGTGTGTGTGTGTGTGTGTGTGTGTGTGTGTTTGCATATTGACACATACGCCAATGGACACTCGTAAACATCCACGCATGTGTTTTCATCAAGACACTGGGAAACACACACATATATTAATAGTTGCATGCGATATGTCAGCGTGTGTAGATATATGACAGAAAGAGAGGCAGGTCTGAAGAAAGTCATCTGATTTGGATATTCGAGTCCAACTTAAACATAAGGTGCTGGCTGTCAAGTAAGAGAAGCAATGTTATTGAGTGTCGATGGCTAATAAAGGCAAATTGAAACGGAAACATGATTAAACACAAAAATAAAAGATAGGAAAATAGAAATATATGAGAATCACGTTATAAGAAAAAAAAATGAGAGAAAAAAGCCTCGTAACGAAAAATGATGTACTTATACCCTGCTCTTACGTCACGGGCAGTAGATAACACAAGGTCAATTTTAAAGCGAAGTACCACAAATTTGAATTCAGAGTTTTCCTTCTTCTAGAGCGGTTGCCAAACCGAGGCAAAAAAAAACACAATCTGACCTACTATTTGCTCATAGCTGGAATAAGAACAGTAGAAACTCTACTTTCCTTGAAGTGTTATATAATTACGGAATGATTTTTTTATATTAATCATTTTTCGTTAATTATATTTGGTTGGCCTTTGAACTATTCGGCTCTAAGTGCAGGTACACACACATTGAGTACAGTTCACGCTCGTGCGCAGAGGATATGACAATCACAAATGTCATAATAAAACCTCCAGATAGGAAATAAGACTGGGGTGTGAATGACGTCATGCCCGGAAGCGATGGGCTGAGAATTTGGTGATTTTGAAAAAGACATTAGTTGAGATTCGACTCTGGGCCGGGCCAGTCCAGCTGGAGGGTTGACTGTGGACGATGTAGGAGACAGTTGGTCTGTCTGCCATTAAGGCAGACAGTTGAAGTTGAAGTCTGACCATGGAGTTCTGCAGATCTCTACCGACAGAGATCTTGGGGGCTACGGGTTGCGCAGCGTGTTTGTTGGGTCAGATAGTACAGTCAGCATAGTAAAAATTGTGTCTCTCTCTCCTCGTGTCGAAAAACTAAAGTCAATAAGTTAATAAACGTTTCGTTCCTGAAGAATGGAGAGTGTTTCGTATTTCCCTGCATCTGTATATTTGTATAGTTGTATTGTGACGATACAACAGAAGGAATTATAGCGAAGTGAAATGCAAACAGCCTCGTTCAGTACTTGAAATCGGATCACTGATTCCCTTGCATACAAGAATAACTGTTAAACTAAGCATGCCTTCTTGTGATGGGTAGATGACAGCAGAAAACGACTTTATCAGACTATCATTATTATTATTATTCCTTGCGAGTTTTTCACACCACCGTTTACTGATGGTTTTTCATTGAACTCTGAGTGACAGCAAGTCTCCTCAAGTCTCCAAGAATTTGCTTAGTTTTCTAGCCGATCTCAGCAATGGTGTAGTTTGGATGGTCTCCATACGTCCTCTTATTCCTAAGTCCTCATAGTCCCTATGCCAGTCCTTTGTATTATTATTATTATTATTATTATTATTTACAGTTAGTAGGCGACAACTGGTGTCGATTTTTTAGGAAGTCCGTAGTTATTACTATGGATGTTGGTTGGTTGGTTGGTTGTTTTACGGCGTATCAACCCTTTTCGGGTCATTTAACGCCGAATTAAATCATTTTCATAAAAGTTTCAAACAATTCAGTTTATTATGAGTATAGTTTTGTTGTACACAGTTAAATATCTAAACAGTTCGATTTGAAACAATTCAGTTTAGCATAAGTACAGCTTTGATTTGGTTTGGTTTTATGGCATATTAACCATTGAAGGTTATGTAAAGCTAAATCCATTTTAATGCATATAAGTAAAGAAAAGTTGGCGACCGTAGTCGAGGGTGACCCGAAAGCTCCCTTTCCGATAGCTACTACACCGAGGTGTAGGGGAGGGCGCTACTCCTTTCCCTGGATTGCTCCACTTTACCCTTGATCCTTACCTTATATTGCTGAGTGTTAAGCAAGGTAGCATCAAGTACCATTTTTTGATTCTTTGGTATGACTCGACCTGGAATTGAACCCAGGTCTCCCGGGCCATTGGCGAACACTAAACAGTTTTATTTCAACCGATTCAGTTTAACATAAGTACACAGTTTAAATGTAAAAACAGTTCTATTTTAAACAATTCAGTTTAGCATAAGTACACAATTTAGTTCTATTTGACCCATAGATAGGACCCTATTAGCTGCTACCACTTCGGGCCAGAGTGGACCCAGGTGCGATAGCAATAAAGGGGTACATCGCATTTCCAAATTTCCTGATTTACTGGAGCCTCACCATCAGATTTTTAGTGTCATATCCAGGACACTCGTTAGGGGAGTCTTACCCTTCTTCAGAGATGCAGTCGGAGTATTCTACAGCCCCATCAGACTGAACCCTATAACTACGGACATTAAATCATTATAGGCAATGATTTCTACCATGAATTTAAACTATTCTGGCTTTGACGTTTATAGTCAAACACGCCGACCAATTCTGAACCGCTCTTATTTTAATTAGTGATTGAGATAGATAGATAGATAGATAGATAGATCCCGAGTAAAATTTAAGCAGTTTGGGCTATATATATATGTGTGTGTGTGTGTGTGTGTGTGTGTGTGTGTGTGTGTGTGTGTGTGTGTGTGTGTGTGTGTGTGTGTGTGTGATATAAAGCGTAAACACTGAATTTAATAATGCATGGTGATTGTCAGTTTCACATGTTTCACAATCTTCACACCAATCACCAAATGTTTGAAGATCGTAAATAGCGTAAAAGTGACAATCACCGTGCATTGCTGATTTCTGTAACATCACCGTTTAGATCAACAATATCGCGCCTATTCATCCGATAAATAACCCAAGCCTGAAAATACAACTATATATCTGTGTGTGCACGTGTGCGTGTGTGTGTGTGTGCATTTCCGCATTTGTCTCTGTGCGTGTGTGTGCGTGCGTGTTTAAAAGTGTTGCAGCTTTTCTCGTGATAGGTATGCATTTTCATTCCTCTCTCTCTCTCTCTCTCTACCACACACACACAAAGAGGCTCTCTCTTACTCATTTTCTCTCTCTCTCTCTCTCTCTCTCTCTCTCTCTCTCTCTCTCTCTCTCTCTCTCTCTCTTTAACCATCCCCGTGCATATACGCATGTGCACGTAACACAGAGCGAGTGTGTGTGTGTGTGTGTGTGTGTGTTTAAAAGTCTTCTTTCATAGTAAGTACGCTTTTTCATTTCTACCTTCCTCCCACTTCCTCTCTTTTCTCCCCTCTCTCTCCCTCTCTCTCTCTCTCTCTCTCTCTCTCTCTCCTATTATCCATCCCCTTACATATATATGTATACGGATATGTAAGAAAAAAGTGATGAAGTGAGAGAAAGAGAGAGAGAGAAGAGGGAAAAGTAAGTGTGTGCATGTGTATGTGTGTGTATATTTGTGTGTGTGTTTAGAATTGTAATAACTATTCCTTTATGCTTTCCCCCCCCTCTCTCTCTCTCTCTCTCTCTCTCTCTCTCTCTCCTATTAACAATCCTCGTGCATATATGTATATGTATATAAGAAAGGAAGAAAAGAATATATATATATATAAAGAGTGCGTGTGTTCGTGCACCAACGTGAATCAATCACGCTTCTGGTATGTTTGTCTCTCTTTGTCAAATGCAGTTTTTATGGCCTTCATCTGATATGGATGACTTTACCTGATTATCTGCCCTTTCGTTCGTTCCCCGAATTCCTGTTGGACGTTTCTTATTTAATCAACCAAATTCTTCTCTTTCCATTGCAAACAGGAAAATCGACTTGAACAATGGATCCATTTTTGAAAAATCTTCCTTTATATCTCTGTCAAATTTTAGAGTTTAAAAAAAAAAGAAAAAAAAATTTCTTTTCTTTTTGCATTGTGTTCAGTTTAACAAAAATATTTCAATTTCAAATTCTTTTCAAGTCGATAAAAAAATTTTTTACCGACATTTGAGATGTGATAAAAAGGAAATTATGTACAGGTAATGAAGAATCAATAAAAAAAAATTAATAGATGAGGAACGTCAGAAGTAAATTGGGATTTTACAAGTGTATCTGTCGCTCTAAGTGCGCCATAGTTTAGACATGTATCCTTTCCTCCTTCCTGGCAGATTAACGTGGAGAGTGTAAGGGAAACAGTTATATAAACGATATCTGTTAGAAATCCCAGAATGCAAAGTGACTTCCGCCAAGGCTAGGACGAGTTGTTTGGAGGGAATTTTATTTGTTAAGAATTAGACCTTAGTCGTTCTTTGATACTGGTTACAGTGCACAGGTTGGGGCACCTCTGGTGGTGTAACAGTTAGCAAGCTTGACTAGCAAACTTACACTAGTGAGTTCGATTCTCATTGGGTGCCCAATTCATTCGGCCTTGTGCCACATCGAAGCAAAAAGCTTTGTAAATTACTACAGCGCACAGGTAAATTAATTTTCCCGTGAATTTTCTGTATTTTATTAGACCCCATATTGTAAGAATGTTAACGATTGATTGTTGTTTAAACCCTTTTTATTTCAGTATTTCACGGTGTCTTGAATTGAAACAGAATAAAACTAGCGTTCAGTCAAACATCAGTCGAGACTTGTGTTTTAATTTTCAAGAAGAAAAAAGCGTCAAGGAGCTACTCTAGTGAAATACTAGCCATCTAGCAGTTAAATATCTCGCTACTAGATAAAAACCAAAAAAAAAAAAACGTAACAAAAAGCCCCTCCTAACATTTACCGTGAAAAACGGTGCCGCTCGCTAAACCCAAACAAAATTGATAAGGACAGATAAACGGTGAGTCCAAATCCTTTCGTCAATATATATAGTCTGGCGAAGGTTTTGTAGGTCTTCATTTTTCTTGAAAAAAAATTAACGAAAGAATAAATGAATAGATTTTTGTTTTATAAGGAGTGTTCTCCCTTTAATCCTTTCAACGGACGATTTTTGAATTCTGCTGCGTGCAATCTTGAACAAGTCCTGGCGACAACACCCCACAAGACACCAACTGTACGGCCACCTGCCTCCTATCACGAAAACTATTCAAGTTAGACGAACCAGACATGCAGGACACTGCTGGAGAAGCAGGGACGAACTCATAAGAGATGTACTCTTATGGACCCCCACACATGGCAGTGCAAAAGCAGAAACGACCAGCACGAACATACATTCAGCAGCTGTGTGAGGATACGGGATGTTGTCCTGAGGAACTGCCTAGAGCGATGAACGATAGGGAGGAGTGGCGAGAGAGAGTCAGGGATATCCGTGCTACCAGCGCGACATGATGATGATGATGACTATGGAACAGTGAAGTGTCGGAAACCTAAGCAGATGCCCAAGAGACTCAGTCTCAAGTGAGACGCTCTGAACCATCAAAGTGTCAGACAGAAAAAATGCTTGATTTTCAAAGAGAGGAAACAATGAAAAGGGAAAGAAGGTCTATTAGCACGTTTACGAACTTTAAGTCTGAGGTAAACTTTACCTGGATAAAACTAAAATCGGAATGCTTCAAAGCTGAACTGGAGGAAATAATTGAAATCTTAGAACAATGTAAGACAGAAGTTTAGCAAGTGTATGAAAATTTGCAAACGTTGATCACACCTCTTGCATATATAAGAAGAAAAATGGATCCCTGTGTCTCAGTAACCTTTGAGGTAATAATAGTTCTGGAGGAACGGCAAAAATAATCCAACCAAATCTTCAATCCAGTCGCTATCAAAACGTCCCTCTCCAAGCTATTGCAGAAGGAAAATACCAGATCCATTTATGACTCATCTGTGGCCAGACTCGGTGGAAATAGCTACCAGGAATCTCAAATATCCACAAAGAAGGTTGGGGCAGCTGCGCGTTTAGCTGCTAAACGGGCAGAAATACCCCGAGAAGATGAAATTTCCATGCTAAGAGAAAGATTCAAGAAGCTGAAAAATCAAAGAGATCTGGAAGTGGTTTAAGCAGAGTGCAACGCTTATGCTGAGGCAGAGGGCAAAGATGTGGTAAAAGGGACACCTTACATGCAGGTGAATCTTCAATTCACACCAACAAGCTGAGCAGTAAAAATCCCCAAACAGCTTCAACTCCAATCCAAACTAAGACAGAGTTGAACGTGAGAGAAGATTCACTTATGCAAGCATTCAGGGAATCTTTACTAATATCTACTCTCCCTACACCAGAACCATTTGTTTTCACAGGAGACCCCCTTAAATTTACTAAATGGAGCATCACCTTCAAGGCTCTAATAAAGACGGCCTGTACGAACTCAGCGTACAAGCTATTCTATTTTTTTTAGATACATAGGTGGTGAAACTCTTTCGAACAGATGAAGAAGCTTACACTCAAGCTAGGGATGTCCTACATAAGCGTTATGATCACCTCTTTGTGATGCAAAGAGCATTCAGAGAAAAGCTCAACAGCTGGTCTAGAATCGGACCCAGAGAATCCTCCAAATTTAGGAACTTTAGTGATTTCCTTGTAACTTGCAACAGTACGATGCTACATATACCCAGTCTGCAAATATTAAATGATTGAGAGGAAAATCAAAAACTGCTTTAAAAAAAAATTTCCCGACTGGGAAAAAACGCTGGATCAGGTATGTGACTAGATCTTCGGATAAGGGTATGCTATATCCAAGCTTCAACGAATTTACTGAGCTTGTGGCGAGGGAAGCACGTATTGCATCCAATCTGATTTCCTCTCTCCATCCCTTAAAACAAGCTGAAAGAAGTACTGAGAAAATTCAGAAGCGTCTGAAAGCCAGTGCACTGACGACATCTACAAGCACACCAAAGGCAAGACATCTCAAGATCAAGGAGGGTCACAAAGTTCCCAAACTCAACAATTCAGATGTTTGAAATTCATAACAGATGAAGTGCCACTTTTATAAGCAAAATCACTTCATATAAATAAGTGAAGGATTTCTGGCTGTGTCGCTCGACAAGAAAAGGCGGTTTGTTCTTAGTAACAATATGTGTCTTAGTTGTCTCAGGGTAGGCCATTTCACAAAAGACTGTAAGAAAAAGGTCACCTACAATAATTGCAAACATATTCATCTCACACCACTTCACAAGGAACAGTCTAAGACCAAAGAAGCTGAAACAACCAAAGAAGAGGAGGTTTCTACTGCTTTGTATTGCAATAGAGCAAACAGCAACCATCATACGTCTATGATTATACTGGTAAGTCTCTCTTGTGTAAAAGTCGAAAGCACAGAACTACTGGTGTATGCCTTATTGGATACTCAGAGTGTTATATCATTAAGGAATGATTTTTTTATATTAATCACTTTTCGTTAATTATATTTTATCATTCAGTTTGGTAAGGCTTTGAACTATTCGAGTCTCTAAGTCCAGGTGCATAGTCATTGGTACAGTTTTACGCTCGCACGGAAAGGATGTGACAATCACCATTAGTCATTATAAACTCCCAGACAGGAAATGGGGCTGGAGTGTGGATGACATCATGCCCAGAAGAGATGTTCCTGAAAATTTGAGGATTTTGAAAAGACGTCAGTTGGGTTTTCTACCGTTGAAGCATGCGGTTGGGTTTTAGGGACCTCGACCGTCAGAGATGAATTAAGATCTTAAACATCACAAGATGCACCGCACGTTGGGGTGGGGTCATCATAGTATGGTTAGCATTGGCTTTTAAGAATTGTGTCTCTCTCCTCGTGTCGCCATGGACAGAAGCCAGAAACTAATAAACCCGTTCGTATCCGAAACGAAAGAGTCTGCCTTAATATGTATATGTATATGTATATGAATCTGTATCTGTAATATACAACAAGAGTATCAACTCATTTGTTGATTAGCATGTCTGCAAAAAGATTAATACAGATTCAGAACCTATTAGAATTCAGAATTTCACTAGTCAATTCTCGGCGTGTATCAGGTCTGAAAGTGAAAGAGTACTCAAGAATACATCCCTCTGAAAAAGAACAGCAACCCTACTCGTAAAACAGCGGAAACATGGGGACCATCTTCTCAGTATAGCAAAGATGCCAGACGCGCTAAACTGTCCTGTCAGATTTCTAATTGAGTATGACTGCGCAGGAGCCCTGAAACCAAAGAAAGTGGTTGCTGGGGAAGATCATGACCCGTTTTCTGTAAAAACTAAACTGGGATTGCGTATAGTGGAACCCACAGCACCTCTGAATAGTCCAAGAAACATATCCTGGATATTGCCACCGAATTTCTTCAAAGGAAATTCCACCCATCATACCTACCTCTATAATCTGAGCCCTTGAGATGGACTTCCTTGAAACGAATTCCAAATGAAAGACTGCGTCGCAAGACATCAACTTCCTGCAAATATTAAATAGAGAGATTCTGCTCAAGGACATCTGGAAACGCATAATTCAAAAACTACTTGAGCTAGTCGAGAACAATTCATAAAAAAACACGCACTCACACAAAACACAAAAACTCCCTTTCATAGACCTTTGTAATTTTGATGGCAGTGTAGCTGTCGCCGTAAGTGCGCCATACTTTAGACATGTATCTTTTCTTCCTTCCTTCCTGGAAGATTAATATGGACAGTGTAAGGGAGACAATTATAACAAGTATTTTTTGCATAATGTCTATCTGTGCTTTATATACCTAGGCATTTGTAAAACAAATTAACTTTCAATGCTTTTAAGTATATTTTAACTGAATCTGTTTGGGTACACAATTTGCAGTTTGGAGGGAGGCGAGAATATAGTTGTAAAAATGTATATATACTCGTACTGAGAAAGAGACAGGGGAGGGGTAAAGTGGAGCAATCCAGGGAAAGGAGTGGCGCCCTCCCCTACTCATCGGTGTAGAAGCTGTTGAAAAGGGAGCCTTCGGGTGGCCCTCGACTACACTCGCTAACTTACTTACTTATTAAGTTTTATGGTAAATCAACAATAGAGATTGATTTCATTCCAAATCTTGTTATATATATATATATATATATATATATATATATATATATATATATATATATAAACAGTTAAGTATTCAGTTAAATTGTCAAAACATTTCTATTTCAAGCTATTCAGTTTAGTCAAACAGTTCTGATTCAAACAATTTACTTTAGTATTAGTATATTTTTGGTTTCACACTGTTAAATATCAAAACAGTTCTATTTCGAACAATTCAGTTTAGTGTAGTACAGTTTCAATGTCAAAAACAGTTCTATTTCAAACAACTCAGTTTAGCATAAGTACACAGTTTAAAAGTCAAAGCAATTCTATTTCAATCAATTCGTTTTAGCGTAAGTACGCAGTTTAGCTCTATTTGACCAATAGATAGGACCCAAATAGGTGCTACCACTCCGGGCCAAAGAGGGTCTGGGAGTGATGGCAATGCCGGTGTACTCTGCATTCCCCATAGCTCCAGCATTACTGGAGTCTCAACATCAGATTGTTTAATTTCGTATCAAGGACACTCGTTGGGGCGGTCTTTCCCCTCTGCAGATATGCAGTCGGTGTATTCAACGGCTCCAGCCGACTTGGCAAAAATTGTTTGAAATAGAACTGATGATTTAACTGTGGGTAAAGAAGTGACTTATGTTTGATTGAATTGTTCGTGGTACATAGCAATACTTGGAACCATTTAACTTGGTTGACTTATGGTAAATGGAATTGTTAGAAATGAAACTGTTTGATCCTTTATCCGTTTGTAAACAAATGACTGATGTTTGATTGAATTGTTAGTGGTAAATAGCAATAGTTGGAACCGTTTAACTTTGTTGACTTATGCTAAATTGAATTATTAGAAATAAGACGGTTTTATCAATTAAATGTATGTATTTACAAAATGTGTTTACAAATCATATATTTAATATGTGTGTAAAAGCAGAATATGGCATTAAATAACCAACAAGTGTTGATATGCCATTCAAGCAAACCAAACCAAACACACACACACACACACACACACACACACATATATATATATAGTGTTTCAGAAAAATTGATATAATTTCATTTAAAAAAAACTGCTATGATCATCAAGACACGCTGACCGTATGTATTTCGCTGACTCTTTCTCTCCATCCATCACTATCATCCATCGCTCCCAGAGAAAAAAAATCGCGTGGTGTCAAATCAGCTGATCGTGACGGTGATTTCAAAATTAAATGATAATAGTTTATTCTGAAACCGGATAGAGTGTTCGCCAATAGCCCGGGAGACCTGGGTTCAATCCCAGGTCGAGTCATACCAAAGATTCAAAAAATGGTACTTGATGCTTCCTTGTTTAACATTCGGCAATACAAGGTAGGGATCAAGGGTTAAGTGTAATAATCCCGGGAAAGGAGTAGTGCCCTCCTCTACACCTCGGTGTAGTAGCTATCAAAAAGGGAGACTTCGAGTCCCCCTCGACTATGGTCGCCAACTTTACTACTTACTTTTTTCTGAAACACTCTGTATATATAATTCCTACGCACAAACGCACACATACACACACACACACAAACACACACACATATATATATATATATATATATATATATAATTTCTGGGATGAGGTCTTATATATATATATATATATATATATATATATATATATATATATATATATATTCTTTCTTCTCAGAAATTCAGATAAAACTAGCACATTTCTGCATAAGATTTTTCCTCAATTCATTCTTTTTAACAATGTGATGAAAATTGATTAAACAGTTTTTATTGAATGATTTAGTTTGCTTGCCTTTTTCTGTTTTTTTTTTTTTTTTCAGTATTTTTTTGTTTTGTTTTATTCTTTTTACAAATGGTGTCGATTTTTCGATAAGTCTATGGTCAATTGCTAATGTTATCAATTACCAAGTGTAAAAATCGTTGTCTACCATTACTTCAGTGATAAATTTAAACTGTCAAGGCTTTACCATTTATCTTCGATCTCATCGATCGACTTTGAGTCACTCCTGTTTGAATCAATGACTGATGTAGGTATAAAGATCAATAAAAAAAGAATTCCTTCATAGAGAAATGCACTGTAGTCATAAGACACCAAGGATTCTAGATACTTACACATATGGAAAAACCACTTGAGATAGATATGGAAATAACTGTGGCTTTTATATGCAGTGAGCATATTTATTGCTCTACGCATGTCTGTCCCCCGGTGTATGTCTTACCAAGTTTTTATTGCACTCCGGGTGAAAAGCAGTAACTCCGGATATTGTATGTCCCCAAACCACCCACTCTATAGACAACACAACGCCGCCATAGTATAATAAGTCACCCAAGAATGCCTAGCCGAGTGAACAGAGCCAGTGGTGTGGAATTGCCGGCGGAAATGGACAGCGTTAAGTGACCCGTAAAAGAGCGGGTCCGCTTTTTTGGCTCGAAGAAAAGCACTCCTTTCAATGGCGGCTGTGCGTACGGCTTGTATTCTCACCTGAATCCAAGCTAGCCAATCGCAGCTGTGAGACAAAATCGAATTATCCAATGGGAGACGGTTGTCAGCTGAAAATTAAAGTAGCGTGACGTCAAGAACATGACACTTCTTTTTTTCTTTTTTTGTTTTTGTTTTGTTTTGTTTTTCTTTTCTTTTTTTTTTAACAAGAAAAGAACTGAGAATGGTAGTATAGGGGTTTTACTGCCAGATTAGGTGAATGGATGGACGTTCCATTCTATGTAATGCATTTCCGCCAGTAAATAAAATCTCATTGCTTTAAACTCAAATTAAGGACTGCTGCATGTCGTCCTTACTTGAAACGAATATACAAATACATTAATCGTTTATACATACATACATACATACATACATACATACAGGAGGTGCCCGTGGGGTAATGGTTATCTTCGTAGAAAATGAACACGGCGACAAGAGTTCAAAACCTCGATGAGTTTGACTGCATTTAACATAGCACTAATACCCTTGGGAAAGCTATGAATCCAATTATTCTCCCTTCAGCTATGGGTAAACAGTAGAGGCAAACAGGGTTCTTCAGTTTTGGTTAGGCAACAAGTCTGGGAGAAGGAAAACTCTGAATTCAAACCTGTTCAACTCCGCTTAAAAATTGACCTTTGTGTCGCTTCCTTCCCGTGCGGAGGGGTTGATACATACATGCATACAAGCATTTGGTAACTCAGGTGATGTAATGGTTAGCAAGAAATATCATCAAACCATTATTGGTAAGTTCGATTCTCACTGGGTGTCCCGTACTTCAAACCCAAAGCCACAACAAAGCCAAGCTTACTAAATAACTACATATATATATGTGTGTGTTGAAAAGATAGATTTGTAGTGAATCTGACAGTATGATGGAAAGTTGGATAAATCAAACACTTAACTCAGATTTAGATGTGTGATATTTCGTTTGATCTTTATTTCATCTTCACGAATTTCATCAAGACTGAAACTGTTTTCTGAGTTTTTCTAGTTAAAAGTATGTAAGGAGAGTGAAGGGGGTATAGTTGTAGCAGGAAAAGTTGGGAGGGATTTAAAGTCAAATGTATCAGGTTTCATTAAAGATTTTTTGTTCTGAAAGTGGACATAGATATTAGGGAGTTGATAAGAAAAAATATGGAAGGCTTTGTGTGAAAGGGTGTTTTTTTTTTTGGCATCTCTTGTTACATGGAAAACAGAAAAACACAGAAAACAGTCTCAGTCTTGAAGAAGTTCGTGAAGATTAAATAAAGCCCGAACGAAATATCACACACCTAAATTTGAGTTAAGTGTTTGATTTATCCGACTTTCCATATTTCTATCAGGGAGTTGATAAGGAAGAAGAAGGGAAGGGTTTGTGTGAAAGGGGGTTTTGGCATGACTTGTTTCTTGAAAAAGATATTGACTATAATGTGGTGTCGCAAAAAATTGTCTATATTGTAGTGTCTGGGTTGTAATTGGGGTGATGAAGAGCTAAGACGTAAATAATCAGGAAAAGCAATAAGGATTTTCAAAAGTATGGTAGCATAGAGTGAAAAAGTTTTTTGTTTTTTCTCCTCTTGTAGCATTTCTATTATATATATATATATATATATATATATATATATATATATATATATATATATATATATATATATATATATATATATATATATATATATATATATATATAATGTCGTTTGCTTTATCTATAAATAAGATTGCTGAATATCAATGATAACGTATTTTTTATCTAAGTTAGAATAGGGTAAACACAAACTCAACGGAGCTTGGTGACCGTCAATTTCTTGCCTATGTGATCATTAGAGCAACTAAGTTATAGGAGTCATTGGTATAATCAGGAAAAGCAATAAGGATTTTCAAAAGTATGGTGGCGCAGAGTGAATAAAATGTTTTGTTTTTTTCTCCTATTGTAGCATTTCTATTATATATATATATATATATATATATATATAATGTCGTTTGCTTTATCTATAAATAAAGATTGCTCAATATCAATGATAGCGTATTTATATCTAAGTTAGTTTAGGGGAAACACAAAGCTTGGTGACCGTCAATTTCTTGCCTTGTGATCATTAGAGCAACTAAGCTATAGGATTCATTGGTATTACAAAAGTCAAAATCGTACCTATAAAGCCGTCGCTTATTTTATTTTTGAAATTTTAATCGTTCACAATATCTTCTCCATAAACTATGTATTTTTTGCATGAGTGGCATCCTTATCATTCTTAAGATGAACAGCATAATTAGCCAAAAATGTAGCTAATTTTCTTCCATCTTCCATATTAAAAGAAACGACAAAATATGCTACTTAAAAAAAAGGCAAATTGATACGACAGCTGTCACATTCAAATCAAAAACAAACTTTTCGAACTGAATTAAAAAATAAATGCTCTTAATGACATCTAGCAAAAAAAACACCAAACTTTGTTACCCAATATTTTTAAATAAAGTTTTTTAACTGTCATACAAGTTCAAGTAAACCTTGATAATAGCATCACTTTCTTTGAATTAGGTCTGAGGTCTTATTTTCATCTCTGTTTGATATGTTAAACGCACGAGTTGACTTCTGGGCTTTAAAAGATTTTTCTGCTTCACACATTATCTGCTTCCTTGGATATTTGAACTCTTATCTAACTGACCAAATGAGTAAAGTGCTCGCCAAGGATCTAAGAGACCACGGTTCAATCCCAGGTCAAGTCATACCAAAGACTTAAAAAGTGGAACTTGCTGCCTTGTTTAACACTTAGCATTATAAGGTTGACAAAAATATGAAGGGAGTGTCCTCGTGGTGTAATGGTTAAAGCGAGTACGAACGCGAGTTCGTACTCCAGTCGCGCTATTTACGTTCAATGTCGGACAAATACCCTTGGGAAAGGTATAAACTCCCTTATCCTCCCAGCTATGGGTTAAATAGTACCACTACTGTTCTTCTAAGAGAATAGATTTGGCATTAAATAACATACAAAGGTTGATATGCCATGAAACAAAGAAAGCAAACCAACCAAAAATATGAAAAGTGGTACTTGCTGCCTTGCTTAACACTTAGCATTATAAGGTAAGGGTAAAGTGAAGCAATCCCGGGAATGGAGTAGGGCCTTCCCCTACACCTCGGTGTGGTAGCTATTGAAAAGGGAGCCTCCGGGTCACCCTTGACTAAGGTCGCCAAATTTACTTTATAGTCCCATCTTTCTTTTTTGTTACCGTTTAGTCCAGATTAAAAGCTCGATAAGGGTAAACCGAAGAAAAACTTTTAACCTGGACTAATTGAGTTATATATCCTCTAACTCTTATTCTGACTTACACTTCTTCTATCTTAGTCAACACCCATCTTCTCACCTGTTATTTAATTCTAATCGGAAGTAATCTGGTTGAAATATTATTTCTTATCTGTCGTTTTCTTTTCAGGGTCGGTAGGTCTGTTCTTATTCGTTACTGTAATCCCAACTGTGTTGGGGTTTTTTTTGTTTCTTTATTTGTTTTTTGTTGTCTTTTTTTTTTTTTTTTTTTTTTTGCTGGGATAACATCAACGTGGACACCAGTCTTATATGCTCATATTTTATTCATTATGATTCATCCATTTCACACTTTGCGACTTTTTTACAAAGAGTTCTCTTCGAACAACCCTCGGTAATTTATTATTTCTACTATTTTCTAAACTTTAGAACTGTTTTACCAGCTCATTGATCAAGTGGGTAGAGAGTTCGCCGATGGTCCTGGAGGGCGAAGTTTAATCCCAGGTCGAGTCATTGCAAAAACTCAAAAAAATGGTACTTGGTGCCGCCTTGCTTAACACTCAGCATTATAAGGTAAGGATCAAGGGTGGAGCAATCCAGGGAAAGGAGTAGCGCCCTCCTCTACACTTCGCTGTAGTAGCTATTGAAAAGGGAGCCTCAGGGTCGCCCTCGGCTATGGCTATGGAACCGTTTTGGTCACATGATTGAAACTATCCAATCAGAGCCGTGATCACAAGATGACCCATGAGGTCACTATGCCCGTCGCTCACGATGTCTTTCCATCCGTTGACCGGTTGTATCTTAATTAAATTATGACCAGACAATACCAGATTTCACCAATCTATTACGCGACCTGTGTGTGAGTGTGTCTGTCTGTCTGTCTGTGTTATATTATATAAGATGTAATAGATTGGTAAAATCATATATAAATACATGTTTTCACCAATCTATTATGTAACATATATATATATATATATGTGTGTGTGTGTGTATCTATGTCTCTGTGTATGTGTTACATTATATAAGATATAGTAATTTACAAAGCTCTTTGCTTCGATGTGGCACAAGGCCGAATGAATGGGGCACCCAATTAGACTCGAACTCACTCGTGTAGGTTTGCTAGTCTAGCTTGCTAACCGTTACACCACCAGAGGTGCCCTACATTATATAAGATATAATTGATTGGTAAAATCATATATATATATATATATATATATATATATATATATATATATATATATATATATATATATATATATATATATATATATATATATATATATATATTAGGGTAGGTTGATTTTTCACTTTTCTTAAAATATTAAAAAATCTCACTTACCGAAAGTTATGTATGGACCTCTATTAAGTACTCATACCAAAAATTAGATCAAATAGTTCAACGGTTTTTTGAGTGTTTCATATCAAAGATCGTAGACAAAAACATACAGAAAATTCCTCGTTTTTGAAAGATTTGTCTTGAATATTAAAGTGAAAACCAAATAATGTTAGTATTTAAATCAGGGAATGTCCTTTTATTTTATAAAAATGATATTGATTAAAGAAATGATGACTAATCTTCAAATTGGAAATCTCCCTCATTTTCAGTATCTGTTTCTATAAACTGCTTTTTAACGTTATGAATTAAGCAATAATATTTGAATACCTTAACAATTAATTTTTTTCTGTTATAAGTGAAAATATAACAAACAAAAAATATTTTGGCATTAGTGTTGTCAACAAGGATAGCCTTGATAGTGTTCTCACAGTTGAATTCATGCAAAACATCCACCACTTGCTCTGCATGAACAGCACCTGTTGCACCAATATTAGGAAGAACTCTATGTATCAGATATTTACTTTCATATGGTGTCTCCTTTGTAAAAGTTAAATGGCATTCTAGTTCATTAGTTTTTTTAATAGTTTTCTGTCCATTTTCCTCCACAAATTTCCTCATACAGCAATGTGTCCTTATCCATTCTCCCGTCAACTGCAATACATATAAGATTTTCCATACTTAGATCATGTTTTTGTTGGCCAGTTGTTTTCACTTTAGTCTTTGCCCTGTCAACTTTACATTTATCTATAATAATATCGTTTATATTAATACTGGGTATAAGAAGGTCCATAGCCTTCAAATCCAAGAGCAAGGCATTGGCAAGGCTGGCTCCAAGATTAGACTAACTCGGGAGCATATCTTGGAAATTTGATAAGGCTATAAGGCCCTTTTGGATGACTCTTTGGCTGCTAATATTCTTCTTCTGGCTCTTCACTTGGAGAAGATGAGTAGGAGGGGGATGAAACATTACCCTGGAGATTTGATGTTGAAGCTGTTGGTGTTGAATGCAAATTTTTTTTTTGACCCCTCTCTTTCCTTTTTACTTTTTTTATAGCACTTTTATCTACCGTATCTAGCTCGTAAACAGTTTTTTTTAATGAATAAACACTAACTTTAAAAATATAAACAAATCAGAATAATTATATAAGTTGTATTTTTTAAAGTTAAGTCTATTTTAACGATAAATTCAAGAGATATTCGTGATAATTAAAATCGTAAACAGTAAACAAAGAAAAAACAATCGTTTAGAGGGAGGGAATTTCAACAGGTGAATACCATAAAAAGTACACAATAAATAAAACGGCATATGTAAATAGTTATTTGTATATTAAATTAAATATTATAGTGATTTTATTCCTTTTTAATTTTCATATTTTCATTTAATTTCTAAAGAAAAGGAATTCTAAACTTAAAAATATTTATCATTAAGTGTATTGTATTATTTATTATTATTATTGTATTATTAATCCCAATTTATTCGGTCTTTAAGTTTGATTCCTCAAATAAATACAAATTTTTGAAGAAAGATATTTCTTGTGGTTACTTTTGACATTACTTTGCAACTTTCTTTGAATGCCTTTTTTTACAGTTCAAAAAACGACCTACCCTAATACATATATTTATTTGCATACAGTTAAATGGTTCCATGACTTGCTGTGTTATACTAATAATTTAATTCATCGTCATTAATTTGTTTGCACCCAGTTAAATTATTACAAGTTTAGTTTTATCCTACCAGGTACTACTATATCGGATCATAGGGAACCTGAGAGTAATGGCAATGAAGACGTATTCTATATTCCCAAAGCTCCGGAAGTGGAGCCTCACTATCAGATGGTTTAGTTTCATATGTAGGATACTCATTGGCGAGTCTTAGCCCTCTGTAGAGTCTCTGCCAACTGGCGTAAAAATCATATTTAAATCGTCCATTGCAACCTTGGATATTTGAACCCTTACATATATGTGTGTATCAGTGTTAAATTTTATAATATGTAATAGATTTCACTAATTTATTATGTGACATATATATATATATATATATATGTGTGTGTGTGTGTGTGTGTGTGTGTGTGTGTTTTTTTAGTTATAGTAAGTAAAGTAAAGTTAGCGACCATAGTCGAGGGTGACCCGAAGGCTCCCTTTTCGATAGCTACTACACCAAGGTGTAGGGGAGGGCGCTACTCCATTCCCTGGATTGCTCCACTTTACCCTTGAACCGTACCTTATAATGCCGAGTGTTAAGCAAGGTGGTATCAAGTTCCATTTTTAAAGTCTTTGGTATGACTCGACCTGGGATTGAACCCAGGTCTCCCGGGCCATTGGCGAACACTCTAACCGCTGGGCCAATGTCCCGGTTTAGTTATAGTAATTAGTAATAATTACTATATAAGTAAAAATCCTGTCAGTGGGACTTAGAATATGCTGTTTGTAGCCTTACAGAGGGGTAAGACCTTCCTCAAAAAAGGTGTATCCACCGTGTGACACTAAATTGTATCTGATGATGAGGCTTCAGTTCTCGTGATCTGAGGAATGTTGAGTATCCATTCATTGCCATTACTCCCAGGTCCACTCAAGCCAGAGTGGTAGGAATTGTTCGGGTCCTATTTATGGATCAAATAGATCTGCATAAAATTCATGCATATTCAATAGGATCGTGTACAAAAAGAATAACCTAAGAAACAACTACACAAAAAATGTAAATATGAACGCGATTCCCTAATCTATATAATCCTAGACGAGTTGACCTGCCGTTAAAATCAATCGATCAAATATAGGAGTACTTGTACTTATTTTGGCAAATAAAATTACATTTAAAACGTCAAAATCTACCGTGATATTTGAAACATTCTATTTCGTTATTTTTGTTTTATTTATTAATTTGGTTGGTTTAGTTGTGTTTTATGGCATATCAACCCTTGCGAGTTATTTAATGTCAAATCCTGTTTATTCACACATACATTTTCTCTGTGTGTGTGTGTGTGTGTGTGTGTGTGTGTGTGTGTGTGATTTGTAAGCAAATAGTTGGGAGCTTATTTCTTTCCACACAGTTAAATGATTTCAAGTTTTGCTCTGGAATATTTATAATTTTATTTAATATTCCTCATTTGTTTGCATGAAGTTGAATGGTTAACACTATTGCTTACACTAATAATTCTCAATAGTTTTAAATTTTGCTATTTAACACTAATAATCTTATTTAATATTCCTCATTTGTTTGCACAGGGTTAAATGGTTTCAATTAGAGTAAAAGATAGAATATTTCTTTTTCACCCCTAGATGAGACCCTAAAGGGTACTACCACTCCGACCTTGGAGTAATGGCAACTAAGGGGTACTCCACATTCCCCAAAGCTCAAGAGCAAGAGCCTTACCCTCAGATAGCTTAATATCATACTCAAGACACTCATTGGTGAGATATTACCTCTTTGAAGAAGCATATCGGGGTATTCTACAGCATCAGCCAATAGGGCGTGTTAGAGTTAAAACTAAACACTCTTCACGCCACCTTATGTGAAAACACGGAACTAACTTTTTGAATGCATTTAACATTCATCACTGGTTTTTAATTTCCTTTTCTCCTTTTCACCATCATCTCCTTAACTTTTGTTGCTCATTTTATATAAGCATAATAACTCCGAAGGTGAAAAATAGAAAAGCATTCTTGTTTTAGCGTCATAGTTAGCAGGATTACAGGCTATTGTTGATGTTGGGAATCCAATAACAACCAGGTTCTCCTGTAAAGTAGCACTAAGAACTTTAATAGCTGCACGCAGAAATTATATAAAATCAATGTTATACAAAATCGATAAATCATATAGAAAAAATAGATATGAACTAACTGAAAAATGTTGAAATTAACAATGATAGATAGATAGATAGATAGATGTGCCCGTGGTGTAATTGTTATCGTCGTAAGAAATGAACACGGCGACACGAGTTCAAATACTGGACGAGACTGATTGCATTTCACATAGCACTAATACCCTTGGGAAAGGTATGAATCTAATTATTCTCCCTCCAGCTATGGGTAAATAGTAGGACAGACTGGGTTCTTCAGCCTTGGTTAGGCAACTAGTCTAGGAGAAGGAAAACTCTGAACTGAAACCTGTTAAACTCCGCTTAAAAATTGACCTTGTGTCATATCCTGCCCTAGCGGAAGGGTTGGTAAATAGGTAGATAGATAGATAGATAGATAGATAATCTCTTTGAAATAAACAATCAAATGTAGTGGGGGGTTTACTGCAGTTTTTCGTCGCGTAGTCCCAAGAATATCAACTGTTAATTATTTTCCTGTTTCTTGTGTAAATATTGATTATCTAAAAGTTTCTTTTTTTTTTTTTTTTTTTTTTTTTGCTATTTATGTTGCAAAAATGGCCGGATGTTATTTGGTTTCTTTGTTTAATGGCATGTCACCTTTCGTGGGTTATTTAATACAAAAGCCATCCTTGGAGAAGAACAGTAATGATAGTATTTAACCCATAGCACGGGGCTAAGTGGGTGAACCTCGTAGAGTAATGGTTAAAGTGATGGACTACGGAATCGTAGTAAGCGAGTTCGTACTCCAGTCGCGCTATTATGTTCACTTTCGGGCAAATACCCTCGGGAAAGGTATGAACCCCCTTATCCTCCCAGATATGGGTTAAATAGTACCACTACTGTTCTTCTAGAAGAATAGCTTTGGCATTAGATAAACTACAAAGATTGATATACCACCAAACAAACAGCACAAAAGCATGTTAACCTCTAAGGGAATGTTATTTGTACAAATAGCTAGTTTATGGGTTCATTGTGTTTTAGTGCAATATTTCAGTGAGTGTGTATATATATATATATATATGTTTCAGCATAGACAGATAGACAGATTACTTTCAAAATAAGTACACCCAAAATAATCTTTTATAAAGGGTTAATTTTTTATTGAATCAGAGGTGTTAAGATTATATTATTTCTAATGGATCATTATACAATCAAAACAGTTATTATTAGATAGTATTCATCATCAAATACTGTAACCAACTATATAAATATGTGTCAGTCCAAAAATAACTATACTTCAGATGGAATTTTATTTTAGGGGCTGCTATTTTATTTTAAGTTAGAGGGTTTCAATACAGTAGATTTTCGTAATAAATGATACCTAATAATATCCGTTTTTATTGTACAATGTTCCGTTAGGCAAAATAATGTTTTCTTTTAATTTTTATTTTAAAAATGAATGTTAAGATTTTGATTATTTATGAGCGATACAGTAGTGAGACTGAGATTGATAATGTTCTTATATATATATATATATATATATATATATATATATATATATATATATATATAAGTAAATAATGGAGTAAAATTTGACAGTATAGAGAAAAAATTGATAACAAGGTAGTCCAAGCAGAAGAAGAGATTTATACTGTTGACTTTGTTTCTCAATAAATCCGTCCTTCTGCTTGGATTACCTTGTTATCGATTTTCTCTCTCTCTCTCCCTCTCTCTCTCTCTCTCTCTCTCTCTATATATATATATATATATATATGAAATTAGCAGATCATTTCCCACCTTAGTAGCAATATTTCATCAAATAAAGGAAATGTCAATATACACTTAGGAAATGATGATATAGTGTGTGTGTGATAACCTTTGACCTATTTTCCTGCCACATCTGTTCATTTCCGTGAAGAGGAAGGTAATCCCCTCTCTCTATCTCTCTCTCTCTCTCTCTCTCTCTCTTTGTATGTGTGTCTATAAAAGAGAAATAAAAACCTTAAGAACAGCTTTGGTAACTTAGGACGAAATATTGTTTTAATATTTTTAAAATGATCTGAAGTTAAGTATCTTTCTGCCACCCATTTCTGGTTTTTCGTCCCCGTGGTGTAATGGTTAAAATGCTCAACTGCCACATCGTAAGTAAAGTTGGTGACCATAGTCGAGGGTGACCCGAAGGCTCACTTTTCAATAGCTACTACACCGAGGTATAATAGGGAGGGGCTCTACTCCTTTCCCTGGATTGCTCCACTTTACCTTATAATGCTGAGTGTTAAGCAAGGAGGCATCAAGTACCATTTTTGAGTCTTTGGTATGACCCAACCTAGGATTGAACCTAGATATCCTGGACCATTGGCGAAAAACGATTTCGAATTCCAATGGCGCAATTACGTTCACTTTTCGGACAAATATCTTTGGGAAAGGCCTGAAACCCCGTATCGCCCCCAGCTATGGATAAGATAATACCACCATTGGCCGTCTACGACGATGGATTTGACATTGAATTACCCACAAAGATGGATATGCCATTAAAACACAGAAACTACTTCATTACTCTTGTTTTAATATTTTTCGTCCGCACCCACGCTTGATATAACTCATGAATGTTTTGTTTTTTGTTGGCTTTTATAAGTTTTTGTTTGTTTTGTTTTGTTCTGTTTTGTTTTTTTCTTTCCCGGTGCTACGACCGACAAAATGTTAAGAGGAGACAACGTTAAGGGCGTATCGTTTTCCCCTAATTTGTTTTTCTTGATCATTACGTTGCTGACCCGCTAAAACTGTCACAGTTTTATCTTTTCTCCCCTTGGTAAGTTACCCTTACCAATACTAAAGAACCCAGTCCATCTTGCAACTTACCTGTAGAGAAAAGATGGATTCATGCCTTTCCTTAAGAGCATTAGCGCGAAGTGAAACGTACCGAAACTCGTCCAGGATTTGAACTGTCACTCCGAGTTACTTCCTGGGACGACAATCATTTCGCCACATGTGTCTTCAGAATGTAAATATTAAATAAAGCCGGCAGCAGCGGGTCAGGTTTGCGTCCCCTCATCTCTCTCTCTCTCTCTCCCACACACACACACACTCTCTCTTTCTCTCTCTCTCTCTCTCCCCACACACACTCTCTCTCTCTATCCCCCACACACTCTCTCTCTCATACACACACTCTCTCTCTCTCTCCCACTCTCTCTCTCTCTCCCTCTCTCTCTCTCTTGACACGTGTGTCATCAAAAAAAGATTTTTTTTTAAAAAAAGAAAAAATTCCTTTCATTTGTTAAAATTCAGTCATATTGAAGTATTATGAATAACCATGCCACGACTGCAATTATTTTTACCGTCTTCCAACGCTACTAGCAGCACCACTGCATTGGTATCCTCTACCCCAACATAACATCCTCGGCTTCGATCAATTGTATACCCACCTGCCCCAATCACGGCAACCTCATCTCCGGCCACCAGCAATGTCTCCATTGTCTTATTTAAAATACTGTTGCAGCGATATTTCAATGAAATATTAACAATAGCAGCTTAACAATTTACGGCTACTGGCGCCAAAACGGGTCACGTGATGTCGTGTAGAACTCGAAAAATGGCGGATTATAGTACAAGGAAAGGTTGATAACTGAATTGAAAAAATTCGTTTTACTTGTATATTTTTCGAGGCTTTTGTATATTTAACAAAGTATTGTAGCATTTAGTCTAATCTCTCTCTCTCTCTCTCTCTCTCTCTCTCTCTCTCTCTCTTTCTCTCTCTCTCTCTCTCTCTCTCTCTCTCGACACGTGCGTCTCGAAAAAGAAGTATGTGTGTGCGTGAAAGAGAAAGAGAAAGTGAAAGAAAGATCTAGCTTGATAAATAGCAGAAAATGTAAAATGTAATCTGTTTTTAACCCCTTAACAATACGTGTGTGTGTGTGTGTGTGTGTGTGTGTGTGTGTGTGTGTAAACAAAATTTAGCATCATTTGCAACTATGCAGCTTTGTGTCACCAAGATTTGGCATTAAAAACCACACAAGGGTTTATATGCCATAAAACACGACCTATCCTAAGTGGTAGTACCTGTTAGATCTCATCTCTGGCACAAACAATTTTTTGAAAACTGGGGCCGTAAAATATGCCAACTACATCTCTGCAGAGGTAACCCGTAATAGTTGAGGATGGGGTCTTGGTAGCTGAGGAGTACATGATCTGGGAATCAAAGTGGTCATGAGACCTGTGACACTTCACTTTGGCCAATCACTGGTCTAAACGGTCAGTTGGAGAGGCTAGATCTGATCAGTCGGTTGGTCATGTCAAGCTCTAGCTCCTATATGATTGTCCAGACGATATCCTTCAAATTGCTCTTGTGGCAAACAAGTACCTAACCCTATTTGATCTTAAAGGTGCAAGAAGATGGTGGCTGAGAGTCAGTTGAGCTGAGATTGCCATATTTGTAGCCATTTGTGTGCTAACAAATGATTAATATTAAATAAAAATTCTAGCGTTAGATAGAAATATTTGAAACCATATGATTGTCAGCAAACTAATAATTAATATTAGATAAAATTATTAGTGTTGAATAACAATACTTGAAATGAACAGTGTGCAAATAAGTGACTAATATCATATTGAATTTTTAGGTTTGGTTTCTTTGTTTAATGGCATATCAACTCTTTTTAGGTTATTTAATGCCAAATCTATTCTCCTAGAAGAAAAGTAGTGGTACTATTTAACCCATAGCTGGGAGGATAAGGGGGCTCATACCTTTCCCAAGGGTATTTGCCTGAAAGTGTACGTAATAGCGCGACTGGAGTACGAACTCGCGTACTACGATTCAGCAGTCCAACGCTTTAACCATTACACCACAAGGACACCCCCTTGAATTTTTAGTGCTGGATAACCATATTAGAACCGTTTAACCGTATGCAAGCAAATAAGCTTGTTTCAAAATAATGTACCTCCAAACTAGTCGATTACAAATCATGTATATATATATATATATATGTGTGTATGTGTGTGTGTGTGTGTGTGTGTACACGCGCTCTAACAGATTTGGCATTAAATAAGACACAGGGGTCAATATAGTTTAAGACACCACCAAACCAAATAAAACAAATCTCAATATTAAATAATCCGTAAGGGTTTTATGACGTTAAATTAACCGAACATAAAAATAAGACTTGTGTCTCTTGGGACACTGAAAGTTTTCGGTTCTTGAATGTTACCCGATTACCTGACTGCTCATTCTACCTTTATGGATGACACATCTCTTCCTTGATGACCAAATCTCTGAAGACTAGCTAAAATACTGGCAACTGGTCTCTTTCATTCAACCTCAACTGAAAGATGCCTTACTCTCTGTCCATCTTGTTAACAGACCTCTCTCGAAAGGTTTGGTTTGGTTTGGTTTGGTTTGATTTCTTTGTTTTAATGGTATCTTATCCTTCGTGGGTTATTTAATACAAAAGCTATCCTTGTAGAAGAACTGTAGTGATTCTATTGAACCCATAGCTGAGAGAATAAGGAGACTCATACCTTTCCCAAGGGTATTTGTCCAAAAGTGAATGTAATAGCGCGACTAGAGTTCGAACTTGCTTACTATGATGTCGCTGTCCATCACGTTGGCAACTACACCACACTGATTTCCTCTTCCCCCCCCTCTCTCTCTCTCTCTCTCTCTCTCTCTCTCTCTCTCTCGGGGACTGTCAGCTCCAGTAGCACAACTTACCTGTGCGCCGTATGAACAAGGATAACATCTGGACGTAGTCTGATGTCTACGATAATGTTGTGAAGTTTAACCGCCGTTCCAGATCCACTAACAGATGTCAGTTTCTTACTGACATCAAGATGGGGTTTTATTTCATTTTGTTATGCTTTTGGTTTGTTTTTTGTTTTTGTTTTTGGAGAGGGAGAGAGCGCCTCTCCTCTCTGACAGAATCAATGACCTACTTGTACGGACCAAGATCATTTCGCACTCTCAATTTCTGCACTAATGGCATCAGTGATGGTATTCAGGGAACAAAAGTTTCAGAAAGCAAGAAGAAATACTTTCTTTATCATTAGCAATATGGCTGCTACCATTCGTAGTTGAGCACTTTTTTTTTTCAACAGATTAACTCGTCTTCAACGAGGCTACTTGGAACATCTGTACATCTAATGATTATGAAGACACGAAACTTAGTGTTACAAGAGAGTAGCACAGGACTCCAATCTTAATATTTATATTCACCCAACCCCTCCGCACGAGCAGAATATGACACAAGGTCAGTTTTTGAATGGAATTTAAACGATTAAACTTGGGAGTTTTCCTAACTGACTAGACTCGTTTGACTCGTTTATTGAGTCAGTCTCTATTTATAGGGTCGGGGAGGGTCCATGCAGTGACGTCATGGGGTATATCACCACAAGGTGCCCGTGATGTAATGGTAATCGTCGCAGGAAATGGACACGGCGACACGAGTTCAAATCCTGGACGAGACTGATTGCATTTCACATAGCACTAATACCCTTGGGAAGGGTATGAATCCAATTATTCTCCCTCCAGCTATGGGTAAATAGTAGGGCAGACTAGGTTCTTCAGCCTTGGGGAGGCAACTAGTCTAGGAGAAGGAAAACTCTGAATTGAAACCTGTTTAACTCCGCTTAAAAAATTGACCTTGTGTCATAGCCTGCCCGAGCGGAGGGGTTGGGTAAATATGATATCACCATAACACTTATCAAGGCTAAAAAGTTCAGTCTACCCTACAATTTGCCCACATCTTACTGTTTAACATAGGTGATCTAGTTCCTAGGTGGTCACCCATCTACCAATAGGCTCATCGCTGCTTAACATAGGTGATCTAGTTTCTAGGTGGTCACCTATCTAAGATAGGTAACCACCTAGGAACTAGATCACCCATGTATCAATAAGCTTATTGCTGCTTAACTTTGGTAATCTAGTTTCTAGGTGGTCACCCATCCAAGTATTAACAAGCTCATCGCTGCTTAACATTGGTTATCTACTTCCTCGGTAGTCATCCATCTAAGTATTAATAAGCTCATCACTACTTGATATTGTTGGTCTAACAGAAACCGGTATTTCAAACCTGACTTCGCTATAATTTCTGTTCAACTGTTGTTATTAGATACGCTGATAAGGATTTGTAGCAAGAGATTATTGTTTACCTGTCATTGATGATTACAAATGATGACAAATAAATCAATCTTTTATCGATAATCGATCAAGATTCATGGCTAACCGAATCTATCTGCGTTGATAGACATTTTTATACGTCAGTTATAACTCATTTCATAAAGATATTAACGAATAATGCTACCAAAATTACTCGCTCATAAAACTACGAGGTCCATTCAATAAATAAGGTGAAATATTCTGAAAAGAGTTGACAGTAGAAAACACTGATTACAGTTGCACTTTTTTTCAAGGAAATCAATAATGATGGATCTTTTCATATCCCAGACGGCTGTCAGCATGACCTTCTTTACTGACAGCAGCTCTTGTGACTTTTTCTTTATCAGAGAGAATGTTCCCATTCTGTGAACTGCAATCCATCCCGCTGTGGTAAACACATGTTTAGCCCATATTTAAAGTTGTTGTTTTTTTCTTCTGTTTCTTTTTTCTTTTTTTTTTTTCTCTAAAAGATGTTTCTCCGTATACATAACATACTCTTCTGTAGATTACACATGGTTTGTACTTTTCAGCCAGGCTAGATTTGATGACAGACCTCTATTCACGCCTGGAGCACTCTGATTTACCGCCATTTTGAATTGCATGAGAAGAAAAAACGTTGCAAGAATAAAATATTTTTTGCTATAAACCAAATCCAAGCAAAGCAGGGTTTATATTTATTGAAATAAAATTCTAAGAAAGAATTCTGAAAATTCTCAGTCCAATCTGCCATATTATATACCCACAGTTGAAGTGAGAATAGGTGGATTCATACCTTTCCTGCAGAATTAGCAGTATTTAAGATGCAAACCACCTCGCCCAGGATTTGAAGTCGGGTCATGGTCTCTATTTTACAACGGTAACCATTACACCATGAACCCCTTTATGAGCAATTATAATATGTGGTCGAAAAGAAACGGCAGCTTTAATTTTTTATTTTAGAATTTAAAACTTAAACG
>OY757918.1:69906622-69999122 GCA_963585895.1 Sepioteuthis lessoniana | reverse complement strand
TGCTGTCAAATATTAATAATTCAATTTGATATTAATCGTTTTTTTTTGCACACAATTAAATGATTGCAAGTATTACTAACACAAATAGTTCTATTTGCACACTGTTAAATGGTTTCAAGTGTTGCTATCAAATATTCCTAATTCAATTTAATATTAATCATTTATTTGCACACAGTTAAATGATTTCAAGTGTAGCAAATGATTAAACAATTCTATGTAACCCATCAATGGGACCCAAACAAGTACTATCACTCCGGGTCATAGGGGAACTTCATATTTCCCATAGCTTCAGGACTGTAGGTTCAAATCAGGTGATTTAGTGTAAAATCCAGGACACACATAGGGTGGGGTCTTGCCTTTCTACAGAGATGCAGTCGGCGTATTCTACAGCCTCAGCCGATTGGTCAGTAGCTAAACTGAATCATTTTCTCTTTGTTTAACAGTATCAAGTAGACACCGAACTGAAGATTTCCTATCCAGAAAATAAAGTTTTCCACGACATTTTATCTGTCTCCAGAAAATCAATAAATAGAGTTGTGTTTGTATTAATAGTACAAGCAATGTCCACCAGAGGGCAATGAGCATTAACTTCTTAATGATGTTTATTGACTTTTGTGCAGACGTTATTATATTTGTGGAAGTTTAAGACTTACACCTTTCAAAACAGTTTTATTGTTGAATATTGACATTCAGTATTGAAAACAAAGCGCTTTCCCCAGAGTCAAACATTATTTTATTATATATAAAAAGTACTGATCGAATAATTTGCAATACTTATACTAAATTGCCCAGTTTGCTGGGGCTATAGAATAAACCGACTGCATCTCTGCAGAGGGGTAACATGCCCCCAACGTGTGTTCTGGGTATGACACTAAACAATCTAATGGTGAGGTTCCAGTAATGCTGGAGCTTTGGGGAATGCAGAGTACCCCTTCATTGCTATCGTTCCTAGGTCTACTCTGGCACTGAGTGCTAGTACCTGATAGGGTCCTATACTTGGTCATAATAGAACTAAACTGTGTACTTTATACTAAAAGTGAATTGTTTGAAATAGAACTGTGTTTTTGACATTTAAACTGCGTACTTATGCTAAGCTGAATTATTTGAAATGGAACTGTTTTTGTATGCTAAAGTGAA
This sequence comes from Sepioteuthis lessoniana, assembly GCA_963585895.1. Taxonomy (NCBI): domain Eukaryota; kingdom Metazoa; phylum Mollusca; class Cephalopoda; order Myopsida; family Loliginidae; genus Sepioteuthis; species Sepioteuthis lessoniana. The sequence goes on along the minus strand of OY757918.1, from coordinate 69,997,985 downwards.
TTGTTTGAAATAGAACTGTTTTTGACATTGAAACTGTACTTACTCTAAACTGAATTGTTTAAAACAGAACTGTTTATATGTATAAAAATGGATTTGACATTAGATAACCTACAATAGTTGATGTACCATAAAACCAAACGTATGTTTTGCAATACTAATACTAAAAAAATGGGGTAAAATAAAACAAAGTAAAAAATAAAGAAATATATATGTGTGTGTGAGAGAGAAAGAGAGTGGGGGAAGAGAGAGAAGTATTTACCTGATTTAATATGGAGGTATCCATGGTGTAATGGCCATTGTCGAAGGAAAAGGCTGCGGCAAAGTGAGTTCAAATCCTTGACAATGCTGTTTGAATTTCATATATAATGCTGTTTGAATTTCATATATAATGCTATTTGAATTTCATATATAATGCTGTTTGAATTTCATATATAATGCTATTTGAATTTCATATATAATGCTGTTTGAATTTCATATATAAAGCTTTTAATTCAAACCTGTTAAATTCCGTTTAAAGATTGACTTTGTGTCACATCCTGCTTGTGTGTAAGGCTTAAGTAAATGCTTGTGTTTGTGTGTATGTGTGTGTGTGTGTGTGTGTGTGTGGTGTGTGTGTGTGTGTGTGGAGGTTTGTATTAACGAGAAAAAGATAAAGTGAAAGAGAAGATATATATATATATATATGTGTGTGTGTGTGTGTGTGTGTGTGTGTGTGTGTGTGAAAAAGAGAGAAAAGGAGAGAGCACTAAATTCGGGGGACACAACGTTTCGGTCAATGTATTACCGTTAAAAAGTGACAGGAGATATAGAAAATAAATTAAAAAAGAGTAGAGAAAGTAGAATGGATAAATATCAATTGGAAGATCAGACCATTAAGAGCGAGAGAGAGAGAGCGAGAGAGAGAGAGAGAGAGAGAGAGAGTTAGAGATAAAAGAGAGAGAAATGAGAAGGAAGATAATTTCCTTAAAAAGAGAGAAATCGATAAATCTGTTTTTCCTAAGAACAAACACGAATCCCCCTCCCCCTCTCTCTCTCTCTCTCTCTCTCTCTCTCTCTCTCTCTCTCTCTCTCTCTCTGTCAACGCATTTCGGTCGATCCATTCTTCCTCTGTCGTCAGGTATATAATTCAAAAGTAAAAAAAAAACGCTAAACTTTCTTTTCCGTCAGTTTAAGCACCTGAGAAAGGCTTTAAAATAGAACTAGCTTAGTCGGTGGTGTTTACAATATGCTGATTACAAGACCCGCCAAAAAAAAAAAAAGGAGGGGTGTCCTGGGTATGATACTAAACCTCATGTAGTAGTGAGACTCTAGTTCTGGAACAGTAGCGTAGAGAACCGCTTCATTACTCGCAGATCCCCTCTAACCCGAAATAGTAATACCTGTTGAGCTATCATCCAAAAAGAGCTGTTTAAAAAGTATTCGTATTCGATAGGAATAATAGACTTCATATCACTGTTTATTATTTTCATTAAGAATAGTTACTTGACGCAATAGCTGTTTAATAAGGTTTATTATAAGTTACTTGAAACCTTATAACTGTGTGCAAATAAATGACTTATTATCCAGCTCAGTCGGCTGGTGCTGTAGAATACACCGACTGCATTTCTGCCGAAGGGTAAACACCGACCCCAACGAGTATCCAGGATATGATATGAAACTATCTGATAGTATAGCTCTAGCAATGGAGTTTTGGGGAATTTGGAGTCCCCTTTCATTGCCATTACTCTCAGGTTCACTCTAACACGGAGTGGTAGCACCTGATAGGGTTCTATCTATGGGTCAAATAGAACTATTTGACATCTACACTGAGTGCAAACAAATGGCTTATGCTAAATTGAATTGTTAGAAATAGAACTGTTTGATCATTTAGCTATGTGTAAACAACTGACTGATGTTTAAGTGAATTGTTAGTGATACATATCAATACTTGGAACCATTTAATCTTGTTGATTTATGCTAAATTGAGTTGTTAGAAATAGAACTGTTTGATAATTTAACTGTACGTAAACAACTGACTGATGCTAAAGTGAATTGTTACATAGCAATACTTGGAACCATTTAACTTTGCTGACTTATGTTTACGAATTATATATATCTAATATATATGTATAAAGAAGATTTGGCATCAAATAACCTGCAATGGTTGATATGCCATAAAACAAAACAAAACAAATTACAATAAACCATGTAATTGTTAGCATTAGATGAGAATACATGAAACCATGCACTTGTCTGCAAATTTTTTATATTTGATAGGAATATTTTCATTCATAACAACTACACAAAAACGTAAATTTGAACGTACAATGAACGCGATTCCCTAACATATAGGCATAAAATAACCCTAGACGGGTTGACGTACTATTAAAATCAATTGAAATATAAATCAATCATGAGCACTTGATCGGCCAATGTAAATTAGTGCTTTAGTCGTCCCAAATATGTTTAATATGTTAATGATATTTCCAAAATTTTTAAGCCTTTGAAATTATTTGACATGTTCATATACCTCGGTAGCAATATCTCATCTACCGAAAGAGATGTCGACATACGCATAGGTAAATCATGGACGGCTATTAACAGGTTATCTCTCTGATAAAATAAAACGGGAATTCTTCCAAGCTGTGACTGTATCAGTACTACTGTGTCGTTGCACCACATTGACTCTAACCAAACAATCGGATAAAAAACTAGATGGAAACCATACGAGGATACTGCAGGCTATTTCCAACAAGTCCTTCAAGCGGCTACCTAGTTTTACGGCATATCAACCATTATAGGTTATTCAATGCCAAATCCAGTTTATACATGTATATTACATATATATGATTTGTAAACATAAGTTAATAAAGTTAAATAGTTCAAACAATTCAATTAAACATTAATCCTTTATTTACACACAGTTAAAGGATCAAACAGTTCTATTTCAAACAATTCAATTTAGCATAACTCATTTGTTTGCACTCAGTTTAGATGTCAAAAAGTTCTATTTGACCCATATATACTATTTACCAACCCTTCCGCTCGGGCAGGATATGACACAAGGTCAATTTTTAAGCGGAGTTTAACAGGTTTGAATTCAGAGTTTTCCTTCTCCTAGACTAGTTGCCTAACCAAGGCTGAAGAACCTAGTCTGTCCTACTATTTACTCATAGCTGGAGGGAGAATAATTGGATTCATACCTTTCCCAAGGGTATTTGTGCTATGTGAAATGCAATCAGTCTCGTCCAGGATTTGAACTCGTGTCGCCGTGTCCATTTCCTACGACGATAACGACTACACCACGGGCACCTCATTTGACCCATAGATAGGACCCTTTCAGGTGCTACAACTCCGGATCAGAGTGAACCTGGGAGCGATGACAATGAAATGATACTCCGCATTCTCCAAAGCTCCAGCATTACTTGAGCTTCACTATCATATTGTTTAGTATCATATCCAAGACATTCGTTGGGCAGGTCTTACTCCTCTGCAGAAATACAGTCAATGTATTCCATAGCCCTAGGCGACTGGGCGGGCAATCCATTCAAGTAAGACGAACAAGAGACATCCTGGTCTTTGCCGGAGAAGTAAGGACCAACTAATAAGCAACATTTTTCCAGGCACTACTACACATGGACACATCAGTGTTGGCGGACTCGCAAAAACTTACACTCTCCAGCTTTTTGCGGACAATGGGTGTCGTCTAGAAAATTTAACAAGAGCGATGGCTGATTGCGAGAGAAAAAGACAAAGAAATCCATACTGTCGATACGTTTTGATGACTTGATGATTCATATAGATCAATCATCTTTTCTCCATTTTTTTCTTAATTCATAGCTAAAACTAATTTGGGCTCTTCGTGTAAAATGTTTTCTGTTTGCCTTATCGCCCAGATTATATTGGCGTAATTTTGGCGGGCTAATTGTTGAGGGGGGGTTGTTGTTTTTGTTTTTTTGTTTTTGTTTTTTGTTTATTTTGCTTTTGTTTTTTGTTTTGTTTTGTTTTTTTCGTCTTAATGTTCTCAGACCAAAAAAACATTCTGATTACTTGATTTGCAACTCCAATTCACTCTGTGTACCCACAAACGACTTGCATCTCGCGTTTCATATTTAGAACGACTTTGACCTCTGCTTTCCAGAAAGAGGCTTTTCTCCAATAAAGAGATGATCGGAAGTGACGTCAGTGTAGTAGAGAACGTACTCAACTTAATGATAGTAAATCTATATGGAAATTATCATGGACTTAAAATTAGATATCTTCTTTTCACTGTTTTCCCAATAATAAGTTGTTCCCACTGATCTATTGATTCATCTCTCTTTCCTCGCCTCTCTCTCTCTCTCTCTCTCTGTCTCTCTCTCTCTCTCTTTGCCACTCCTCTCTCTTTATATATATATCTTTCAGGGGTTTTCTCCTGCTCTCTCTCTCTCTCTCTCTCTCTATATATATATATATACATATATATGTCATACCCCTGGACAAAATACGAACACGTTTCTCGAAATAAACGCTCTCTCTCTCTCTCTCTCTCTCTCTCTCTCTCTCTCTCTCTCTCTCAATGTATATATATATATATATATATATATCAGGAGTTTTTCTTGCTCTCTGTTTCTCTCTCCCTTCCTCCCTCTCTGTCTGTCTCTCTCTCTATATATATATATATCAAATTTTTCTCTTGTTCTCTCTCCCCTCTCTCTTTCACTCTCTCTATTTATATATATATATATATATATATATATATATATATATATATATATATATATTTCTATGTATCAATCTATCTCATACCCTTGGACAAAATATGACCAAGTTTCTCAAAATAACCTCTCTCTCTCTCTCTCTCTCTCTCTCTCTATCAATCTCTCTCTCTCTCTCTCTATCAATCTATCTCATGCCCCCGGAAAAATTATGACCAAGTTTCTTGCAATGACCTCTCTCTCTCTCTCTCTCTATCTATCTCATTATCTATTTATCTATTTAACTATTTATATAATCACCTTACCAGGCTGATTCTCTTCTGTCTTTTTCATCTCCGACTGTCTTTCACTATTTTGCCGCTCTTTTGTCTTCAGCATAAACTTTCGCCAAAAGCAAAAAATCTTTCTCCCCGTAATTAACTTGCTGCGTTCATCAATTTCTTCTGAAATTTTCCCTGCCTCTCCTTGTCAATTCCCGCCGTGTAGCGCAAAGTCGACATCGATTACCTCCCTTTGCAAATCAATTTTTGTTTCTATTTGTCAACCGGCCAACTAATCAAACGCAGACAATTTCATCATCTCTTTCGGCTTTTCATTTATTTGCCCGGTCACACACACTCACACACACACAAAGGGAAGTATATGCACATACACCACAAATATAAGTGCATATATATATATATATATATATATATATACATACATATGTCTGTGTATGTGTGTGTGAGTGGCATGCTACTATACAAACATGTATGTGCATAATTGTTTGGTTTGGCACAAGGCTACTATAGCAGAGCATTTGTGACAATAAAACTGACTACGTAATCAACCTGGCTTACCATACGAGCATAACTACCATCTTTCTTAGGCATCTTTAAAAAGGCACTTGTTGCGTAACGGTTATCGATGGAGGAAATGGACTGGGCTGCTCGATTCGTTTTCGGTTTCTTTGTTTAATGGCATACCAAACTTCTGGGGTTATTTAATACCAATGCCATTTTGGTTGAAGGAGAGCGATGATACTATTAAACCCATAGCTGAAGGTACAATGGGATTCGTACTTTACCCAAAGGTATTTGTTCGAAAGTGAACCTAATAGCGCGACTGGAGTTCGAACTCGCTTCCTAGGAGGTCGTAGTCTAGCACTTTAGGCACAAAGCCACGGAGACTCGCCTGAGGCTACTCGAGTTCAGATTCTGGACAAAGCTGTTTGTGAATCACATAGCTCTAATGCTCTTGGAAAAAGTATGACTCCACCTATTCTTCTTCCAGTAAATAGTAGAGTAGGTCAAACTGGGCTCTTTAACTTTAGTATGGCAACTACTTTGGAAGAAGGAAAACTCTGTTATACTCCGCCTAACAACTTTGTAAGGGTATGATTGAGTAACTTATATACTTAGACCTGTTCTCTCTCTCTCTCTCTCTCTCTCTCTCTCTCTCTCTCTCTCTCTCCAACCCAGTCGGCTGGGACTGTAGAATACACCGACTGCATCTCTGCACACACCCCAACGAGTGTCCTGGATACGATATTAAACAATCTGATAGCGAGGCTCCAGCCCAAGAGATTTGGAAAATGCGGAGTACCCCTTCATTGACTTTACTCCTAGGTCCACTCTGACCCGGAGTGGTAGCACCTGATAGGGTCCTATCTATGGGTTAAATAGAACAAACTGTGCCAATAAATGACTTAAGTTAAATTGTGACGGTTATATAGCAATACTTAAAACCATTTAACTGTGCAAAAAAGAGCTCAGACTCTTATCTAAATGTTATCAACAAACTTCTTTTACCAATCATATATACATATTCAATATATATGAATAAAGATGATTTGGCATTAAATAATTGATACGCCATAAAACCTAACCAAACCAAATCTTATATATTTCATATATGGATATAAAGAGCATTTAACATTAAATTAGTAATACTTATCTATACTTGGAACCATTTAATTTTGTTGACTTATGCTAAACTTAATCATTAGAAATAGAATTATTTGATCATTTAACTGTGTATATCAATAAGATATGTTGACAAATCATATATGTAATATATATGTAAAAACAAGATTTGGCATTAAATAACCTACAATGGTTAATATGCCACAGAACCAAACCAAAGCTCTCTCTCTCTCTCTATATATATATATATATATATATATATATATCTTTTCATCATACAACATGTGAAAGCACGAGCGATATTCTGTCCTCATCAGCCGCCAACCAGGGTGATAACACAGTTTCGGTAGCTCAAGGCGGTACTGCCATTCTCTCTCTCTCTCTCTCTCACTCTCTCTCTATATATATTACCTGATGGCTCGGCACAGAATACGTCGACTACCCAAAGATAAACATGATAAACTCAAACCAAACGTCCAAATTGGATCCCTCTTCGTGCAGGTTTAGAGATGCATCCTACCAAGGTAACTCTGGTCCTAATGTTCGAAAAATCAGCTACGGAAGACATCCGGGTACTACTTGTGAATCAATGACGAAGTCATAAGCGAGGTTCTCCGGTATGCTCTAATATATGAACCCACCAGTGTTAGCCGACCAGCGAAGGCCTACATTCATCAGATTTGTGCGGAAACTAGAGGCTGTCTAGAAGACTTACCAAAAGCGATAAACGGATGGTGAGGGGAGAAGCAAGGGATTCTGTCTTATCAGCACGATTTAATGATGATTCCTTTCAAAGAAGTAAGACCCTAACCCCCACACATGGACACACAAAAGAGGCGTACTATGTGTGACACTAAACTGAATCCAGTGGTGAGGCTCCAGTTCCAAAGCTCTGGGGAATGTGGAGTGCTACTTCATTGCCATTTTTCCCAGATCCTCTTTTTAGATTTTGAAATGCTAGCATATCAATCCAATACGTCAGTTTCGTGTTCAGGAGAAAGGGTAACGGGGTGAATCAAAAAAAAAAAATAAACGTTTTTATTATAACCTGATGATCGTGAAACGTGAAACTAATTGTTACGGTTGATATGTTTGCATTTAAAATTTCTATTTTGAATATCGTTACAGAAAAGCCAGTAAGGTTTCTTTTATATTTTCCAATGTAGATTAGGCGCGTGCAAAAGTTCCCACTGTTCTTTAAAGAAAACTAAAAACTGAAATCACTGAAAACTTCGGCACACAAAAACGATAAATATATATATATATATATATATATATATGTGTGTGTGTGTGTGTGTGTGTGTGTGTGTGTGTAATTTGAACAGCTCTTAAGAACCAAATAATGTATGGACTTTTGCCGCTACCTTTTCTGAGCAGTCCGATTTGTGGACCAATATGCAAACAGCAAACAATGGACTGCTTTAAATGAGACGTTAGCATTTACCAGAATATATAAATAGGTTTGGTTTGGTTTCTTTATGTAATGGCATATCAACCTTCCTGGACTATTTAATGCCAAACCCATCCTTGTAGTGGTACTATTTAACCGATAACTGAAGGGATAAGGTGGTTCGTTTCTTTCCCAAGGACATTTGCCCGAAAGTGAGTGAAATATCACGACTGAAGTTCGAACTCACTTACTACGATGTCGCAGTCCACGGAACATAGACAGATATATTATATTCGGTCAAAGATTTTACAAACAAATACGAGCCATGCTAGGTAAAAGCATTTACTAATCCAATATGATCATTACTATGCAAATAAAACATTTTTTATTGGTTACCAGCACTTTTTAAATTGTACTTTTTCATTTACCTATAATCATTCGTTTCCACAAAGTTCTACGGTTTCAAGTGTTTCAATGTAATACAAAAAATTTCCACTCGATGAGGAAAGGGAAATAACCCACTAATCCTACCAAAGGTCGATCTTCATCTAAACTAAGTAATCCAGTTCATATAGTGGAATGGAAAGGAAGTTCTCTGCTATGTGCTAGACACGTCTACTCTAACCCAGAGTGGTCAACTAGGCCTGCCTGAAAGTTATTAGTATTAGACAGGAATACTTGAAACTGTATAACCGTGTGCAAACAAATAATTATTATAAAATAGGAATAGTTTAAACTATTGTGTATAAATAAGTAGTTTTAGACTGGAATACTTGATGCCATATAACTGTAAATTACTTGAATAAAGAATAGTTACTTGAAGCTATCATCAGGTGACGCTGACAACACAGAATTCCCTGACTCTCTCTCTCTCTCTCTCTCTCTCTCTCTCTCTCTCTCTCTCTCTACATCCGTCCTTATTACCCATCGCTCTCGGCAAGTCTTCCAAACTACATCCTGTGTCCATACAGAGCTGATATAAATAAGTTCTTGCAGATCGGTCAACACTGGTATATCCATGTGTAGGGGTCCATAGAAGAACGTCGCTTATGAGATCATCCTTGCTTCTTCAGCAGTTTCTTGTTCATTTTACTTGGATGGTTTTTGAGATGGGAGATAAGTGGCCGTATAGTTGTTGTTTCGTTGGAGGTTGCTTCCAGGATTTATTCAAAATAGCTCGTAGCATTATTGAAGCTATGACTGTTTACTGAATTACTTAAAACGATATAATTGTACAAATGATTATTATCATATAGAAATAATTACTTGAAGCTATATGATTATTAATATTAGATAGGAATACTTGAAACCAAACAACTGATAGGGACAGTTTATATCATGTAACCGTATGGAAAAAAACTTGAAAAACACCGACACAAAAATGTAAATATAAATGTTCTATGAACTAACCTCTAGGCATAAAATAATCCTAGATGAGTTGGCACGCCGTTAAAATTAGTTAATCAATCAAACACACATACAATCTTTCATCGTTTCAAAATTTCTAAACTGAATGTCACAAGTTGATTGAATCCAAGGCCTCTGGAAGAAGGCTTGAGGAAACGTGGCCGAAACGTTGAAAATCAAAAAAAAAAAAAAACACCGACATGAGAAATAGTTCAATTACAAAGAAAAAATTAACTTAAAAAAAAGCTCATCTTACAAAATACAGACAAGAATATATCATTATATATTTTGATTAATTTTTAATGAATTCGCAACAACTTTTTTCTTTCTTGTTTTTTTTTTTTTTTTTTTTTTTTTAGACATTCAGCAGATTATGTTTCGATAGCTGACTCTTTTTTTTTTCTTTTCCAAACCAAATAATTTAGATTTTGATTGAATCATTTTTCCCCATTGAAAATCTTCCTTACAGCCACTTCCGGCTAAGAGCATTTCATAAAGCCTAAGTTTTCTAATCTTACTCTAGTTGAATACCAATCAGTTACTTATCTCTTGGCTGTATTAACAACAAAAAGCATGACGTATCTTTCTTGTTATTCTTCTTCACTATTAGCCATGTGGTATATGGGACGAGGGCCGACTCTACAGTTCCTGGTAACCCGGGAAAACTGAAACTCGAGGCCATTTAAAATAAGTTAATCTCTGTGTGCTCATTTTAAATTATTATTATGTTACTTCTTTTCGAGTTTTTCACACCAACGTAAGCCGATAGTTTCTCACTGGAGTTTGAGTGACAGCAAGTCTCCTTAAGCCTCCTGCACTCTTCTCAGTATTCTGGCCTATCTCAACAATGCTACAGTTTGGATGGTCCTCACTCGCCCTCTTATTTCTAAGTCCTCCAGTCCCTTTACTAATCCTTTAGCACCGATTGCAATTGGTATTACCGTCACTTTCATGTTCCATGTTTGTTTTTTTTCAGTTCCCTAACAAGGTCCAGGAACTTCACTTTCTTTTCGCTTTCTTTTATCATTTTTGTTATAAATTATCATTTCACTCCTTGGGATTTTTCACACCAGTTTTAAATAGTAGTCTTTCACTGGAGTCCGATTAACAACAACTGTCCTTACGTCTCCAGGACTCTTCCCAGTATTCTGGCTGATCTCAACAATACTGTAGTTTGGATCGTCTCGAATCGTCCTCCGATTTCCAGCTCTTCCAGTCCCTTTTCCAAGCCGTTGAGAACCGTTCCAAGCATGCCAATTTAAATTGGTAGCATTAAATTATCCAGGAAGGTTGATATGATATTAGACAAAAAAAAATGGTCTCTCTTTACTCGTTTCAGTGTATTCCTCAATTTATTGAAATGACATATCTTCACAATCCTTGCGAGTCCTCTCCCTTTTTTTTCTTGACATATCTATATCTATATCATCTCTCGGATGTAGGACCTTGTGTATCATCATGAATTTTCTTGTCTTTGGATCCATCTGTCTGAGTTCCTTCCTTGTCCGTTTTAAGAATGACCCAAAATATCATACAAACGAACATTTTCTTATTTTTTCTTTCATCTCTGTTTGATAATGTCCGCTCTCAATATTCTCAAGAACTTGTAATTCTTTTTTCTCCATGTTGTTCTGATGTTTTCTTAATTCTGTAGTTCTGTTCCTTCCATTATTTCTCTTTTTCATTATCATCATGGCACATTTTTCAACGCCAAATTATATTCCTATATCCTGGCTATAGATTCTTTTAGTTTGTATCATGGTTGGTTGGTTTGTTCGTTCGTTCGTTGGTCAGATTTCATGGCATATCAACCTTTGTAGGTTATTCAATGCCAAATCCATTTTTATACAAATAATCAGTTCAGTTTAGCATAAGTACACAGTTTAATTGTCAAAAATATTTCTATTTCAAGCTATTCAGTTTAGTCAAACAGTTCTAATTCAAACAATTCAGTTCAGCATAAGTACGCAGTTTAGATTTCAAAACATTTCTATTTCAAGCAGTTAAGTTTCGCATAAGTACGCATTTTAGCTCTATTTGGCCCATAGATAGTACTATATCAGGTGCTACCACTCCGGGCCAGAGTGGACCAGGGAGCGATGGCAATGAAGGGATACTTTGCATTCCCCAAAACTCCAGCATTACTGGAACCTCACCATCGAATTAGTTAATGTCATTTTCAAGACACTCGTTGGGGGGTTACCCGTCTGCAAAGGTGCAGTCGGTGTATTCTACAGCCCTAGCCAAGTGGGCAAGTTTGTATCATGATTTTTTGTTCCTTTTTCCTGTTTTGAGAAATATCTTGATATCATCTATATACATAAGATGGTTTATCTTTTGCAGTAATTTTATAGATTTGTGCGCTTCCAAAGTATTGAATTGAGTGGCATTATTGCGATCACAAATGTCAGTGGCGAAAGTGAATCACCCTGGAAGATTCCTCTCTAGATTTTCCCCTCTGCCAGGGTTTCTCCTCTTTAATTCTACTTTCTAATTTTCTATAGCTTTGATGATGAAATTTATGACATTACCGGATATTTTGTATATTTTCAGTATTATTGCTTCTAGTAGATATTTATTCAGCTGTGGAGATGATCTGTTGCGGATGGACGTGATTTTTTTTTACTAGAATCCATGTATACCACCATGGCCAGGTGTTTTCCAAATTGCTACTTTACTGAGTGTTGATCTTGGTGAATCTAGGTTCGCCTCCAAACCTTCTTCAAGTCCTTGAAATTCTTGAAATTTACTGTTATTTATCCGTCGTCCTTTCTGTTATATTCTTTCTGTTTCTATATCTTGCACCAGAGCTGTTTTGTTTCCTTTGCATCCGGGTTTTCATTTGTCTTAGTGCTTTCTCCATCAACTTTCTAGAAGAATTTTCTTTCGTTATTTTGGAAGGTTCTGTTTTGCTTGAATTGCTTGGTTCTGTCTCGGAGTCTTTTCTGTTTTCCTTTTTTTACCTGTATTTATTGGTTTATTTCTTCCAGTTGTACTGTCAGTTTTGTCTGTGGTTAACTTTTTTCATTTTGTATATTTTTTTTTCTTTAGTTGTATATTTCCTTGTATATTTTTCTTTCTGTCGTGTTCTGGTTAGAGAACACAAGTAGTAATAATAATAAGACAAACCACGATATGTGAGGGAAATAGTTATATTTACAGGAAAGAGTATTTACAAGAGGGGAACGGTTAGTAATAAGAACATAAGATTAGTGATAGAGTAATGATATACTTCAACAATAGGAACGGCTCTTCTGGTTTGACTTGTAGGCTTATCCTTCCCAGACTGATCTCCGCTATGGCAGATAGAACAGCTCATTATGCTGAAAAGGTAGGTGATACCCAACACTTTCTTTAGTTCTTTTCCTTGTTCTTATGGTTATTGTTTTTTCTTCTTCTTCTTCTTCTTCTTCTTCTTCTTCTTCTTCTTCTTCTTCTTCTTCTTCTTCTTCTTCTTCCCTCATTTCCAATCCAGTTTTTGTATTTTGGGGTGAGGTCCTTAGTGGGACACCAATTTTATTACTGACTATTTTCGCTCCTGCATAGATCGTTTAGTTCGGTGATATTGTCTGTTTTTATATATTTTGATAATTTATTCACCTTAATATAATTTATAATATAAATAATATAATTTATGATAATTTATTCACCTTCATGTTTTTTTATTAATTGTTTCTTTTATCTTGCGTAAACATTGGTGCAGTTACCCTAATTTCTGTTAAGTTTACGTTTTCAATATTTTGTGTTTCATATTTTTGGGGTAAATCTTGTTGGTCATATTTCCCTTGAATTACCTGATCACGTATTTCTATTATCTTGAGGTCAGAAAAGCAGCCTTTCTTTAAAATCATCCTTGCTTGATCTGCCAGTCTTTAGTTTACAGTGTTGAACAGAGAAGTTTCATCCCAAATTTCTATTATCCTTTTTCAGGGGATGTCCTTGTTAATGGTTACAGCGATGGACTGCGGAATCGTAGTAAGCGAGTTCATACTCCAGTCGCGCTATTGCGTTCACTTCCGGGCAAATACCCTTGGGAAAGGTATAGAACCCCCTTATCCTCCCAGCTATGGGTTAAATAGTACCACTACTGTTCTTTTAGGATAATGGCTTTGGCATTAAATAACCTTATATGGTTGATATGCCATTAAACCAAAGAAAGAAAGAAAATTTCCTTTTCCAATAACCTCATTGTGTTGGGTTGCTTTTAAAATAGGAATGGATTATATTTTTCTTTTCTTCTCGACTTCATTTTTTTTTTTTTTTTTTTGCAGCTCTCAAATGTATTGTTACTTTGGGTATTGTTTTTGTACCTCTGATTAGAACGCCCAACATTCGCCACGTCCACCATGTTTGCTATAAAGACAGTCAAATATCTTATTTGAGTTGCACGTTTAATTGTATTTATTTATGTTGGTCATTTTTCTTGAGTAATATATTTTGGCTATACCAGACGCAGGGGTTATTTAATATCTGTGTTCTTGTCAAAGATATGACTTTGTATTCTTCCAAGGAGAACTACCGTCAGCTGGTCACAAAAATATCATTATTTTACTTATTTATGAGTTCTTCACAACAGCGTTAGCTGATGGTTTTTTACTGAAATCTGAGTGACTGCAAGTCTCCTCAAGTCTCCTGAATTCTTCTTAGTATTCTGATTGATCTCAACAATGGTTTTATTTCCAAGACCTCCAGTCTCAGTACTAATCCTTTGGTGACAGTACCGAGCGCACCAATTACAACTGGTATCACCGTCACTATCATATACTTATTCCGTTTGAACCCCTTAGGATCTGCTACTTTTGGCCCGATTTCAAACAAACTTTGATTTGTTGGTTAGGCTGAGAACTTTTCAAGAATCCCTTGTATTTTTATCATTCGTATTCTTACCCTGTTGGCGGTTCCTTCGGATATCCGGGCTGTATCCACTTCAGAAGATAAATAAAAAAAGGAAGTGTCTGGGTATGATACTAAATCGCATCTAAAAGTGAGGTTCCAGTTCTAGATATCTGAAGAGTGTGGAGTACTCCTTCATTGCCATTACTCCCAGGTCTACTTTAACTTGGAGTGTTAATATCATTTGGTGTCCCATTTATGTTTCTATGGGTCAAAAACCTCGAGAAATAACTGCACAAAAATGTAAATAATAATATGAAATGAACTCGATTCACAGAATCGCCCTAGAGGTGTTGACATGCCGTTAAAATCAATTAATCTTTGATATTCGTATATATTATCATCATAATCGTTATTACTGCTTCGTCCAATTGCTTTTATATGATTATCACTATCATCTTCATAATTGTTATCAATTATCAAATTTTCTATTTTACATCTTCAATATCGTCATCATCAATAATAACCTTCCTCTGTATTTTTTTTATCTTTTATTTAAAAAAAAAACTAATACGAAATGAAAAAGAGGTCCAACTAATCTCTGCCGACCGATTTTTTTTATATCTTTAACAAACTAAATCATTTCGATTTTGATTGAATAATTTTTATTCGTTCAAAATTTTCTCCGACGCCCACATCCGGCAAGGAAAATAATTTCTTCCTAAAACTTAGGTTTTCTAATCATTCAACAGTTGGACACGTCTCGGTCACCTCTAATTTTGGCCGCATTGCTTAGTGGAAACCATCACGAATCCACGACCGCCACCCACCATTTGCAGTCACGTGCCCCGACCAGAAGTCGGCACCAGCCATGCCAAATTACATGAAATCGAACTGATTTTACTTTTCTTTTTTTTTTGTGGGGCGGGGGTCGGTGTATTGTTTTTCTTTTTTTCCTATTTCTTTTTTTGATTAAAAGAAAAAGATAAGCTTACTTATTTTAGATATTAATCATTGCCTTTTTTTTACGTTGTAATCTATTTATTTGTTTATTTTTATTTTCATCTACTGTTTTTTAATTTTTTTTTTTTTTTCTAATCTATTTCCTTAAAGAAATGAAAAGTTCCGTTCACCGGACAATCAAATTATCTGACGTCATCTCAATTACCATATATTTCCTTACGCTTGTGACGTTGTTTTTATTCAATCATTTATTAGTTGTAGTAGTAGTATTTGTTGTTGTTGCTTTTATAAATGTTGAAGATGCTTGCAAATTGTCATTGGATGACCAGAAAACATAACTATTGAGATAGATGCAATAATACATACATATCTACAAAATTTATTGTCGGATACGTTCAGTATCGTGCTGAACAAAATAATAATAATAATAATAATAATAATAATAATAATAATAATAATAATAATAATAATAATAGAAAATGACTCGCATAAACTCCTATGAGACTTTAACATACAAACGGATCACCTAATCCCGGCCAGAAGACCAGACCTCATAATAATCAACAAAAGAAAGAGAATCTGCAAAATTGTTGACTTTGCTGTCCCGGCGGACCACAGAATAAATCTGAAGGAAAGTGAAAAGAAGGATAAGTACCTCGACCTTGCTAGAGAATTGAAAAAACTGTGGAACATGAAAGTAACGATTATGCCAATTGTGATTGGTGGGTTAGGACCAGTAACTAAAGGGTTATTAAAGGGCCTGGGGGACTTGGAAGTTAGCGGACGGGTAGAGACTATCCAAACGACAGCATTGCTGAGGACGGCCAGAATACTGAGACGAGTCCTGGAGACTTGAGGAAACTTGCTGTCACTCAAACTCCAGTGAAAGACCATCAGCTAATGCTGATGTGGAAAACTCTAGAGGAGTAAATAATAATAATAACACAAAACAACGCCATAAGGACCAATGATATCAAAGCAAGAATAGAAAAGACGCAACAAAACACCAGATGTACGTTATGCGGTGATAGAGACAAAACGATCAATCCCATATTTAGCGAATGCAGCAAACTAGCTCAGCACGAGAATAAGACTAGACACGACTGGGTGGGAAAGGTGATCCACTGGGAACTGTGCAGGACATTTGAACTTGACCATAGGAACAAATGGTATATGCCCAACCCAACATCTGTCCTGGAGAATGAGACGCACCAACTCTGCTGGGATTTTGAGATTCAAATGGATCATCTAATCTCGGCCAGACGACCAGACTTTATTATAATCAACAAAAAAAAAGAAAACTTGGCGAATTGTGAATTTTACCGTCCCGGCTGACCACAGAGTAAAATTGAAAGAAAGCGAAAAGAAGAATAAGTCCCTGGAACCCACTAGAGAATTGAAAAATCAGTGGAACATGAAATTAACGATTATACTAATTACACTTAGTATAGTCACAAAGGGATTGGTACTATAGGACTTGGAAATAAGGAGGGGGTGTCCTCGTGGTGTAATGGTTAAAGCAATGCACTACGGAATCTTAGTACGCGAGTTCGAACTCCAGTCGCGCTATTACGTTCACTTTCGAGCAAATACCCTTGGGAAAGTTATGAATCCCCTTATCCTCCCAGCTATGCGTTAAATAGTACCACTACTGTTCTTCAAGAAGAATAGCTTTGGCATTAAATAACCTACAAAGGTTGGTATGCCATTAAACAGAGAAACCTTGGAAATAAGACGTCGAGTAGAGATAATTCAAACTACAGCATTGTTGGGATCGGCCAGAATACTGAGAAGAATCCTGGAGACTTGAGGAGACTTGTTATCTCTCAAACTCCTGTGAAAGGCTATCGGCTGATGGCTGATGTGATTAACTCTCAAGGAGTAAATAATAATAATAATAATAATAATCACTCAATCAGAAATTGGTCTGGAAAATTCGGTTACATTATCCATAGAAAATGGGGTCCCGTATGTGCCATGGTTAACGACTGAGGCTAGCAGATCTTTTAGTGATCCCTGTAGTTGATCCTTATTTCTGGCCTTGTACCAAATTAAACTAGGTTAGCAGATTGTTACTGGTGAGTTTGATTCTGACTAGGTGCTCAATACCTTTGGTCTTGTGCTGAACTAAACCAAGATGAGTAAATTGTAATTTTCTGCAGGTTATGCATCTCACGTGATTACCGGTGAATTCAGTTCTCACTGAGTACTCTGTGTATCTAGTCTTGTGCCAACCTGTTTTTTTATTTTTGCGATGTGAGCCAATTTAATATTGACGATATCATTGCAGACTAGTTAGTCTTTGTCAACCTTTGATGGGTAACATAGCTTCAAGTAACAGTTGACGATATAATTTGCTCACAGATTCGTGTTATCAAGTATTCCTATGTAATTCCAATAATTTATACACAATTATATGCTTTAAAGTAACTATTCCTATCTAATAATAATAATCATTTGTTGACTCACTCATAAAGTTTCAAGTATTCCTATCTAATACAAATGATTTATACGCAACTGAATGGTTTCAAGTGACTATTACGACTTGATGATAATGCAGGCACCTCGGATAATGTAATGGTTTGCAAGCTCGACTAGCAAACCTACACGAGTGAGTTCAAGTCTCATTGGGTGCCCCATTCATTCGGCCTTGTGCTACATCGGAGCAAAGAGCTTAGTAAATTACAACTACTTAATGATAATGCAGGCACCTCAGATGGTGTAATGCTTAGCAAGCTCGACTAGCTAACCTACACGAGTGAGTTCGAGTCTCATTGGGTGCCCCATTCATTCAGTCTTGTGCTACATCGGAGCAAAGAGCTTAGTAAAATACTACTACTTAATGATAATGTTTCGTTAAGTCAGTTATTGTGTTTTAAATATACCTATCTGATAAAATTATGTAGATACCATTACATGGTCAGCTGGAGCTGTAGAATACACCGACTGCATCTCTGCAGAGGGGTAAGACTTCCTTAAACGAATGACCAAGATATGACACTAAACTGTATCTGATTGTTAGGATCCAGTTCCAGCGCTTTATGGTGTAGTAGCTATCGAAAAGGGACCCTTCTGATTTGCCCGCGACTAAGGTAGCCAAGTTTACTTATATATATATCATGTAACTGGAAGAAAACTCGACTACGGTTAAATTGTCATTATAAATTTATTTCGGCGAAGAATATAACCGTCGTCTCTTCAGATGACATACACGCTTAATTTGAGAGTAAAAGCAGCAAATATTTTCTTATATAAACCTGAAAAGAAATATATAACAATAGCCATACATCGAGCACTCCCATAGTGTAATATGAAATTCCTCATATATTCTATACACGAATAATCCACACTCATAGTCTTCGGGCGCCGACTGGATATTACTGATATATATATATATATATATATATATATATATATATGTACTTCCGTTTCTCTACTATGCAACCATTTTTTGTATTGTGTGAGAAATAATGAGTGTTCATTAGTTCTTCACCGTACATTGGACTCACATGTTTTATATGAAGATTGTATTTTTTTATGCATGAAACTTCTAGTTATGAGACTGACTTAAGGAGATGAGAAAAAAATGTATATATTTTAGGTTTTATCCAGTTCTACTGGTCAGTATTTCGGCACTTTTCCGATATAAAGATTTTCTATAACGATTTATTTCATTATATATATATATATATATATATATATATATATATATATATATATATATATATATATATATATAAAATCCCCGTTCTCTTTCTTTTTCTCTAACAAGTCCTGTCTTTTACTCTATTTAGTCCTTCCTTTGTATCACTTTCTCTCATTCTCTCTATTACTCTACCCCCCCCTCTCTCTCTCTCTCTCTCTCTCTCTCTCTCTCTCTCTCTCTCTCTCTGTATGTGTGTGTGTGTAAGTGCATGTGTATTATATATATCTCTCCCCCTCTCTTTATCTCTTTCTTCCTGACTACCTAGTTCTCTTTCATTCTCTTTATCTCTTCCTCTGTATCACTTTTTCTCATTATCTCTATCACTAACCAACCCCCTCGTCTCTCTCTCTCTCTCTCTCTCTCTCTCCCTCTCTCTCCTTCCCGCTCGCCCTCTCCCACTCTCTCTCTCTCTCTCTCTCTCTCTCTTTGTGTCTGTGTGTGTATATGAGTGGAGTGATGAGGTTCTTCAAATGGCTTTCTTTATATGAGTGTGTGTGTGTGTGTGTGCGTGTGTGTGTGTGTGTGTGTGTGTGTGTGTGTGTGTGTGTGTGTGTGTGTATTCTAATAGATATGTTGCCTAATGATGAAAAAGAGTATTTAAATTGCTATTCTACAATAATTATATTTTCATGATAAAAGACGATTTACAGGAGACAATTTATTAATTTCGCTCTTAGAAAAAAAAAGATAGCCAAATAATTATCATCTATCGGACAATATTCAGCTCATGCGCAGAAAGTCTCGTTCAAAACGTATCGCATGTGTACCGGCCATTCAATGAATGCGGGGCTTTTTACACGGCAATCACAGCTTACATCAATCAGATTATTGGATTGAATTGTATATCAGCTCGACATAAGAAATAAAAAGAAATGATTTGTTCATTCATCTGTTTTCTTTGGCTTGTATCCAGTAGTAAGAGAGGCGGAGAAATCAATTAGATCATTTCTTTGTAAAATTTCCTTTTCTTTTTTGTCTTTTTTCTTTTTCTTTTTTTTTGGGGGGGGGAGTATTGATTTTAAAGGCATATCAATCCGTCTAAGGTTATTTTATCCACAAAGTTTAGGGATTTGCATTGATTTTACGTTCACATGGGTATTTTTTGTTTTTTCAGTGTTCTCTTCCTTTTGTCTATTTTCTTTTTTCGTTTGGTTTGTTTGTTTGTTTGTTTGTTTAGATGGGACCCTAACAGGTACTACCAGAGTGGAGCTGAGATTATTAGCAATGAAGGAGTACTCTACACTCCAAAGATCTCTAGATTCGGAGCCTAAACCATCTGATACAGTCTTGTGTCAAACCCGACACATTCTTTTTGTGGAGTGGAAGAGTACAGTCTGCTTATTCTAAGCCCCACCGTCAGGGCTTTTTTTTAAGCTATGTTTTATAAATCTCGTATACATTTAATCAAGAAAACAACTGAATTTTATTTTTCTTTTTTGTTTTATTTATAGGTGTGAACATCTCCAGTGAACATCTCCAGTAAACGAAGATCCGAAAATTTGAAAAATGAAAGACTCGTCACATGACTATTCAACCACAGGTATCCACTAAATTTAGATATAGGTAAAGGTCAGTTTAGTGTACAAGGCTATATTTCGTAAACAAAAGAAACAATACTATAAATCCTATTATTTCAAATAGTTTTTCACAACTTATTTTATTAACACTGGGCCATTGGCCTGGTAAGTAGAGTGTTAGTCAATGGTCCCGGAGACCGGGGTTCAATCCTAGGTCGAGTCATACCAATGACTTTAAAAACGGTACTTGATGCCGCCTTGCTTAACACTCCGCATTATAAGGTATGGATCAAGGGTAGAGGGGGCAATTCAGGGAACAGAGTAGCGCCATCCCCTATACCGTGGTTTGGTAGCTATTGAAAAGGTAGCCTTCTAGTCACCCTCATCTAAGGTCGCCAACTTTACTTACTTATTTTAGTCAACCCCACCAAAAAAAAAAATTGGTTTTACGGCCGATGAACACTTACTGCGTTATTCAATGTTAAAGTTAGTAATTTTATTTTGCATGTAATTATATGGTTTCAAGTAACTATTGATAATCTCTTTATTCTTCATACAAATAATTTTCAAAGTCATATGGTTTAAAGAATTCCTGATACCAGGGCTGGACTTTCTTTTGCTGAGACCCAAAGCTATGGTAAATTTAGGGTCCTTCACAAAAAAAAAACAAGTTTGGATTAAAAAAAAAGTTTAAATCAATGATTAATCGAAGAAAAAATTTGGATGGGAACTATACAAGGATGCTACATGTTTTTAAAATATTTTGGAAGCAGCTCCTCACAAAACAACAGCTATACAGCTATCTGCTTCCCATCTTACAACCATCGAAGTAAGATGAACGAGACATGCTGAGCACTGCTGGAGAAGTAAGGATAAACTCTTAAGCGACGTTCTCTTATGGACACCTACACGTGAATGCGCCAGTGTTGGCCAACCAGCAAGGACTTTTATACATCAGCTTTATGCCAACACTCGATACCATCTAGAGGGCCTGCCAAGAACGATGTATGATAGGGGCGGATGATTAGAGAGCTAGAAAGAGTCTAGAGAATCCGTACTCTCAGCACGACTGCATTTTTATTATAATCATTATTATTTTACTCCTTTGAGAGTTTGGGAGTTTTTCCCACCAACGACAGCTGATAGTCTTTTACTGGAGTTTAGGTAGCAGCAAGTTTCCTCGGGTTGCCAGGACTCTTTTCAGTATTCTGGCTGATCTCAACAATGCTGGAGTTTGGATCGTCTCAATTCGTCTGTTAATTTCCAGCTCTTCCAGCCCTCGTTCAGAGCCTTTGTAAAACCATTCCAAGGGTGCTAATTGCAACTCGTATCACCGTCACCCTCATGTTCCACAGCTTTCTGAGTTATCTGGAAAAGTCCAAGTACTTGTCTTTTCGCTTTCTTTGATTTCCATACTGTGGTCCGCCGAGGTTCTCTTTTTTATTGGTACCAGATCTAATCTTCTGGCGGGAATTAGGCAATGTCTTTCTATCTTAAAATCCCAGAGAATTTGAGTTTCTGTTTTCTGTTTGTATTATTTGGTAGTATGGTCAAACTTCAATTTCTTGCACAATTCCCCGTGGATCCCGTTGGCCACCAAGTCATATCTAGTCTTGTACTCCTTTTGCACTTGTTTACTATATTCTATTGTGTTTTATCGATTCTCACTTTAACACAATTGGTCCTTATGGTATGGCGTTGTTTTATGCTGCTATTAGAAGAGATTCAGTTTCTTTCTTAAAGTTTCCCTTTTATAGCCATGTTCATGTCTTCTCGTATGAGATTTCGCCATTTTGTCGCTTGAAATATCCATACAGTTATTTTTCTTCTCATTTCTGTTCCATAGTTATTGTTATTCTGTTTATCCTTATGTGCCACTACTGTTTCTAGTATTTCTTTGCTCTTTTTAATGTAACGTTCGAATCATCGTATTGATGTATCTACACAATCTTCAATGATGGCGAGTCCTCTTCAACTCTTTTTCGTGGCACATATATAGTCTGTCTATGTCATCTCACGGACGTAAAACTCAGTGCATCGTCATCAACTTTCTTGTCCTCAGGTGAGTTTTTCTGAGCTCTTCCTTTTGTCAATTTTAAGAATGGTCCCGCATATATTCAAAGGGAGACCGTGCAAGTGTTTATTTCTTTGGTGAGATTTCTGCTGCAGATCTTGGTTTCGGGAAGTTTACTCGTTCGTCTGAGATATTCTTTTCTTATATTTTCTTTCGTAGCTTATTTAGCTGATAGGTAATCTCAGCACTGCCGAATATGAATAATTTTATGGTCTCAAATGTTTTTATGTAACACAAATGATTTTCAAACAGATCTATTTGACACATACATGGAACCTTAACTGATATTAACACTCCGGAAGTAATGGAGTGATTCTACACTTCTTATATATATAAGAACGGAATACTTGAGACCATACATATTTACCAACCCCTCCGCTCGGGCAGGATATGACACAAGGTCAATTTTTTAGCGGAGTTTAACAGGCTTGAATTCAGAGTTTTCCTTCTCCTAGACTAGTTGCCTCACCAAGGCTGAAGAAAACAGTCCGCCCTACTATTTACCCATAGCTGGAAGGAGAATAATTGGATTCATACCTTTCCCAAGGGTATTAGTGCTATTGTGAAATGCAATTAGTCTCGTCCAGGATTTGAACTCGTGTTGCCGTGTCCATTTCCTATGACGATAACCATTACACCACAGGCATCTCCTAAATACTTGAGACCATATATGTGCGCGGGAATAGAATCGAACAGGTTTTGGTATTGACGACTTAACGGTTTCTCTTCGTATATTTACCGGATCTAAATACCAAAACTCACCGCCACAATTATTTGAGTGTGAAGAACACAATCCCTCACACTCCGATAACTGTAGCTGTTGTAGCAGAGGAAATGTATCTATGGTTTAACATTTCCTCGTACCAAACGATATAAAACAACTTACGGCGAATTAACAGCAATTATATTTATTACCTGTGCTGACTTAGTAGAATGAATATAGGAATAAAAAATACTAAGAGTACATAATAGTGAAAAAGTCCTTTGGTATTAGTTAAATCTTTTTAATAGACAAGTTGTGTAAAGAATTACATCAAAGCATGGTACGGTGTATGGTTCGACATGAGGTTTGTTGGGGTAAAACACTCGTGCGTCCTCTGGTTGTCGAGTCTGGAACAAAAAGCGAGAGTTCGACTTTGCCGCGCCGTTTAATATTATACTTTGGTCACACCGCCTAGCAGCCATCATAAGTACTGTTTAGGAGACAAATCCCAACAGATGTAGTCTCTACATGTGTGTGCAAACAAATACTTGTCATAAATAAATAGGAATAGTTTCTTCAAACTATAAACTACTCGAAAAAACTGACTTCGGCTATGGGATGGATATGCCGTAAGACTAACCAACCCAAATAGATCTGTTTGTAAATTACTAATGTTAAACTGGAATGTTTGAAAACATAACTGTATGCAAATTATTTGCATTAATAGTTATTTTCAGTTATGATTATTTAAAAAGGAATGTTATTAGTTACTTTAAACTATTGTGTAAATTATTAATATTATATATGAATAAAGAGATCAGAGTGGATCTGGGAGTAATAAGTTTCAGAACTGGATGCTCACTATCTGATCCATTTAAGTGTCATACCCTGGAAACCCTTTTTGAGGGAGTCTTACTCTTCAGTAGAATGGGTTAATTATAGGAATAGATAGAAAAGGCTTTTACAGTTTTGATTTCTTTATTTAATATATATATATTGCCTCACCATTATTGGGCAGGTTTCGACACAACGTCGGTTTTAAAGTTCAGACCATCCCGGGTGCAGGTGGATTGTGCCTGAAATACCTTAGGCTCTTTGGGATTCTTTTTGGAGGGTCACAGGCATCAGAGAATGAACTTACCCATTTTAGACGATATTGCTGCCTGATTATGACGAGCCTTTGAAGCTATCCCTTTTTTCTATTTCAACCGGTTGGTCTAAGGTAAGTATCATATATATATATATATCGGAGTATCGAAAGTAGAAGTACCTCGGTGCCGGACACGTCGGAAGTTCAACAGACAACAGTTAAACCTGTGCAGTTGTTGAGTGGCATCCGAGTGACTGAAAACGACCACTCAGAAGACCTTCACGATGATGAGAAGATGAAATCATCAAGCGATTCGTGCTAACATTTAGAAGGGCGACGAGCAGGAAAACATCAGACAGAAAAAGCCAATAAGTTTGATAAGGAATATATATATGTAATTCATATATTAATATATAATTCATATATTTATATATAATTCATATATATATATGTATATACATACAGATGAGAAAATATGTATCTAAAAATCATTTTAAAAAGGCCCTTACTGTATCAACATGGATATGACATTCCCACAGATTTGCAATAGATAAACAAAACCTGGTGTTATCGTGAGGTACTGAGGGGCGCTCTGTGTTAGTGGTAATGATGCTTCGTCCTCGAAACCATGCCTGAACCCAGAGTTATGTGATGATGGCTTTGTTAAAAGCAATACTGCTGTTTCCACAACAGTCATGATAGATAGATAGATAGATAGATAGATAGATAGATAGATCTGTGTGTGTGCGCGTGTGTGTTTTACAGGTTATCAACTTCTTGTGGGCTATTTAATGCCAAAAGTTGATTAGTTTAAAATTTCTTGATTATAACCAACCCACCTATGTATCAAATAGATCTGTGTGTAAATTACTAATGTAATCAATTGATTATAATTCGATATAAATACTGAATATATATATATATATGTGTGTGTGTGTGTGTGTGTGTGTGTGTGTGTGTGTGTGTGTGTGTGTGTGTGTGTGTTATGAATTGATTATAATTAGAAATACTTGAGACTATATAACTATATGCAATCTTTTTATTACTTCACCTGTTTTATGTGGTGGTCTATCACCAAGGGACAGCAAGTTCTTTTCAAGTCACCAGGACAATTCTGAGTATTCTAGCTGATCTCAACAATGCAGTGGTCTGGGTGGACTTGATTCTTCCACTAATTTACGATTCTTTTCCGAACCTTCAGGTACTGTTCCAAACACGCCAAACACAATTGGTATCAGTTACCTTCATGTTCCGAATCTTCTTCCGCTCAATGGACCTGGGAATAATGGCAATGTAGGGGTACTCCACACTCCGCAGATATCTGGAACTGGAACCTCATCATCAGATTCATTTTAGAGTCAAACCCAAGATGCTCTTTTTTGATGGGGCGGGGTTTTACCCCTCCGAATGGGAAACAGTCAGCGTCTTCTAAGCCCCATCGACAGAGCGCAATAATATTTTATAAATTTACTTGATTCGATCGAATGTTTGTCATCGTCAAACTTAGCGTACTGTTATCACCCACTACTTACTTTATAAGTAAACTTATAATATATATATCATGAACATCATCAAGTCGTGCTGTAACACGGATTCCTTTGAATCTCTCTTACCATACGTTCCTATCGTCCATCGCTCTCGGTGGATCCTCTTGACGGCATCCAGTGTCCGCACGGAACTGATGAATTTGAACTCCTGTCCCTGACGACGGTAAGCTATTTTGACGGGTTTCGTGACAGGCGAGCATAAAATTGATAGTTGTTCGTTGTCGACGAAACCTGCCTGAAATAGCCAACCAGAGCACAGTTGCGGACATTGCATCATGTTATAGTCACTTGTTAAGCGGTCTTTTGTCGTCTTTCTTTTGTTGTTTTTCATCCTTTTTTTTTTTTGTTTAGTTTTGGTTTTGTTTGTTTTTTTGTCCTTTTTTAGTTTTTTGTTTTTTGTTTTGTTTTTTGTTCTTTTGTTTTTTGTTTTGTTTTTGTTTTTGTTTTTGCTTTTTTGTTGCCTTTCTTTCTTTCTTTCTTTTCTTGTT
Source organism: Sepioteuthis lessoniana (assembly GCA_963585895.1). Lineage (NCBI taxonomy): Eukaryota > Metazoa > Mollusca > Cephalopoda > Myopsida > Loliginidae > Sepioteuthis > Sepioteuthis lessoniana. Next base: position 69,971,687 of record OY757918.1, on the reverse strand, counting down.
TTTGTTTTTGTCTTTTTTTTTACTTCAAGAAACTACCCCGATGAAGACAACTGGACAGCGTAAACTACCAATAAAACATACTCGGTTTCAAGTTTATATATATATATATATAAAGATAAGTATAAGGTTTGTATCAGATGAAATGGAAAATGCACACCACCATATAAACGATAATTTTCTGACGCAGAAAGCAGGGTGAGTTATTCAAGCGAAAATAAAATCTGTAATTACGTCCTTGTCTTTCTATGTTTGCCTCGGTTTGGTTTCTTCGTTTAATGGCATTCAACCTTCTGGGGTTATTTAATGCCAAAGCCAACCTTATAGACAAACAGTCGTGTTACTCTTTAACACATAACTTGAGGAATAAGGGAGTTTTTACATTTCCAAAGGGGCATTAGTCCGAAAGTGATCGTAATAACGCAACAAAAGTCCGAACTCGCTTACTACGATGCCCATTAGCGACTACGCTACGGATAATCTTCCTATGTTTGCTTTTATGTCTGAAAAGAAATATTTTGTGTATACATCAATTTTTCATGCAATAAAGACAATAAACCATAAGTACGTTTTAGAGTTTTATATATATATATATATATGTGTGTGTGTGTGTGTGTGTGTGTGTGTGTGTGTGTTTGTGTGCGCGCATATGAGTATACGAATGTGGATCAATAAGTCTGTAGCCTGACATGTAATTGTTATCTGGATTTTGGCCAGAAATTTATTCTTTCAGGTTGTTTATAGATAGAGAAGATATTTAGTCGATTGGTTGGTTGTTTTGTTTTACGGCATATCAACCGTTTTCGAGTCATTTAACGCCGAATTAAATTTCAAACAATTCAGTTTAGTATAAGTATAGTTTTTGTTTCCAAACGATTAAATGTTAAAACAGTTCTATTTCAAACAATTCAGTTTAGCATAAGTATTCAGTTTCAATGTCAAAGACAGTCCTATTTCAAGCAATTCAGTTTAGCAAAAGTTCAGACAGTTCTATTTCAAACAATTCAGTTTAGCATATGTACACAGTTTAGTTCTATTTGACTCATAGATAGGACCCTATCAGGTGGTACCACTCCAGGACAGAGTGGACCAGGGAGCGAAGGCAATGAAGGGGTACTCTGCATCCCCCAAAGCTCCAGCATTACTGGAACCTCAGAATCAGATTGTTTAGTGTCATATCCAGGAGAATGGTTGGAAGAGTCTTACCCCTCAGCAGAGAAGCAGTCAGTGTATTCTACAGCCCTAGCCGACTGAGCAAATATTTAGTCAAATCTCCATTCACTAAGGACCAATATCAGCATTTGTATATCCGTGATATCATCAGCGAACAGACAGCACAGATTCCCTTGACTTTCTGTCGCCATCCGTCCCTATCAGATATTTGAAAGAAGTCCTCTAGACGGTACATATTAATCGCGTAGAGTTAATACATGTATTTTTTTATTCGGCCAACACTGATATGTCCATATCTAGAGGTCCATCGGAGAACGTTGCTTATGAGTTCCCTTTTACTTCTCCAGAAGAGCTCAGCATGCCTTCCTTGTCCTATTTGGAGCTTTTATCTGATGGGAGGTAAGTGGCTGCACAACTGGTGTTTTGTTGGGTGTTGCTTTCAGGATTTGTTCAAAACAGCACGAAGCACCCTTGTACTGAGTAAACGAAAAGAAAAACAAGATAAACTCATTTATACGTACAGAAAATTATATATATATATATATATATATATAATTTTCAAAAATACAGACGTGTCCAAACAAATAAAATATTCTCATATAGTTCTATGCACAACAGTTGGTAAAAGGGTACGAAAATGGAAAAAGTCTTATTTGATGTTGTAGGGCACAAGGATCATAGCCGGGAGAGAAGAAAACATTTATACTTTTAAAATAAAACAGAGTCAAAATGGTTTTCTCATCTGGTTGTCCACTTGTTACCAAACAACCACGCCTCAATCTGTAAGGGAGACAATGATTTATTAACTACAGTATTATATATTGTTCTATCTATGCGGCTATTACGTCCACTTTCGGGCAAATACCCTTGGGAAAGGTATGAACCCCCTTATCCTCCCAGCTATGGGTTAAATAGTACCACTACTGTTCTACTTGGAGAATGGCTTTGGCATTAAATAACCTACAAAGGTTGATATGCCATTAAACAAAGAAACCAAACCAAACCTATCTATGCGGTTGTTATTCATTTTTTAATTCGACAAAGAAAGAGATTACGGTTTGGTTTGGTTTCTTTTGTTTAATGGTATATAAACCTTAGTAGGTTATTTAATGCCAAAGCCATCCTTCTCAAAAAAACAGTTCTAGTACTATTTAACCCATAGCTGGGAGGATAAGGGGACTCAAACCTTTCCTAAGGGTGTTTGTCCGAACGTGAACTTGATAGTGCGACTGGAGTTCGAACTCGTTTACTACAATTCCGCTGTCCATCGCTTTAACCATTACACCACGAGGACACCTCCGAAAGGGATTACGTTATAAAATAAATATTTCTAATGTAAAATAAATGCTCTATTTGTCATTATGCTGCGGACTTATTGATTTACCTACGTAAAAAATAGTTTCGTTTATTGTTGTTGTTTTAATGCATATGTGTTTTTTTTTTGTTTTTTGTTTTGTTTTGTTTTTTTTGTTTAAGTGAGCTCAAAACCCGCCCTAAGCGCAGGATTTTAAGGTATGTATTTACCCAACTCCTCCACTATAAGTAAGAATTGACAAAAGCGGAGTAAAACATATTTAGATTCGGAACTTTTCTTCTCCTGGTTTGGTTGTCTAACCAATGTTAAAGAACCCGGTCTGTCCTACTATTTACTCATTGCTGGAGGGAGAAAAGATGGATACATACCAACCTTTCCCACGGGAATTTTGGTGAAGAGAAACACGAATAGCCTCGTCTAAAATTTGAACTGGGTTTGCAGATTCCGTTAGCAAAAAGATAATCTTTATTCCAAGAGTGCCTCCTTCTAAGATGATGATGTATCCTTTTCGCTGTTTTACACCGTGTAGCAAAAGGCTACAGTCTGTACAACTATTTATCCATGGCTGGCGGATAAGAAGAGATAGATTCATGCCTTTCCCAAATGTATTGGCGCGAAGTGAAACGCCAGTAGTCTAGTCCAGGATTTGAGTTCTTGTCACCGATTCCATCTCCTACAACGAATACCGTTACGCTAAGTGCGCCACTAATGTTTTTTGATTGGTTGGTTGATTGGTTAGTTGTTTGGCTTTATGGCATATCTTGTGGATAATTCATTGCCAAAGCGTGTTTATACAATCAAATATATTATATGATTGTAAACGAATAGTTTTAGGGTAACAATTTTTAAACCAGCCAGGGCTCATTTGTTTGCACACCGTTAAATGGTTCTAAGTATAGTAAATGATTAAACAGTTCTATTTGCTCATTGTTGGGACTCAAACAGATTCAACCACTCCGGTCAAGAGTGGTCCTGGGAGTGATGGCCATAATGAGATACACAGTATTTCCCAAAGTTCCTGGCTGAAGCTTCACCGTCTGATGGTTTAGTGTCATGTCCTGAACACTCGTTGTAGAAGCCTTACTCCGCTGCAAAGATGCAGTTGGTGTATTCTATACCCCCAGTGGGTTGGATATATTTGTTGAAGATTTATCAGCAAATAAATATCGAAGAGAGGTTAAGGGTTATAAACCCCTGGTAATCATTGCTCACAATACAATCATAGATAAAACACAATTTTTTTCCAGTAATAAAGAACAATATCATAACTTGTTTTCAATTTTATTGTTTACTTTATACAGCTAAATAAATTCGGTTTATCTTATGTATTGGTGAACACAAAAAGGTTCCAATTTAGCATATACTTATATTGTAAATGGAACCTAATGCTAAAAAACTGAGGAAAAAACAGAATTTAAAAACAGATTAATATGCTAAGAACTTGTTCCATGGCCACGTTGATATACATAAAAAAAACACGTTTCCGGAACAGTTAGCATTGGAAAAGACAAATAACCAAAAAGGTTTAATTATTTCAAGTTTGTTTGTTTGTTTTTTACTTGGGAAAGATGGGCTGTTTCTTTGTTTTTGTGGCATATCAACCTTCGTAGGTTTTTTAATGCCAAAGCCATCCTTCTTGAAGATCAGTAGTGGTACTATTTAACCCATAGCTTCGAGAAGGGGGTTCATAACTCTCCCAAAGGTATTTGTCCGAAAGTGAACATAATAGCGAGATTGGAGTTCGAACTCCCGTACTACGATTCTGCACTTCGTCGCTTTAACCGTTACACCACGAGGACAGCCCCGATCGGAAAGTAGGCTGTTTTTTAATACTTATTCCAGAAATGAGCGATCGTTCTACATTGAAATAGAATATGAAAGTAAACACCAAACCTTGTAAAAAACTGAAAAATTACTGAGAGTTTGAGAGTCTAATTAGTTCAAATCACAACAACAAAAATTACGAGAAAATATTTTCCCCACTGAACTTGGATAGGTTCACGTGTAGAATGATGTCAAAAAATGGTAGCTATATCTAAAACTGTTTTGGGATAACACGATGAGAGATGAATAAAAACAAAAGACATTCGGTGTGTAAAATACAAAAAATTCATCTTTTGAAAGCGACGTCAACATACACATAGTTAAAACATAACTGCTATTAACCATATAGATACCTGACCCAACTGATAAAATAAAATAGGAATTCTTCCAAGCTGTATCTGTGTCAGTACTACTGTATGGTTGCACCACTTGAACTCTAATGAAAAGATTGGCGACAAAGCTAGATGGGAACTATACAAGAATGCTGCGGGTTATTTTCGACGAATCCTCGAAGCAAGTTGGCAACCGTAGTCGAGGGCGACCAGAAGGCTCCCTTTTCAATAGCTACTACACCGAAGTATAGGGGAGGGCACTACTCCTTTCCCTGGATTGCTCCACTTCACCCTTGATACGTACCTTATATTGCTGAGTGTTAAGCAAGTAGGTATCAAGTACCATTTTTAAAGTCTTTGGTATGACGCGACCAGGGATTGAACCAAGGTCTCCTGGATCATTAGCAAACACTCTACCCACTGCACTCTACAAAGCAGTTGTACGGCCATCTACTTCATTTAATAGCATAGATAAAACATGGACTACTATTGACAGGTTATCGATCATATGAAAATCTAATCTCTCTGATAAAATAAAACGGGAATTCTTCTAAGCTATGGCTATATCAGTACTACTGTATGGTTGCACCACATGGACTCTTACCAAACACTCTGATAAAAAGCAGGATGCGAACTATTCAAGGATACTGCGGGCTGTTTCCAACAAGTCCTTGAAGCAGCACCCTACAAAACAATAACTGTGTGGTCATTTACGTTCCGTCTCGGAAACTGTCTAAGAAAGGTGAGCAAAACATACCGACTACTACCGGAGAAGTAAGGACGAAATAATAAGTGACGTTCACCTATGGACTCCTACACCAATGTTGGCCGATTGGCAAAACGTTACATTCATCAGCTCAGTGCGAATACTGAGTGCCCTCTAGAGAACTTAGCAAGTTTTATCCATGGCTGATTGGGACTGATGGTGCCGAGAGTCAAAAGAATCTATACTGTTAGCATGCTTTGAGGATGATAGTGATAATGTATTTTTTGTGGGTTTTTTTTTTTTTTTGTTATTTGTTTAATCATACATTTATTCTACTGTATCTATTCGTGTCGAATGTTTCATAAAACTTTTTTAAAACTGAAAGTCGACACATATGATAGTTTCGTTTGGATGAAATCCATCCAAAGAGAGAAATTCCTCTAATAAATGATGGTGATATAATACCTAGTGAGTAGAGTGTTTGCCAATGGTACGGGAGACCTGGGTTCGATCCCAGGTTACGTCATACCAAAGACTTTAAAAATGGCACTTGATACCTCCTTGCTCAACACTCAGCAATATAAGGTACGTATTAAAGGTAAAGTGGAGCTATCCAGGGAAAGTAATAGCGCCCTCCCCTACACATCGGTGTAGTAGCTATTGAAAAGAGAGCCTTTCCGTCGCTCTCGACTACGGTCGCCAACTTTACTTACTATTTGGTTGAGTCGGAGATGATAATCGTTTTTTTAAAGCAAATTTTAAATACGCATTTCATCCTTCCACTGTTTTAAACGCAACTGGAAATTACCTGATTAAAGAGTACTGGTCCTTTTTATTTCAATAGTGAAAGACTGCAAAGTAGTGCATAGTAATTTAATCTATGATCTCACATCCCTAAAATAGTAGAACCAAAAATGCATATTTGACACGTAATGTGGTGCAAGTTTAAGAATAACAGAATCTTTACAGAAACAGCTTTAAAAAAGTTGTGTTTATGATCATTACTTACCGCAAAGTTTCAAACTGGTTTCTCAAAGTTGAAAGATGAACCCAGACGAGGACGCTCATTAGACCTCGATCAAGATGTTTTAAGAGAATTGATGGGATGTTGAATCCGCGCAAAAATACTCGACTGTTAGTGACTGACTGCGGCACATTCCAATCCACAATCTGCAGCAACATAAAAAAAAAATAGGCAAAAAGAACAAGCTGGGTGTTTGGTTTCTTCATACTCTTTGTGAGAAGAATGAAGAAGATCGCATATCCATAGCAACAAGTCTTCTTTCAAAGCAGAGAAATGACCAGTTTCTCAAAATTATCATTACAGATAACGAAAAATGGGTCTTTTATGTCAATATTCAACGCAAAAGTCAGTGGATTGACAAGGATGAATTCCGTAGCCAACCCCAAAACAAAGCTTCATGGAAAAAAGTAATACTGCATGTAGAGTGGCATCACCTACCGCAGCATTATTTATTTTGAGTTTTTAAACTGCAATCAGACATTCAACAGCTGCCATGTGTGCATGAAAATTATTGTACTCCCTACATAATGGACTCGCCCTCCTCCAACGTCAACGAGAGCGTCAGACGGATTGCACCAATCAGCGAGACACAATCACGTGTGATACCATTTGCGTAGTGGACAAATAGTCACTTCTACATTGGACTCTCACCTTTCTACCAACTAACTACAATTTTAACCAGGTTCATTTGTATCTTGTTTCTGTTACTTGAATATATATGTTTTTCTATCAAATCTTTTGTGTTCCCCGTGTCTTTCTTTGGTCAGCATCGCAACAAAAATCTTATTGGAAAAATGCCCCATACTCGTCAATAGGAGAAATGTTGTGCTTCTTAGAATAACGCAAGGCCACATTCAACAAGAAGCATGGATGAAAAAATATTGAATATAGTCTGGTTTGTTCAACGCCATCCACCACATTCACCAATTGATTCCCATCTTTTTTCCTTCCTTCATTACCAAATGTCATCATCATCATCATGTCGTGCCGCTAGCACGGATATCCCTGAACCTCTCTCGCCACTTTTCCCCATCATTCATCGCCTCTGGCAGGTCTTCTTGACTACATCCCGTATCCTCATATAGCTGCTGAATGTATGTTCGTGCAGGTCGTCCTGCTTTTGCCCGGCCATACGTGGGGCTCCATAGGAGTACATCACTTATAAGCTTGTCCCTGCTTCTCCAGCAGTATCATGCATGTCTGGTTCGTCTAACTTGGGTAGTTTTCGTGATGGGAGGCAGGTGGCCGTATAGTTGGTGTCTTGTGGGGTGTTGCCGCCAGGACTTGTTCCAGATTGCTCGCAGCATTCTTGTGTAATTGCCGTCTAGCTTCTTCTCCAGCCGTTTTGTTAGCGTCCGTGTAGTGCATCCATACAGCAGTATCGATACGACAGCTGCCTGGAAGAAACTGCGAAAACATTCGTGAAAAACTTCTTGAGCTCGAAACCAGCTGATAAATGACAAGAGGTGATTCTAGATTATGGTGAATATATTATTGATTGAAATTCATTCTCTGTTAAATTATTCAGGAATAAATTTTATTTTACTAAACGGAAATTATGAATGACTCAACTCAATATCCCTTTGTTGGACTGTACCAACAAAGGCAGACGTGAGGACCTAAGGCCCCCAGATTCGGCTGGGCCACCTTTGGGTTGGTGAGCTGCGTTCGAGCCTCGGCTCGTGCTCAACCTTCCCCTGCCCTAAACCCCCACTATAATTGACCCTCGGTTCATTGACCTTGTGTCAAGTCCTGTCTGGTGGGAGGCAGTGACTCAACTCAATGACTAACAACGAAAAATGGTGAAGAGATTTCAACAGATGAAACCAGTCATTTTGCAACAATTTTATAATTCACTAAATGCCAGTCCGTCCGTCTCGCGAAGGCTCCGCCATTTTTATCCCATTTTCAACTATTCTTTCAGAAATTGTTAGTCTTGTCCCTGGAAAAAAAATTTTAAACTGTACTGGGAGATTCAGCTCAGACTGGTTTTTAAATAGGATTTATCCTTTATTCCTCATGTCTTACTACCCACCAAGCGGTAAACGGGTGTCCGTCTCAAAGCGCATACTCACGCTCAAGGTAATCATTACGAGAAGCAGGTGGCTCTCTCCCTTTTTATATAAGCCAAGATCTTCTCTGCCATAACCAAGTGTCGTGCTAAGAGGGAAAACATTTCATCTCAACGGTCACCCCTCTTCAAAAATAGAATATAAACAAAAGAATTTTAAAAATTCTTCTATTTTTAGGTTAATACCACTTCTTTAAGTCTGGAAAATAACTAAATTGAATATCAATTCGAAACCTTTATTAATATGCATGTGTTTTCGAAGCTACTAACAATCTCCTAACAAACACAAAGCCATCTTCCGTACGCCTTGCAGGGTGCAAACAAGACAGTTACCCGTAATAAATAAACGATAAAAAAAAAGAAATTAAATGTTCTTTAAATAAGAATGATTATTCTGAACTTTAATAAAAATGACTCCTTTGTTTTTAATGACGGCCTTAATTTGGGCCTTTGTTGTTTTAGACTTGCTCCTCTTTATTTTGATAGATAGATAGATAGATAGATAGATAGATATAAAAGTACTAATAGATAGATAGATAGATAGATGTACACGCTTAAATGTCTATTTTTACTGTCTTAAAAATACGGCAATACAAAAAGTTTATTTTGAAATTTCTTTTACACATGGGTTTCTTTATTGATTTGTACAAATCATTTTTCAGTATATATTCAAGTATATATCGAGAGTTTAACACGATTCATTTGTTTTCAACTTGGTGGTCGACCAGTATACAGGCGATGCATTCTGTTTACTTAAGGGTTAATAACTGATCCAACCACCTTTCTGACAAGAGTTATTTAAACTATTTTAACTTCTTTTCAACCCTGAAATCAGTAGCTGTAGACAGTCCCATCTGCTCCAACCGTTTTGCAAGAGAGTTTCTAAGTGAACGAGTAAAACGATCGGGCGTGTCATTAAATTCGGTTGTTAACAAAAATGGCTGGTTTGAACTCTTTCGAGCCTGCGCACTTTCAGGCCCACAAAACTTGTCAACCAAACTCATTATCGTTGACTTGTCAGCAAGTGTATATTGGTGAGGTTTCACACTCAGTTAGTCTTTCTCACACCTTTTTAAGATGTCAATAACATTCGTCCATAGAAAATTACACTATACAGCCGACTCTACACAAAGGAATAAGTAATTGAACGCAATCATTTCAGGTTTCTTTGTTTTAATGGCATATCAGCATTTGTTGTTTATTTAATGTCAAAGTCATCCTTCTAGAAGAACAGTAGTGGTACTATTTAACCCATACCTGGAAGGATAGGGAGGTCCATACCTTTCCTAAGGGTATTTGTCCGAAAGTGAAAGTAATAGTGCAACTGGAGTTCGAACTCGCTTACTACGATTTTGCAGTCCATCACTTTAACCATTACACCAACATGACACCCCGCAATCATTTCAGCTGTTAAATACTATTGTCTCTGAAAAGATATTGACGTACACATAAATTCGACCTCTCTTAATTTTGAGGTTACGTTCCTTATTTGATAATTAACAATTCATCATCATCATCATCAAGTCACGCTGACAGCACACATTTCCCCCCTCTCTCTCTCTCTCTCTCTCTCTCTCTCTCCATTAGTCCCTGTCATTCATCCCTCCCGGCAGATCTTCCAGACTACATCCTGTGTCCGCGCAGAGCTGATGTAAATAAGTTCTTGTTGGTTTGCCAACACCTGCTTGTCCATGTGAAGGGGTCCATAGGAGAATATCACTTATGAGTTTGTCCTTGCTTCTCTAGTAGTGTCCCGCATGTCTTGTTCCTCTTACTTGGGTGTTTTTGAGATGGTTGGTAAGTGGCCGTACAGCTATTGTTTCATGGGGAGTTGCTTCCAGGATTTGTTCAAGATGGCTATTAACATTCTTGTGTAGTTCTCGACTAGCATTTACTGAATGCGTTTTTCTCGATGTTTTCTGGATGCGTCAATGTGGTGCATCCATACAGTAGTATTGACAACTTGGGAGAAATCCTGTTTTATTTTATCAGATACATCAGACTTCCATATGAGTCTTTCTTTGTAAACATTTGTGTCAAACCAAAAAAAATCTTATAATAATTCACCAGATATCCGTCGATCCCTCGGTCTTATCAAGGCTCTGCCATTTTGTACCGATTTCAATCAAACAACAAAATTAGAATCTTTCTTTTTTCGTCAAGAAACTGGAGTTCGTCAAGAAGAAGCACCCGCAAAGAACGAAAAAAGCATTTATATTAAAACAAGACAAAAATATTATCATAATTCATAAGATATCCGTCCGTATTGATAAGGCTCCGTCATTTTTGCCCAGATTTCAATCAAAATTTTGAAATTATTAAAGCTCAACTTGGAAAGGTTTTAGATTGTTTGCGAAGATGCCGTTGGATCCAGTGAGACAGAAAGACCCGAGTAAGATGCGATAAAAAGATGAAAGAGTTGCTCAAAGGTTTTATGGCATATCAACCATTGTAGATTATTTAATGCCAAATCCGTTTTTGGACATATAAATAGTTCTATTTCAAACTCTTTAGTTTAGCATAAGTACAGTTTTTTGTTTACACACAGTTAAATGTAAAAACAGTTCCATTTCAAACAATTCAGTTTAGCACAAGTACGCACTTTAAATGTCAAAAAAGTTCTATTTCAAACAATTCAGTTTACCATAAACACACAGTTTAGTTTTATTTGACCTATTGATAGTCCCTATCAGTTGCTACTACTCTGGACCAGAGTGGACCAAGGAGCGTTGGTAATGAAGGGGTACTCCACATTCCCAAAAGTTCCAGCTTTACTGGAGCCTCACTATCAGATTGTTTAGTGTCATATTCAGAACACTCGTTGGGAGAGTCTTACCCCTCTGCTGAGATGCAGTCGGCGTATTCTACAGCCCAAGCCGACTGGGCTAGGTGGTATACGTTGGGATCCAGACAACAACCCCAAGCAACAAAACGCCTATGCCTAAAGTACAAAGTACGACCAAAAAATATTTGTACCAAAACAAAAAAATCTTATTATAATTCACCAGATATCTGTCCGTCCGTCCGTCCATCTGTCTCATTCAGGTTTTGCCATTTTGGTCTGATTTCGGTCAAACAAGAATCGTCAATCATATTCGGAAATGGTTCCAACCTAAACTCATAGATCCGACTCAGAATTTTTCTAGATTGGAGGTAAGTGGCCGTACAGCTGTTGTTTCATAGGAGTGCTTACCCACTCCCTTGGTAATCGTTAGGAGTAATCGATTGATACCGCCCTTTTCATAAGTGCTTTCATCATTTCATCCTATAAATTAGATATTTACTAGAATATTTTTAAGTTTTTAAGGGTAACCCGAAACCATCTCCCGTAAAAAAGTCAATAGCCCGTTATGAATAAACAATAAAAACAAATAAAACGTCCTTTAGATATGAATACTTATCGTAAACTTTAAGAAATTTTGTGTTTATCTTAATTAATTACCATCTTAAAATTCGTATTTAATACGGATAAGAACTGCTGGTTTAAGTGATTTGAAAAAGTTTTATTGTTTCGCTATTGATTACGTTTAGGGATATATCCAAGTCATTTGTTTGCACTCAGTTTAAATGTCAAATGGTTCTATTTGACCCATAGATAGGACCCTTTCAGGTGCGACCATTCTAGGCCAGAGTGGACCTAGGAGCGATGGTAATGAAGGGGTACTCCATATTCCCAAAACGCCAGCATTACTAGAGCCTCACCATCAGATTGTTTAATGTCGTATCACGGACACTCGTTGGAGGAGTCTTACCCCTCCGCAGAGAGGCAATCCGTGTATTCTGCAGCCGCAGCCGACTGGGCTAACAGAAATTCTAGAAAATTGAATAAAGAGGAAGTATTTCCTCAATTCTAATGAAAATAAACTGAAAATTTAATCAATTTTTTTAATTAATGTAATATAATGAATAGAATTTAAGTCGGGGAATATGATGTAATAGAAATTACTAAGTTTGAGAGGTCGAATTTGCTTTGACATATTTGATGATATACAATATCGTTTTAACTGCAAAATACTAAATCTCTGAGAAGTTATTTATAATTGTTAAGGTTAGTTTTTCTTTTATTGAGATTGAAAAAGAGGAGGAAAATTTACGATCCATTTAATGACTGGAGATTTTCTAATAACGATTAACATTATTTTATAGCTGGTCGAATTTTTTTTTTTTTTCAAAACTATGATTCCCTAACAATTAATTTCACCGATTGATAAAAGAAAAAAAAAATTGACACAATATAACCAGAAAAAGAGTTGATATGCCAGATGATTTTTTAAAATATAAAAAAAAGCATATAAAAGTATTTAATAAAGAAAAGATCTCTCTCTCTCTCTCTCTCTCTCTCTCTCTCTCTCTCTCTCTCTCTCTCTCTCTCTCTCTCACACACACACACACACACACACACACACACACACACCGACACGAACACAAACACATACGCATACATTGTGATACTTTGGAAAATGACTGGTTTAACTAATATAGATACTTTTAAGTTTGTTTTTGTTCTTTTTTGTTTTTTGTTTTTTGTTGGAGCTTTTTTTTCGTTGTTGTTTTTTGTAGTTATTTTTTGTTTTGTTTTGTTTTTGTTTTTAGTTTTTTGTTTGTTTGTTTGTTTGGTTGGTTGGTTGGTCGGTTTTTTTGGGGGGGGTGTTTTTTGGTCTTCATGCACACATACACATACACATAAATCTATGAAGACAGATAAACAGAGATAAATAAACAACTGAGATAGATAGATAGATAGATAGATAGATAGATCTAAACAGATTGAGATAGATAATAAAAATACAAAGATTAATATAGATCGATAGACAGATTGATAAGAATAAACAGAGACAGACAGACAGACATAAACTGATTGCGAGAGAAAGAGAGATGAATGTATATTAATTGTGATAGATAGATAGATAGATAGATAGATAGATAGATGTACGGTATATACATTGTAAAGGCAGTCCATAGAGATAATTCATAACAACACATCTATCTATCTATCTATCTTATATTTATGTATCTAACCTGATGGGAGATGTATGAATAAATATTATGATCTGAAATGATATTTGGATATTCACTGTATGCCATGCGGACTAATATAGAGTTGATAATATTTTAATGTGTATAACTTGAAAACGTGACGTGAATGGCTAAATTCTGATTTCAGACTTGAATTCAGGGACCCGAATTCATTTAAGAAGAGAATTTTTTTCTTTTTATAGCAAACGAAAAGGTTTGGAGGAGTGTTATTTTTTTTTTTTTTTTTCATTATTTAAAAAAATTCACTGTTATCTTTTACACTAAATAAACCAAAGAAAAATCTAGTCTTTAAATGTCTTTATTTCAGTATCAGGATGTTTGATGACGTCACATCTGGTAGTTCCAGTATTCAATACAGTAGCTTTGAATGCTGTGACGTATTAAGGACATATTTATTGGTCGAAGAGAAAACAAGGAAACAAAGAGATCTGGTGTTTATATCGGAAGATAAAAGAAAATCGTTTGACGGCTAAATTATTGCTAAATATTTTCTTTCTTTCAATATTTTCTTCTATCTTGTCAGAATGGATTTATCCAGATAAGTTTGTCTGTTAAGCTTCATTGTCTGTAGATTTGACATAATCCATTCTAATCTCCTGTCGTGTCCCGTGTATTTTTAGGACCTTTCATCATGTTAACAGATACTTAACAAAATGCTTAAGACATTCCCACAGCCGAAATAACTGAAATGCATACAATTTTCCTTTTTTTTTTTTCTTTTTTTTTCTACGAACAGTTTTATCCGTAAAAGATAAAAAAGTTTTTAGGCTGTATAGAATAATCTCCCTGAACAGATAATTTTTTTGTTTTGTTTTGTTTTATTTTTTGTTGCTTTTTTTGTTTGTTTGTTTTGTTTTGTTTTGTTTTGTTTTTGTTTTTTGGTGGGGACGCCGTTTTCTCTACAAAGCAACATACTATTTTTTTTTCTTTCTTTATCCTTATTTTGTGCAAGTAGCCTTATAGTCACCAGTACAAAGAATAAAACTGCGAACCAAGTTCAAATTTCGACTGGAACAATTTGTGCTCTTTTTGTATAATCTTGTACTCGAGTAAGTCAAAAGTTTTGCAATATTTTAGTAAATTATTTGCTTTATTCTTCAAGTTATAACAAAAGCAGCCTAGCATTCAAACTACAAGACATCGAGATGCACCGTCTGAAGTCACTTTTCTGCTAGTTCTTTGATCCTAAACTGATACCAATTCTTATCATTTGAGGTGAAGAACTCGTTCACTAAAGCTTCCACCTTTTTCTGGTGGTTGAAGCATTGTGAACGCAGGAAGTGAGCCATGGATCAGAACAAGTAATAATCCGAGGGAACTAGGTTCGGATTATATATTGAATGTAGCCACCTTTCTGCCAGTTCGTTAATCCAGTTCTTATCATTCGATACGAAGAACTCCTTCACTAAAGCTTCCATCTCCTCATAGTTGTCGAAGCGTCCCAATCGCAGAAAGGGAGCTATGAATCAGAAAAGGTTATAATCTGAGGGAGCTCGGTTCAAATTATTTACTGGATGTGGCATCCGTTCGATTCCCACAAGTTCCTGGAGTTTTTTTGTGAAACGCAAACAGTTTCCTTTGGAATTATAACTCGGATCACCGATTCCATTTCTAACGTCGATAACCGTTGCGGTAAACGTACCTCTTTCCAAGATGATGAATGTTTCCTTTTTTTTTTTTTTTTCTTTTTTTTTTTTAATTTTCTGTATGCTGAATCCCAGTCCGTATTGGAATGAAGAGAAACGAAAAAAGCTGATTCAGCAGCTAAGTTGGCTTTAAATGTGTCTCTCGACAAAATCTAAATTTCATACATTGACTTGAAATACGAAATCAACAAATACTTCGATACAAAATGGTAACAACATCGGAATAAAAACGGACAGAATAAATTCTTCTGGATAAAAAAAAAAAAAACAGGCAAGAAGGAAAACCAGCTTTTCAGAAAATCCAAAAATGAACAAGTCATTTTATCCGAATAGTGTAAGGGGGTAACTTACAGAGAGATTGTGTTATTCGTTCGTTTTAGGTTCTTTGTTTAATGCCATATCAACCTTTGTGTGTTATTTAATGCCAAAGCTATCCTTGCAGTATTACAGCTGTTCTTCTACAAGGATAGCTTTGGCATTAAACAACCCATAAAGGTTGATATGTTTATTAGACAAATAAACCAAATCAAACTATGGATGAGATTTTGTCCTTCTCGAGAGAAATAAAACTATATTGAGAATTATAAACGTAAACAGCAGACAAAGTAATTATTTAACATAATAGACTAGTGAGGTCTATCGTTGACATGTAGTGTAAATGATTTGAATAAATCTAACCATTAAACGACTGGGAAAAAAGTAGAGTGTCACTCGGTGTGGCTGACAGACGATGAACCCTGGGGTGATTTGAATCCGTGGCTAAGATTTAGTTAAGAAGTCGTGGGATCAGACAACACAGAAAATCATCATTATCATCATCATCATGTCGTGCTGCCAGCACGGATATACCTGACCCTCGCTCACCACTTCTCCTTATCGTTCATCGCCTCTGGCAGGTCTTCAGGGCTACATCCTGTATCCTCACATAGCTGTTGTATGTATGTTCGAGCTGGTCGTCCTGCTTTTGCTAGGCCATATGTGGGGATCCACTGGAGTACATCACTTATGAACTCGTCCCTGCTTCTCCAGCAATGTCCTGCATGTCTGGTTTGTCTAACTAGGATAGTTTTCGGGATGGGAAGTAGGTGGCCGTGTAGTTGGTGCTTTGTGGGGTGTTACCTCCAGGACTTGTTCAATATTGCTCGCAACATTCTTGTGTAATTGCCGTCAAGCTTCTTCTACAGCCGTTTTGTTAGTGTCCAAGTGGTGCATCCATACAGCAGTATCGACACGACCGCTGCTTGGAAGAAACTGCGTTTCATTTTATCGGTCAGGTCTGACTTCCATATGATCGATAGTCTATCGATAGCTGTCCATGCCTTCGTTAGCCGTGTGTCGATGTCTTTTTTGGTTGATGAGACACTGCTTCCAAGGTAGGTGAATTTGTCTACTAGTTTCAGAGAGGTTCCGTCTAGTGTGGAAATGTCGCCTGTTTGGTTTTCGGACACTGAACTGCAAACGTGCAAAGATTGCTGTGTACATATTTTTCCACTCGAGTTCTGAAAACCTCTCTCCGAATGTGCATCGGATAATCTGTAAGAAGACGTCGAAGTCTTAAAAAATGCCATAAAGATGTGTACAAAGGTAAATTCTTGTTTATTCTTCCAGGCAAAAAGGGTCTCTGAATTCACAGCACAGGTATTGGCCATAATAAAGTAGCAAAGAACTATCCAACTATTATTTTTTCTAATCTATCACTGAGGATTCTGAAACATCGGTAATATGAAAAATTCTTTTAAAATATTAGATAAACTCTTAAAACGACAACACAAAAAATGTAAATATAAACATACAATGAATGCAATTCCCTAACCTCTTGGTATAAAATACCCTAGATGGGTTGACGTGCCGTTGAAATGAATCAATCAATCTTAAGAAACAGCTACACAAAAATGCAATTCCCTAACCTTTTGGTATAAAACACCCTAGATGGGTTGGCATGCCGTTAAAATCAATCAATCAATCAATCTTAAGAACTACACAAAAAATGTATATAAAAATGTTCAATGTAGGTGATTTCCCAACCCCCAGGCATAAAATAACCCTAGATGGGTTGACATGGCGTTAAAATCGATCACTCTGTCATTGTTTGCAAAGGTGATTTGATGGTGAGCTGCGGGAAATGTGGAGTACCGCTTTATTACCATTGCTCGGTGTAGTTGTATATGTTAGTATCCCATCTATTGATCAAATAGATCTGGTTAAAAATTATTTGTATTTGATTGAACCAAAAAAATCCTTTTTAGAAACACCTGCACAAAAAAAATGTAGATATGATTGTACAAGGAACACGATTCCCAAACTTCGAGGCAAAAGATAACCCTAGATGGGTTGACATGCTGTTAAAATCAATCAATCAATCAACCTATTTTTCTGTTGTGCGTTATATAGTCATATATGACGAAACGAAAGAACCTTAATCCAAAGAAAGATAGAAAGAAAAAGATTTTACAAGTTGATAGTTACGAAATATAGGACGAGGGAAGAGTGAATTACACTAGGACATGATTAGTGGAAATGTGGCGCTTGGGAGAGGGATATGTTAGATTAGCTTCGAGCTAAAGGCCCCGTGCTGCGTGTGGAGTGCGTGTCTGAATGAGTGGATTACCAAACCAAGAAGGGAAGACGAGACCCCGACAGCCCAGGAGCGGATATTCACACCTCCTACTGAGACTTGATGGCCAAGGAAAAGTTCCTTTCAATTCACGTTTGTATTAAATACAAAAATATTCACCCACGCACCCACAACACATATATTCATGTCCCCACCCCGACACACACAGTAGAAATTATATATTGACATATGTCCAGAGGTTGACCAACACCAATACCAGTGTCTCTAATATGGTTTGATACAAAATTAGACACTGCCTATCTATTTAGGCAGTCCATATATATATATATATATATATATATGTGTGTGTGTGTGTGTGTGTGTGTGTGTGTATCTATATATATATATATATATATATGAGTTTAGGCAGTTCATATATATATGTGTGTGTGTGTGTATGTGTGTATATGTGTATGAGTGTGTGTGTATGTGTGTGTATACATGTGTGTATGTGTGTACGTAAATATATGAATGTATGTATGTACATATATGTGTGTCTATATATATATATATATATATGTGTGTGTGTATATAGGTGTGCGTGTGCGTATATATTTGTGTGTGTGCATATATATATATCTGTCTCTTCATATCTATATCTATCTATTTATCTATGTCTATCTATCCCTACACAAACACACGCATATCTATCTATCTATTGATCTCTCTCTCTCTCACTCTCTCTCTCGCTCTCTCTCTCTATATATATATATATCAGTCAGTTTATATCTATCTATTTATGTATCCATATTCATATCTATCTATCTATCTATCTATCTATCTATGTCTCTTCATATCTAGCAAACAAGCCATCTTACTTCTATATATATCTTATCTCAAATTCTTCCTTCTTAACAATCTTGTAATCAAGATGGCAGTATCTATCTAGTTTAACCCAGCTCTGAAATTAAATAGAACTACTACTATTCTCCTTCAAGGGTGGCTTTGTCTTTAAATAGCCCACGAAGGTTTACATATAATTAAAAACGAAGAAGCCAAATCAAAACCTATCTAGTTTAATCTGCTTTTACCAACATATCTGCCTGTCAATCTACCCGCTTCTGTTGCAACCGATTTATTAATTTCATTCTGCAAATATCAGTCTCCTCCTACCTATGACAATGTACTCTTACCAATTTGTCATTTATTCTCAGTCTATCAATCTATATATATATATATATATATATATATATATATATATATATATATATATATTATATATATATATATATATATCAATTGATTCACATCTAGCTATCTGTCACATCTGCCTGTTTGTCGGTCTGTTTTGTGGTTTTTCTGCCTATTTGAGTCTGATCATATCTATCTATCTATCTATCTATCTATCTGTCTTCTTGTCTGTCTGCCT
This sequence comes from Sepioteuthis lessoniana, assembly GCA_963585895.1. Lineage (NCBI taxonomy): Eukaryota > Metazoa > Mollusca > Cephalopoda > Myopsida > Loliginidae > Sepioteuthis > Sepioteuthis lessoniana. Next base: position 69,952,579 of record OY757918.1, on the reverse strand, counting down.
GTCTCAGCTTGTTCATACTTATCTATTTCAGTCTGATCATATCTATATATCTAGGTATGATCACATCTATCTATCTATCTATCTATCTATCTATCTATCTATCTATCATTGTTCTCCTCTGTCTTTAATCCTCTTTCAATTTGTACCTGCCAATCCCTTTATCTACCTCAACCAACCCTTATCTAGTATTCTTCTATCCAGTCCAATCTGCTCCTACCTACCTATCTGTCAATCAATCGATCGACCTGACTCTTCAGCGAGCCTAAGTTCAAATTTACCAGGTTGTGATACCCTGCCTCTATTGTTTTTGATAGCGCTTGTAGCAGCATCAATTGTGCGTGCAAACTCAAAACAGCCCAGACATTTCGCTTTCGTTTTTTTACACATTATTTCTATCTTCTGTAGCCTTCTTTGCTAAAGGAATTATATCAAGAAAATTACAAATATAAAAACAAATTGTTACATGGTGTATATATTTAGACAGTGGTCATTCAAAAACATATTGAATATGACAAGCAGGAAATTTTGTAATAAATGCGATATTTCTATAATTTCCGATGGCTCAAGAAGTTACAATCGTCGGTCGAATATTCAAATTCATTTGGCAGACTCCTCTTTTGTCATCATCATCAGGACTTAAAACTGATAGATAGATAGATAGAAAAGGGAAAATCTTTTTAAATAAAATAGACTTGGCCTTATTATCTTCCGATGCAGCAAAAATATTTAACTTTACTTTATATATGTTGAAAATATAATAGTAAAACTCAGACGTCTTGAACAGAGGCTCACCAGATGATCAAAAACATGAAACTCAGAGTTGTGAGTTTTTACTTTGGTGGGGAGGGGGTGCTTTCGTTTTTTTTTTTTTGTTTTTTTTTTTGTGTTTTTTTTTTTTTTTTTGCTTTGTTTAGTTAGTTTGTTTGTCTATTTTTTTTGTTTGTTCGTTTTTTTTTTGTTTTTTGTTTTCTGTTTTTTGTTTTTTGCTTCTGTTTATTCTGTTTTTATTTTTTAAAGGGATTTGACTTGTTTGTTGGCTTGTTTCGTTTTGTTTTTTGTTTCTTTTTTGTTTGTTTGTTTCTTTCTTTCTTTCTTCCTTCCTTTCTTTCTTTCTTTCTTTCTTTGACTTTGTTTTTAGGTGGTTATTTTATTTTGTTTTTTATTGTGTTTTTTTTTTATTTCTTGTTTTTGTTTTTTGTTGTTGTTTTTTTACTTCCACAGCCATCATTATTTTATTTTTATTTTACCCTCCCATCAGAATTTATACAGCTTTGAGCTGAAGTGACAGAACAAAATGTTAAAATAGAAAATATACTGTTAAACACTCATCATGCACCTCTGTTTTAAATGGATTTGAGCAAAAACGGTGAAAAAAAAACGAATCAAAAATTTTCCGGAGAGAATATTTTTCTTTTTTTCTTTTTTTTTTTTCAAAAAAGTTTAATTTTCTGAAAAAAATTTTCAGGAGTCTAAATTATTCTTTTTTTCATAAAGAGTTTGAATTAAAAAAAACTTTTAAAAGGTTTAATTTTTTTTCCTAATTTTTTAAAAGTTTATTCTTTTTAATTTTTTTTTTTTCAGATTTTTTAAAGAGTCTTAATCCTTAAACAGAGTTCAGATTAATTAAAAAAAATTTTCAGGAGTCTAAATTATTCTTTTTTTCATAAAGTGTTTAAATTAAAAAAGCTTTTAAAAGGTTTAATTTTTTTTCCTAATTTTTTAAAAGTTTATTCTTTTTAATTTTTTTTTTCAGATTTTTTAAAGAGTCTTAATCCTTAAACAGAGTTCAGATTTCGTCGGTGATTTTAGCAACTTCTTTTTTCTTTTTTCTTATTCTTTTTTTTTTTTTTTTTTTTTCACATAATTTATTTTTCGATTACTCATGATATAAATTATCTAAATACAAAGCGACATGAAATCAAGCTTATGAGCCGCATTCGGCGTCATTTAAGAAAAAATTACTTATGAAACATTCCTTGGATCTAAATAAAACCAGATTTATGAATACTCTTCTTCTATTGTTTATGATAACGATTGTTGCAGCATCAGTTGTGTACGCAAACAGCGCAGACATTTTCCTTTTATTGTTTACACCTTATTTTTTTATTTTTTTTCAATAGCCTCGTCTTTGGCAAAGAAACAGTAGCAATACAGCAATATATGAAGGAGTTGTTACACGATATATATTTAGACTGAAGTTGTCTTTCAAGATGCCATAGAACGTGACAGGAAATTCTTTTTGATAACAGTGATATTTCTTTAATTTCCGACGGCTCAAGAAATATCGTAAACTAGTTGTCCTTCGAATATTCACATAAATTTGGCAGATTCTTCTTTCATTGTCTTCAGAATTTGAAGCTGATAGGTTTGATTTGATTTCTTTGTTTAATGACATATCAACCTCCGTGGCTTATTTAATGCAAAAGTCATCCTTGTAAAAGAGCGGCAGTGATACAATTTAACCCATTGCTTGCGGGGGTGGTTAAAACGTTTCCCACGAGTATTAGTCCGAAAGTGAACGTAATCCTATTTACCAAACCCCACCCCCGCTCGGGCAGGATATGACACAAGGTCAATTTTTAAGCGGAGTTTAACAGGTTTCAATTCAGAGTTTTCCTTCTTCTAGACTAGTTTCCTCACCAAGGCTGAAGAACCCAGTCTGTCCTACTATTTACCCATATTGCTATGTGAAATGCAATCATTTGAATTCGAGTCGCCGTGTCCATTTCCTACGACGATAACCATTACACCACGGGCTCTTCCATACCTCTGAAAGTGAACGTAATAGCGCGACTGGGGCTCGAACTCGCTTACCACGATGTCGCAGTTCAATGCGTTAGTCACTACGTCAAGGAGACTCTCTATTGAAACTGATAGATTCACTCACAGAAAATGAAATTGCAATATCCTAAATATGTTTTAATTTATTCAAAAAATGTAGTTTGATTATAATAAATGATCGCATATACAGGGTTATGTGATCTCCCTCACCGCCACCAACTGGTACTTTGGACGTGACTGACGCGGAGAGGTCAAAAATCAATCCTACAAACTCTCGTTCTGTGGCTCGAGGTAGTCACGGAAGACTTTGGGAGATTAGAAAAGTACCGGGACAATGCTGTGAACGGCTTGGTTGGGTGTAATAGCTAGCAAGCTTAACTAGAAGACCATTACTAGTGAGTTCGAGTTTCACTGACTGCATTATACTTCCGCCCCCGGACTTTTTCCCAATGAAGCAAAGCTTAGTAAACAAGACAGCTAAGTCGACTGATTTGCGAAAATAGCTTCCCCTATTGGGTAGGAAGTACTTGATTTCTAATAAAAGAAAATGTCTTTCCTCTATCAACGAATAAAACCAATCAACGTATTCCTGCTCACCGGTTTGAAGACGTTACATCCAAAATAAAACGTTAATGGATCTTTGTAACGACGTGTTTGCTTGTTCTTTTGTCACTTGGGTTGAGTGGCAACCACTTCATCTCCTCAACTTGTCTTTGACAGCCTTTGAGACCCCCATAATGTAACAACAAATTAATACGTATACAGGTGCCAAAATAAGGGGTGTATGAACAGTATTCACACTCTTGTATATCCTCCTTTAAGGAGGATATATACACTGTCATGTACTGTCATACACTGTCATGTACTTTCAAATGCATACGATCGAACAAATGACGAATAACGTAAAAAACTTCAAAAATTTTATCTGAATACTCCCACCCTCAAGTAAGCATATACTGTAACCTGGTTAAGATTGGCATCATCCTTCAGGAAGTGACAATATCATTTTCCGTCAGAATGCAAAAATAACACAGCTTAACAACATTTTTTGCCAAGGATTTTTAACGTATTTAGGGTATTTTGAGGATCCTGAAATCACCTCCCCAAAAAGCGTTAACTTTACTGAATTGATTCGAGGTTGTTAGATAATAGGCACCACTTTCAAAGGTAAAGTAGCAAAAATATACGACCTACAAGGGAGGTGCCCGTGGTGTAATTGTTATCGTCGTAGGAAATGAACACGACGACACGAGTTCAAATCCTGGACGAGACTGATTGCATTTCACATAACACTAATACCCTTGGGAAAGGTATGAATCCAATTATTCTCCCTCCAGCTATGGGTAAATAGTAGGACAGACTAGGTTCTTCAGCCTTGGTTAGGCAACTAGTCTAGGAGAAGGAAAACTCTGAATTGAAACCTGTTAAACTCCGCTTAAAAATTGACCTTGTGTCATATCCTGCCCGAGCGGACCTACAAGGGACAGCTGAAAAGTTCATCGGATGACCAAGATACTTTCATGGAATGAAATCAAATGAGATTTATTTTTTCACACTCTTCTTCCATCGGTCTTGCAGTGCTTGGATCCCATTGGGAAAAAATGTCAGATATGATGTCATTACATGAACTTTTCACCCCTCCCTCGTAAATTAATTCGGTAAACAGGTTTGACCTGCCACTTACCTTAACAGCACGGACGTAGTAAAAACTATATAACGTAACGGAAACAGACATAAGCAAATACTAGCATCAAATCTGTTAGTTGGTTAGTTGGTTGATTGGTTGTATTTAATGGCATATCAACTCTTGTAGGTTATTTAATGCCAAATGCTTTTTATTCGAGTATATATATATATATATATATGATTTGTAAACGAGTAGTTTGTAGGTTGGAGGTAAAATTATTTTCAAATGAGGCAGAGTACATTTGTTTGCACACAGTTAAATGTTTTCAAGTATTCCAAATAATTTCATTTTATATCAATCGTTTGTTTAAACACAGTTAAATGGTTTCAGTTAATGCTATCACAGCGCAATTGACCCTCAATCACCGCCTTCTGGTACCCTTAAGATAAAATAGTTTTGGATACTTGTTTGCTAGAAAAGTAATTTGAAGAATATTGTCGCGACAATCATATAGGTGCTAGGGCTTGACGAGACCAGGCCTCTCCGATCACCCGTTTTGCCCAGTAATGGCGTGTTGGAGATCACTTGACTTCTTCAGTTGTCGAGTCACGAACTGCTCAGCCACCAGGATCCTGTCCTCATGTATTACAAGTGGCCACACATAGTCAATAGGTGGCCTCGTTGCGGGGTTGGGGGTCTTACCCGTCTGCAGAGGTGCTGTCGGCATATTCTACAGCCCGAGCCGAAAGGACAGAGTAAATTTGAATTCAGTTCAATGCTCAAATACATAAATAAAAGTTTGGGTAATAAATGTATATACATGACAATGTCGGTGACAGAGAAAGATACGTAAATGAATTCTCAAATAGAGAGCGTCTATAATTTGAATAAAAAATAAAGCCAATCTAGCAGAACTGATGCCATATGTGGAATCATTACCACAGATTTATTCTAAAAACATTTTATCACTGGTAATAAAATTATTGTTGGCTGATGTCAATGTTTGTTTGTTTTTTCTTTGTTTGATGGCATATCAACCTTCGTGGGTTATTTAATGCTAAAGCCGTGTTTGTTGAAGAACTATAATAGTATTACTTAACACAGAGCTGGGTTTTAATCTTTGACTATTATTTCTTTTATCCTATTTCTTTTGTTTATTTGTTTTTTTATCGCAGTTTGGTTGTTCTTACAAAAGTTCTCGATCCAACAAGCAGAAATAGGCCTAATGCCATGAAACGTACACGCTATTCCACATACAGTACATACTTATATATAATGCAGATATACTTGCGTATAATGTGACTTTCTGAGACCCAAAATTTTGCTTAATATTAGGAAGTCACACCATACGCGAGATATCAACTTTATGTATATAAACAGTTGGCTCAGGCTCGGCCTAGGCCAACTGGTAGGCCTAAAATTTCCAGATTCAAGGATTCAACGAATTGTCATGTTTCATTTAAAACAGTGATAATGATATTAATGATATCGTTTTACTTACTACATCCCATTATATGATGTTTTAGTTTATTTGATTATTATCGAAAGATAATGATAAAATTAGATAACTATAAGATTAGTAAGTATTTCAAAACGCTATCGACGTAAACCAACCAGCTTTGATGGTCATTAACCAAAACTGAATCTAAACAAAACCTTCGATATTCTATTTTAGTTAAAATCCCTCAAAAAAAATTACGGAAACCAGGGAAGTGAAAATATATTTCCACAAACATATCTCACTCTTAGCCTAGCATTGACCAGTCGGCTGGGGCTGTATAATACACCGATTGCACCTCTGCAGATGCTGGAGCTTTGGGGAATGCGGAGCTCCCCTTCATTGCCATTGCTCCCAGATCCACTCTGTCCCAGAATGGTAGCACCTGATAGGGCCCTATCTATAGGTTAGATAGAACTAACTGCATACAATTGAATTGTTTGAATTAAAACTGTTTGACTAAACTGAATAGCTTGAAATATCAATGTTTTTGACAATTAAGCTGTGTACTTACATCTAAACAGCGTACTTATGCTAAATTGAATTGTTTGAAATAGAACTGTTAAAACTCGACTTACACTAAACTGAATTGTTTAATATAGAACTGTTTTGACATTTATTTGTGTGTAAACAAAATCTGTACTTATACTAAACTGAATTAGCTGAATTAGAAGTGTTTGAATAAACTGAATTGCTTGAAATAGAAATGTTTTTGACAATTAAACTGTGTACTCATACAAAACTAAATTGTTAGGAAATAGAGCTATTTGCATAAAAATGGATTTGGCGTTGAATAACCTACAAAGGTTGATATGCCATAAAATCCAAACAACTTAGCCTAGCCTACTGAAAATGGAACTCGTATGATACACATGATATAGTAATTTATTGAGTTTTTTTTATTTTAGCATAGATGTGGCTCAAGGCCATATGAAAGAGGTGGCCAATGAGACTCGAACTCACTTCTGAATGTTTGCACGTCTAGCTTGTAAATCGTTACACCAACCGAAGCTCCCATGATACACGAGATAAATAATGAAATAATATTTTACTGATCAAATTAGAGAGGTTTCACGATACGCAAGATTGTCAAATACTCGAGTATGTACTGTATTTAGCTATAAAATTCAACTTATACGGCACATAATTGTCGTCAAGTTTCTTTAATCCTTTAAAGAAATAACGAAATTTTTTTTTTAAGGTTATTCTTTATTTATTCTATTTGTCTATTTATTCTATTTGTCTAAATTCCTGAAATGATAAAAAATATCACCTACTGTATTTCAGCACCTACTCGTATGTAGAAAATAAAGAATGTTGCTTAAAGTTCATAAAACAGCCATCACCATTACCTAGGAATTTTTGCCTGCGGTAAATGAGAATTTGCATGCAGCACTGGTAAAAAAAAAATGCACCAGTGGAGACGGTGCTGTTGTCAGGAAAATGTTTTCCTTGTAATCCATTTTTCACCGGCCAGAGTCGTTCATTTGAGCTGCTGAAGGTGTTCTTTATTTCGTTGGTTGACATGTGTGTTGAACATTGCCTTTTGCTCATATCCCTGTCGTTATAGGTGAAACACATTAACCACTGCCTGACACTGCACGGCAGCAATCTATATGGATTATTAGCGGGTTAGATTAACTTCTGCTACCATACCACCAACACATCTGGCGTTGCGGTTGCGGAATAAAATAATAACTGAGGATGCATAACTTTCGAATCGCAAATAAAAATTCTCTCAGAACAAGATAACATTTGCCCTTGACTTTGGTTGAACTCAACGTCCTGACTCGAACTATCATGAACAATCGTTTTAACTCATAAACTTTTATAGTTTTGTTTTATTTTCTTGCCTTGAAATGTTGATTTAGAGCAATTTTGCTGACAGTGTTTATAATAATGTTACACAAAAAGAAAAAAATAATAACTTGGCTGGTTATTTGCGCCCATAAAAATCCGCCTTTAAAATCAAATGGAATCATTCAAACAACATGACACAGATGAATCTGGTTAAAATAGTAATAGTAATAAAAATAATGATAAATAATAATAAATAATAGATAATAGATATCTGGTAGAAATGATAAAAATTATCGTTAAAAATCTCAAAGGTGTTTTATTCACCGTTTTTCAGAGAACATATTCTTGTTTCAACTTAACAGCTAAATTTTGACGATAAATAATTTTTATATCGTTTATTATATAAGAGAAATTTAAAATACGAGATGAATCCCAAAACATTCGATCCCTAATTAGGTTCTGTGCGAGTTGGTCGTAGAGGTGGGGAACGAGTATGTAGTTCTATGATCTGTTCCATTGACCCAGACAATGAACGGTTAACATCAAAGATTCTAGAAGCGAACGAGACGGGTGTTTGACCTAAATCAAAGACAGTTGTTTTGAAAGATAAGACATTTTTTAAAAAAATATTGTTTTGTTTTATTTTGTTTAAAATGGTCCGTATCTGCTGTACAAACCTGTACAAGCATATTTAATTAACTGCATTTCGAAAAAAATATGGCTGAATGTTAAAATTCTTCTCTAATTCGAAATCATACATATAGTCTATATTAAAAGTAAAAATGTGAGTCCGAGTAACATTGATGACCTAGAATAGTTTGCTTTGTTTAGATTTTATGGCATATCAACTTTTGTAGGTTATTTCATGTTAAATCCATTCTTATACGAATAAACAGTTCTATTTCAAACAATACAGTTTAGCATAAGTACAGTTTGATTGTCAAAACATTTCTATTTCAAGCTATTCAGTTTAGGCAAACAGTCCTATTTCAAACAATTCAATTTAGCGTAAGTACAATTTCAATGTCAAAAACAGTCCTATTTCAAGCATTTCAGTTTAGCGTAAGTATACAGTTTAGTTCGATTTGACCCATAAATAGGACGCTATCAACATGCTACCTCTCAAGGCCAGAAGGGACATGGGAGCGATGGCAAAGAATGAAGGAATACTCCACATTCTCAAAAGCTCCAGGATTATTGGAACTTCACCATCAGATTGTTTAGTGTCATATCTAGGACACTCGTTGGGTGGGGGGTAGTCTTAGCCCTCTGCAGAGATGCAGTCGGTGTATTCTACAGCCCCATTTGACAAGGCAACTAGAATAGTGGTCTCCCACTGAGAGAAGAGTAATAAGGTATTACTACTATTCCTCCGTGTTTGAATTAGCCAAAGATTGACCGTTAAAAGACAAATAAAGAATGTAGGTCAACTTCGGCTGGCCGTTGAAGGAAGGAAAAAATGTGGGTCAGGCTATCTGTACTCCGTGACCTCACTCGGGTCGCCTGACAGGGGAAGGAAGAAGGTAGAAGCCAAATGATTGGCTAGAACCCTAAAACGGAAGTGGCACCTTAGTTCCGACAGCGGAAATAAGGAAAAAGAAAATCAGTTTTGGGACAGAGGTCGTGGTTAATGGATCTAATGCCAAACTTCGGGTGAAGCATCAAAACCGGGATTTGCGGAACAGTAGTTGAAGTGATAAGATATATTGAAACTACCGCCGAAATCACCGGAGGAAGACGGAAAGTATCTTGGACAAGATGACCCATACCTTCAAGCCGGAACTAAATATAACATAAATATATTCCGTCAACCCGTAAAAAAAGAAAAAGAAAATATTCTCCAAAGGAAAGTCGTCGTAAAGATAAGTAAACTTTAAGACTGTTTCTCCCTATATCCAATTATATAGTCTCCCTCTCTCTCTCTCTCTCAATTTAAAGAAAGACTAAAGAAGAAAGAAAAGAAAAGAAGAAAGACATTTATGTTTATGTACTATCCGTTAATAATCTAGCCGACGCGTTGAATATGTGTATCCGCGTGTGTAGTAAAAAGATTGATATATTTTAATGTTCCCACGTGTTGAAGTTGTTCATTTGTATCGTCTACTACCAAAAGTTGCTATTTCATGTTTCTTTTTCAGTTTCTATTCGCCTTATGTTATCCTCGCTTAAATTATCCTACATGAATTCCTTTAAAAATATTATACGGGAAACCGGGGTTGTCGACTACTATAATTAATATTATTACATCTAAACCTAGAGGTCTATATCTTCCATTGTTCTAGGGGAGGAAGAACTAGAGGCCTTGGTGAGTGTGTGTGTAGTGTGAAATTTGGAAACCCCTTGCCAACGGCGGTCAGTCTAGTCATAAATTAACCCCCACATAATATGCCAGTTCCTATATGCCCGAGAAAGGACTCTGAACAAGGACTTATTCTACGAGGGATCAAGTGCCAGACCGCCCCGTTTCACACGTGCAAAAAAATAAACTCCCCGTTTGGTGATAACAATATTTAAATGCACCAGTTCCCATACGCTTTTAAATGGTTGCTCATCCGGAGATCTTTTTATTTAAATTTGCCGTCACAATCATCATCATCATATCGCGCTGGTAGCACGGATATCCCTGATCCTCTCTCGCCACTCCTCCCTATCATTCATCGCCCTAGGTAGGTCTTCAGGACAACATCCCGTATCCTCACATAGCTGCTGAATGTATGTTCGTGCTGGTCGTCCTGCTTTTGCGCGGCCATGTGTGGGGGTCCACAAGAGTACATCTCCTATGAGTTCATCTCTGCTTCTCCAGCAGTTTCCTGCATGTCTGGTTCGTCTAACTTGAATAGTTTTCGTGATAGGGGGCAGGTGGCCGTACAGTTGGTGTCTTGTGGGGTGTTGCTGCAAGGACTTGTTCAGGATTGTACGCAGCATTCTTGAGTAATTGCCATCTAGCTTCTTCTCCAGCCGTTTTGTTAGCGTCCATGTAGTGCAGCCATATAGCAGTATCGATGTGACCGCTGCCTGGAAGAAACTGCGTTTCAATAGTTAGTAATATATATATATATACAATATTTTGCTTACTGGCATTTCAACCTTTTTGAGTTATTTAATGGCAAAGCCAACCTTGTTAGACAGTAGTGGTACATACCTGGGAGGATAAGGGAGTTCATACCTTTCCCAGTGGTATTAGTTCAAAGGGAACGTAATACCACGACTGGAAATCGAACTCTCAAGCTACAATATCACAGTCTACCACGTTAGCTACTACGCCACGAGGACTCCCCCGTTAATAGATAAAGACAACTCAATATCGGTGAGAGAACATATAAATCTAAGTAAGGATAACATTGACACAGAGTCATTCATGCTTGGTGACTTTCAGTTTCACTCCTATGCGTTCATCAGACCAAGTGATCACCACATAGTGGGTATAATTTTATTGACTATTGTGTGGGACATGATGAGAAGAGTGATCTAGTTTATATTGCGTGGTTATTTAGGTGGCTATATTGTCTTATATTCCATCCATCCATCCATCCATCCATCTGGTTATTTTCGTGGCTATATAGTCTTACATACATACATACATACATACATACATATGGCTATTTTCGTGGCTATATTATCTTACATACATATATACATACATACGTATATATGGTTATTTTCGTGGCTATATAGTCTTATATTACATACATACATACATACATACATACAAATATTGAATGAATTACAGCCAGTGAAAACACTCTAATTTCGTTTCATTTTTGGTTGTTTGTTTTGTTTTTTTTTCCTTTTATTTTCTTTTTTTTCTTTTTCCTTTTGTTTTTGTTTTATTTTTTTTATGTAAAATATCCGAGAGTGTCAGTGTCCGTGTGTATGTGAACGAAAGAGAGAGAGACGCAGAGGGAGATAGATAATCCGTTAATCTTTGGAGAGTGATTATCCCACAAAGGATTCAAACTTTCGTTAATTCCAAACTTCTTACATCGGATTATTGTCGGTTGGAGAAGACTTTCAAATCTATCAAAGTTTGTCTTTGAGGCAGTGGTTAGCAAGCCAGTTTCGCGGAGCATTGCTTGTGTGAGTTCAATACTCGGGAGGAGTCTCACTATTAGTAACTCTTGCACCAAACTATAAGCTAGGCTTATTGAATATCTTCAGTCTTTCACGGTCTTTGTTTAGATGTCGCTTTATCAACCGATATCGTCTTCGTTTGTCCCCCGATAAATGGTGCACAGATAATCGCTAACTGTTCCAGTCGAAGACTCCAAACACCCCCAATAGTGATATAAATATATATATATATATGTGTGTGTGTGAGAGAGAGAGAGAGAGAGAGAGAGAAAGAGAGAGAGAGAGTGTGTGTGTGTGTGTGTGTGCGCGCGCGCGCGAGTGTATGTGTGTATATGTGTATGAGGTGCTTGTGAAGTAACGATTATTGTCGAAGGAAATGGACATGGCGATTCGTGTTCAAAACCTAGACAAGGCTGTTTGCACTTTACATAGCGCTAATACCTTTGGGAAATGTATGCCTCAAACTAGTTTCCCTTCAGCTAAATGGTAGGGTAGACTGGGCTCTTTAACCTTTGTTTGACAACCGGTTTAGGAGAAGGACAACTTTGAATTCAAAACATGTTAAACTCTACTTGAAATTTGAGCTTGTATCACATCCTAAACACTTTGAGAGGCTGGAGTATTTATAAACAGATTGATTGATTAAACAGACAGAAAGACAGAAAAATATAGTATAACATTGATAAAGACAGTACGTTTGCAATAGGTAGATATGAATTAAATAATATGATAGATAGATAGATAGATTGTTTTTTTAAATAAATTTTCGAACGTTAATTACATCACACAAATTTGAAACAGAAAGCTACCAGCGGAAATAAAATGTTTGAAAACTTTATCATCTTTTTCGCTTCATTTAATAACTCACACTCGATCTAAAAACCGAAATGTTTAACGCTAACAAATAATTCTTATAAATAGAATTATCTCCTCAAGACCTTGTGTGTTTTTTCATCTCTGTATATTTTTCATATATCTGTGAGGAAGTCAATGAAACAGACCACAGACCCCTCTCACATGCACACACAAGCACGCACACATAAGCACAAAAAAATTACGCACTGACAATGTTACATTGAAATAAAAAAAATATATTCTTTGAAAAAACGATGAGGGAAACACATTTGCGATTTTTAAAGATTATTTTAATTTCAGAGTGAAATCTTTTCGTTTAGTTTGTGTTATTAGAAAGATTTCGTTTGTATTTTGGTCTGATTTAGGTCTACGTTTATCCCTAAATCCAAAACAAGTAACATTTATCTAAATCAATATTTTAAGGCAGGAAAATAAATCAAAGGTATAAACGTTAGTGAGTTGAAATAATTATTCAAAATGGCAGGATGTGGAGTCCAAACATTGTCAAGAATAAATGATTTATTCTAGAAGAATTTCTATTATTTCAAATTAAATAGACTTGATAAAACAGCAGATTTTATTAGCTAATGGAACATTATCCAATCAAAACGGATAATGTTAGGCATTATTCATTACTAAACTCAACAGCATTTATGGTTGTCGTTTTTTGACTTTCCATTAATTACATTCAACAAGTGATTGGATTCCAAAAATGCTTGAATTGCTACATATACATATTTTTTCCGAGAGACTTTCAGTATAGAAGTTAGCTATGAATAATTTCTTATAATATCCATTTCGATTTGGGTAATATTCCTTGAGAAACCGTAGAATCCTGAAACCTTTAGTTAAAAATAAAAATGAAATTATATGGCTAAGATTGGAAGAGGAATACTTATTCATGGGTGATACAATGGGTTTATATATATATATATATATATATATATATATATATATATATATATATATATATATCACATTAGGTTGTGTATGATATATATATATGAAGAAATGTTAGATTTATCAAAATCTAACAAGATGATAAAAATAAGTGGAAAAGTGAATAAACCAACACTAACAACGGCTTCTACTATGATTTTTCATTTTATGAAGTTCTTTCTTAAATAAAGATCGAAATATCATTGTTGGATGCGTTGTCAGTGTTGGTTTATCCACTTTCCATATATATATATATATATATATATATACTTGGTGCCTTCAATAAGTTTCCAGACTTTTTTGTATAGGCATTTAAAATTGTAGTAGACTCTTGAAAATTCAATATGTTATTGCTATACATCTTATGAGATGACTGACCAATTTTTATGATTTCAGGTTTAAATGAACATACACCCTACTAAAGCCTGATTGTCACAGCTGGTGAATTTCAAAAATGCAATCTGGACGTGACGATACTTTAGAAGAATGATATGCAATAAAATTCTGTTTTAAACTTGGAAAAAATTCCACAGAAACCTAGGGAATGCTTCAGACTGCTTTTGGGACATCTTGCATGAAACGAGCATCAGTTTTTGAGTAGCATAAGAGATTCAAGGAAGCCAGGGTCTGTGAGGGATGATGAGAGGTGTGGGAGGAGTAAGGAAGTCAATACACCAGAGTTGATTGGCCAAAGGGTTAGGGTTAGGATTACTATGTTGATGTTTTAAGGGAGTTCAGGAAGAGATTCCGTCGGAAGAGGCCAGCATGCTTCAAATCGGGTTAGTGGCATTTCCACCAGGACAATGCACCAGTCCACAACTCTATCCTTGTCACAGATTATTTGACCAAGATGGGCATCAAGACAGTTCGTAACCCTTCCTATAGTTCAGACCTTGCTCCCTGTGACTTTTGGTTATTCCCTAAGCTCACAGGCTATGGTTATGAGACAATTAAGGAGATGAAAGAGACTGTGACGAAGGTCATTGACACACTCACACAAGAAAACTTCCATGGGGCCTTCCAGAAGTTGTTGGAACGGTACAACGAGCGCATTGCAGCCGGAGGAGATAACTTCGAATGGGACTAGAGTTTCATGTGTTCACTATCAATAAAAGTGCCCAAACGAAAAAAAAGTCTGGAAACCTATTTAATGATCCTCGTATATATTATGTATCCAACTGGAAAAAGTGTTATACGACCAACAAAGCCCTCATCAGATGGAATTCTTATTTTCATTGCAGTTGATGTTCTTTTACTGAAGTCTGTATATAGAGTCCCTGTGGCGTTTAGGTGAATCGTGCTGAACTGCGACATTGTCGTAAGAGTTCGAATTCAATTTGCGCTATAATCACTTTTGATAGATAGATAGATAGATAGATAGATAGATAGATAGATGTGTGTGTGGTGTAATGGTTATCGTCTTAGGTAATGGACACGGTGACACGAGTTCAAATCCTGGACGAGACTGATTTCATTTCAAATAGCACTAATACCTTTGGGAAAGGTATGAATCCAATTATTCTCCCTCCAGCTATGGATAAATAGTCGGGCAGTCTCGGTTCCTCAGCCTTGGTGAAGCAACTAGTCTAGGAGAAGTAAAACTCTGAATTCAAACCTGTTAGACTTTGCTTAAAAATTGACCTTGTGTCATATCCTGCCCGAGCGGAGGGGTTGGGATAGATAGATAGATAGATGAAAATTGATATAGATAGATATACAGATAGATATTAGCAGAATAAGATAGATAGATAGATAGATAGATTGATGAAAATTGATATAGATAGATATACAGATAGATATGAGCAGAATAAGATAGATAGATAGATAGATAGATAGATAGATAGATAGATAGATAGATAGATAGATAGATGAAAATTGATATAGATAGATATACTGATAGATATGAGCAGAATAAGATAGATAGATAGATAGATAGATAGATAGATAGATATTCGAATTACATACGCAAATAAGCAAGCAAAAAATTTGTGGTCTTTTAGAACAAAGGATATGATCATATGCCAAAAATATATGATACTACACAAGAATGTAACTCTATACAAAACGATACAGCCTTCAATAAAAATATACAACCTTGTGCAAAAACATATGACACTGTACAAAAACACATAACCTAATACACAAAAAATATAACATGATACGAAGAGATATTATCTCATGCAAATATCTATTATGGCAGCTTTCACTGCCAACCATGACGATCAAAGATTTTGAAAACGTTTTATCAAAAACATTTGGATAACTCAGACTTACAACTGACCTATGTTCACTCGTACGGAAACTAGAAAGGTTAAGTAAAAAGAAAATTTTAACATTCGATATCTAGTGACCTTTAAAAATAATTTCATAAAACTCTTATGAGATTGAATATGTTCCATTCTAATGAATATGTAGAATATAACAACAAAGTCCCAATTTTCACCATCTCTTAGAGAAACGGTTAAAAAAAAACGTTTTCTGAGATTAGGCTAAATATTCATAGTCATAGACACTTCATATCTATAAATTGTTAAGGGAAAAATTACTATAGCTATAAATAGTAAAATTGGCGACCATAGTCGATGGTGACCCGAATGTTCCCTTTTCGATAGCTACTACACCGAGGTGTAGGGGAAGGCGCTATTCCTTCCCTATATTGCTCCACTTTGCCCTTGATCCTTACCTTATAATGCTGAGTGTTAAGCAAGGATACATCAAGTACCATTTTTTGAGTCTTTGGTATGACTCGACCTGGGATTGAATCCAGGTCTCCCGGGCCATTGGCGAACACTCTAACCGCTAAGCTAATGTCCGGTATAGCTATAAATGGTTTGATATAAAGTGTCAATGGCTATCAGTGGTTTAATATAATGTGTCTATGGCTATGAGTAGTCTGATATAAAGTGTCTGTGGCTATGAGTGGTTTGGTCTTCTTTGGTGGTGGCCGTCGCTTTCTTTGATGAAACCACGATGACGCAAGCCAACCTGACAAAATCACCAAGAGCCCCGGGAAGAGTTTTCTCTTCTTCGTAAAGGACCGTGTCCGTGGAATCGACTCATCCGTAGACACGGAAAAGGTATAACACTGCGGCTTGAGAAACGCCCATTGCCTTTTTGGCAGCCTTGGAAGATTCAGGTCCGTTTTTTTTCCGCAATTCTCAAGCAGGTCCATACCCACCATCTGCAACAGGTCTCCAAAGCTTATAGCCTCTTGTTGATGCTATCAATCCAAGTAAGTCAGCAAAATGGATCCATAACTTCGGAAGAAGGATCGCCTCTGAAGCATGGGTTGTCAGTGACTATGAATTGTCAGGCAGAAACTTTATATGGTTGTTTCACGTTGCTTTTGCGAATACAAATAAACAAATGAAAACAGCGGTCTCCAGCAGTAACTAAGCTGGCAAAGTAACCGCTTCCACCATTTTATTAGAACAAGTCAAATACAGATGAAACGATACTTCCGTCCCCTAGATCTGTGGCCGAAACGGTAATTCAGGCTTAGCAAGAATGACCGAAACGGTACATTCTGTTTCAGTTATAAACTTATACAAAAACATTATACAAAAGGATCATCTTAAAGAAAAGACATAACCTTATACAAAAAACCAAATAATCATGCATAAAAAGATATGAAATTATACAAAAACAAAACCTTATAGAAACAAAAAGATTATAATTTTTATACAAAGTGATAAAAAGATTAAACCCCATACAAAAAATTAAGCGTATGTGAAAAATATGATCTTATAAAAGAAATATATAACCTTATAGAAAAAAAGATATACTCTTAAGAAGTTATGACCTAAGAAAAAACAGATATAATCTAATAAGAAAGATATTTGCTTATAGAAAAAAGATATAATCTTATAAAAAGATATAACCTTATGAAAAAAGATGCAATCTTATAAAAATGATAACCTAATAGAAAAAGATATCTTATTAAAAAAAAAGGATATAGCCCTATGAAAAAAAAACACATATTCTTATAAATAAAAGATAACCTTATAAAAATATATAAACGTATAATACATATAACTTTATAAAAAATATATATACTTATTATTTAAAGAAATTGTCACATGAAAAAGATGTAATCTGTTAAAAAAGATATTACTTAATAGAAAAAAGACATACTTTTATAGAAAAGAATTAACTTTATTGAAAAAACGTATACTTTTATAAAAACATAAACAAATATACCTTTTCCAGTTCAAAATGGGAGTAGTTCAGTTCAAAATGGGAATAGTTCAGTTCAAAATGAAATGAACTATTCCCATTTTGAACTGAACTATTCCCATTTTGAACTGGAAAAGGTATAGAAAAAATATATATTCTTAAAGAAAAGATAACCCTATAGAAAAAAGATATAATCTTCAAAATAAGATATAGCCTTACTGAAAATAGATATACTCTTATAAAAAGATATAACCTTATAGAAAAAGATAAAACATTATGGGTAAAATATAACCTTATAGAAAAAGATATAATCTAATAAAAAGAATATAACCTTATAGAAAATAGATATACACGTATAAAACATCACATTATGGAAAAATATATCATTCCATAAGAAATAACCTTATAGAAAATAGATAAACACCTATTAAAAGATATAACCTTAAAAAAAGATATACCATTATGAACAAAATATAACCTGATAGGAAAATATTTCATCTTATCAAAAAATATACTGTTATAGAAAAAGATATAATCTTATAAAAAGATAAAACTTTATAGAAAAAATATGGCCTTTAGAATAGTAATCTTATAGAAAACTACATAATCTTATAAAAAGATATAACCTTATAGAAAAAGAAAATAACTTTATACACTAAACCATATAAGTTCATTGAAGCGCTACTTTTTCAATCTACTTCATTATTTTTATTTTTTATTTTATTCTTTTTATTTTTATTTTTTATTTATCTATTTTTTATTTTTTTTTTTTTTTTTTTGCAATTTCTCTGTCCATTTTCATTTTCTAACATCGTATCCCCCGCATCTTATTCAGCTGAACCTATCTAAATTTTATGTCCGCCAATTTTTCCTTCCCATCTTACAATCAACATGGCGGAATCTCTCTCTCTCTCTCTCTCTCTATATATATATATATATATATATATATATATATTCCGTCTTTATCTCCATCCGGAAAGCTTTACTTGCAATGGAAATTCCGTTGCTGAAGGGTGACAGGTACGGCTGAGGAACGACACGATCATTATAATTTAGACAATTCCGACCTGTCGGTCACATGATAGACGGCTGACGCAAACTGCTATGCTGATTGGTCAATTTAAGAACGGCTGCACTGTAATTTCAGCCCGACTCCTGGGATGAGTCTTGCGTGCTATAGAGCCCTTTTTTCAGGAAACTTGAGGCATGAAAGCAGGGAGCAGAAATGCTTGACATCTTCGTGCGAATAAACCGGGAGAAAAGAATTGGTGAATGTATTTGTCCTCCCAAGCGAGTTATCCACCTATTCTATCTAATGGGGACCGTAAGACAATATTGCAGATTCTGGCATCGGGGTAAGGGAGAGGGTTTCAGAGAGAAGAGAGGGAGGGAAATATTAACCCCTGGCGACCTAAGCATACTAAGTTGAGATCAGTGACCCTTTGTCGTGTGTAATTCAGGCTACACTCTTATCGTCAGCATCTTAAGTTGAATGTTCGCCAGTACGGTACTCTCTCAAGTTCAATAACTCTAAGCCTACAGTAAAATTAACTGGGATTTTTCGAGAGAGAAAAAGAAAGCTCTTTTCTTTCTGCTTTTGCTGAAACACCGAGCATCACTAACCTAATACCTATTAACTAGAGGCTGTTTGATCTACGCACTATAACTGAATTGTAAATATGGCTCACGAAACATTCCTTGCTAAAAGTTAAAAGCCAATAATTCTTAGTTACAGAAAATTCATGCCTAATCATTCATTTTTACCAAATCCTGGACGAGGCTGTCTTCATTTCATGAAGTAGTTCTAATCTTGGGAAAGGTATGAATCTAACTATTCTCCCTCCAGCTATGGGTAAATAGTAGGGTAGACTTGCTTCTTTAAACTTAGTATGCCAACCGGTCTAGGAGAAAGAAAACTCTGAATCCAAACTTGTTAAACCCCGCTTAAAAATTAACCATGTGTTATATCCTACGAAAGGGTTTGATAAAAATATTTCTTTTATAAATATTTGGTTTGGTTTCTTTTTTCAGTGGCATATCAACCTTTGTAAGGTTATTTAATGCCAAAGCCATTCTCCTAGAAGAACAGTAGTGGTACTATTTAACCCATAGCTGGGAGGATAAGGGGGCTCATACCTTTCCCAAGGGTATTTGTCCGAAAGTGAACGTAATAGCGCGACTGGATTTCGAACTCGCTTACAACGACTTCGCAATCCACCGCTTTAACCATTACACCACGAGGACACCCGCCCTTCTTTTATAAAGTTGTGTTTAAACTTATATCTTTTCTTATACCATGCTATATCAAATCTTTTTGTACATGCCTAAATCTTTTTGTATAATGTTGAATCTGATTGTGTAAGGTTATATCCTTTTGTATAAGGTTATATAATTTGTATAGGACTATATTTTTTTGTAAATGTGTATCTTTTCGTATAATGTTATATCTTTTTGTTAAAGGTTTAATCATTTTTGTATTAAGTTATATCATTAAAGTTAAGGAAGTATTCGTCGTATAATATTTGCCGTCGTAAGAAATAGACATGACAAAATCTTTGACGAGGCTATTTGTATTTCATATATTTCACTTAGGGAAGGTATGAATACAACTATTCTCCCTCCAACTATGGTTAAATAGGAGAGGAGGCTGGGCTCTTTAACTGATATGGAAACCAGTCTAGGAGAAGGAAAACTTTCTAGGATCGTTATTAATCATGGCCTCGATCATACCAACAAATTCAGGAGTTCTTCCGAGTGAGGTTTCCGAGCTGTCACACCTCCTTATTCACCATTGGATTCATCAAACTCTTTTCGAATCCTCAGCACTGTCTTCAAATTAACAGCCAAACACAGTGTCAAACATTTTCAACTCCGCTTAAAATTGACCTTGTGTCACACACTGATTGTGCAGAGGAGTTGGGAAAATACATATATCGTTAAGATTTTTTTTTTTTTTGTATAAAGTTGCATTTTTTCTTTCGGGTGAAGAGTACGCGTAACGTAATGGCGAAAGTGCTGGACTGTAGCCACAAAGTAAGTAAGTTTAAAGTCCAATCGTGCTATTACTTTCACTATCGGACAAATACCCTTAAGAAAGGTATGAACCTCTTTATCCCCCCTCCATCTATACGTTAAATATCAATGCTGTTCTTCTAAAAGAATAGCTTTGACATTAAATTACCCACGAAGGTTGATACGCCATTAAAACAAAGATACCAAATAATATCTTTTTTGTAAGCTTATAGAAGGGTTGATAAATGGAATTTTTTTTCAAAACAATTTTTTTTCAGAATATTTCACAAATATCAACACTGCATTTTCTAGGATTAATCTATATGAAAAATTATTCTAATCTCGTAAAAATATTCGTTTTAAAGCTATTCGAAATGGTGGCAAATGAAACAGACTGCTCTAGCCTTGAACAAAAGTCTGTCATCAAATTTTTGGTAATTGGGAAATGTAAACCATGGGAAATTTACAGAAGAATGTGTGATGTGTACGGAGAAGATTGTTTTAGTAAAAAAAAATTCTTTACAAATGGGCTGAACATAGTTTTGCCCTTGGGAGCCTGAGTCGAAAAGACAGTCCATGGAGTGAAAACACCCAGAATCTCCGATAAAGAAAAAGTTCCTGGCGTAGCAATCGGTAAATTGGTGAATCTGGCTGTTATCCTTGCCTTCAGTTCATCTTTGATGTTGCTCGGAGTTTTCTTGGTCTGTCGCTCAACTGCGCCCCATTTATAATAAGTGAATTGCAATCTGATGTCCAGATGTTAGTAATTTTCTTACTACCAAGACTGGGTTCTCCTGCTCATATGGCATGACGCAGAATCCTGTTACAAGACGTGGGATCTTTTAACAGCCATCTCCTCGACACAGAGCTGAACTACTTTCTCCTGATGTTGATCTCCGTATAGAGTTTAAAACTATGTGGGAAGATGAATGGAGATATAACGTCACCATCGCTAGTAACCACGCCAAACACCATGATGGGAACTTGGTGTTTGAAAACAAACAAAGCATATTCGATTGGATATGATGCTTGAGTTTGTTGAAAAACTTTACAGTGCGATCTATCCTCTTGTCCTTCATAGACTGTGATAAAAATTGTCCATTTCTCATCTTGTATGCGAAATACCAAATGTCTTCATGCACTACTTGCCTGATAAGAAACGCAGACACTCCCTTGTCTCTGGCTATGGACCTGATTTACTTCCTGATATCGTTGTTAATTATGGTTCCAACCAGTGAGATTTCTGAATTGTCGAACTTTCTTACTCACAATTGGACTCCTCAAACTCTTTTCGAATCCTCAGCATTATCCTCAAACTGACAGCCAAGCACTGTGAAATCTTTGTATTGGAGCCTTCACTGCAAATGTCACGTTGTACAGATGCTGTTTCTAAATTTCTGGAGGAGTAAATTGCGTCATGGTGTTTCTTTCTTCACAGACAATGCCTGACTCTAGTTTACCCCGTACAGTAGACAAAATCTGCACCAAACAAA
This sequence comes from Sepioteuthis lessoniana, assembly GCA_963585895.1. Lineage (NCBI taxonomy): Eukaryota > Metazoa > Mollusca > Cephalopoda > Myopsida > Loliginidae > Sepioteuthis > Sepioteuthis lessoniana. The sequence goes on along the minus strand of OY757918.1, from coordinate 69,930,327 downwards.
CCGTATGAACGAAAATATTAATCAAAAATTGCGACAATTTACTCATCGCACCCAGTATTTACCAAACACTTTCGCTATTGGTAATATGAGACACAATACCAATTTTTAACTTGCCTGGCGTAACGGTTATCGCCTTTTGACTTGGAATCCGTGAGACAAGTTCAAATCCAAAACAAAGCTATTTACAGTTCACTTACGCCTTTATACCCTTAGGAAAGGCATGAATCTAACTCTTCTCTCCGCCTCTAGCTAAACATAAATACTAAGGCAAACTCGTCTCTTTGCTAAACTAAGTTAATCAGTCTAGAAGGAAAATTTTGAAATCAAACCAGCTATACTAAAAAAAATTGACCTTGTGTCACATCATGGTAGAGGATCTGAGTAAATACATACAGGCTCGAATTTGTCGTACAGAGGCTAAAGAGCCCAGTCTGCTCTACTATTTACCCATAGCTAGTTGAAGAAGACAACAGATAGATATATGTCTTTCCTAAGGAGTGCGAGAGGGAGTCTCTTTGGGGTAATGACTAATGTACTTGACTGCGACATCGTCGTGAACGAGTTCGAACTCCAGTTGCACTATTACGTTCACTTTTGGACTAATACCCTTGGAAAAGATATGAACCTCCTTATCTCCCCAGCAATGGGTTAAATAGTACCATTACTGTTCTTCTACATGGACGGTTTAAGCATTAAATAACCCATGAAGGTTGATTTGCCATTAAAACATAAAGAAACCTAACCAAACCAAACAAAATCTTTATTGCGAAGCGAAGCGCAAACAATCTTGTCCAGGACTTAGATTCGGCTCACCGAGTCCGCTTTCTACAAAGATAGCCATTACATCACACCTGCCTGGATTAAGAAGAGCTTGCAACTTCATTTTTCGAACATTCAGATATACAGATTCAAAAACTTTTATCGGGATGTTATACAATTTTTTTTTTTGTTGCTCTAAATGTTTCACACGAGTGCATGCGCACGCAAAAATATACGCACACACAGATGTCCTAAATGAATTAAGATATATAGCGTAATGTCTAAAGTGCTCGACTGCAGACTCGAAGTAAGTGGTCTCGAACTCCAGTCGTTCTATTACGTTGACTTTCGGACTAATCCCTAGCAGAAAGGTATGAATCACCTTATACCCCTAGCTATTGGTTAATAGTATCAATGCTGTTCTTCAAGTAAGATGGCTTTCTCATTAAAAAACCCACAAATGTTAATATACCATTAAACAAAACAAAAAATATATATGGATGCCTTTTCTAGTAAATAACTGACTGCATCTCTGCAGAGAGATAAGACCCCGCCAACGACTATCTTGGTAATAACATTAAACAATCTGATGGTGAGGCTCCAGTAATACTGTGTATACCCCTTCATTGCCATTGCTCCCAGGTCCACTCTGGCCCGGAGTGGTAGCACCTTTGGGTCAAATAGAACTATTTGACATTTAAACTGTGTGTAAAAAAATTACTTATGCTAAATTGAATTATTAGAAATAGAACTGTTTGTCATTTATCAGTGTGTAAACAAATGACAGATGTTTAATTGAATTGTTAATGATGCATATCAGTACTTGGAACCATTTGACTGTATGCAAAAGAGTGAGCTTAGGCTCGTTTAAAAATGTTAACAAAATGTGTTTACAATTCTCATATATTCAATATATATGTATCAAGATGATTTGGCATTAAATAACTTACAATAGTTTATATGCCATAAAACCCAACCAAGCCAAATCTTATAAAATGAAAATATATATTTAAAGATTTGGCATTAAATTACCTACAATGGTTGATATGCCATAAAACCCAACTAAACAAGTTTGGTTCGAATATCTTGGCCCAGCGGTTAGGGTGTTCGCCAATGGCCCGGGAGACCTGGGTTCAATCCCAGGTCGAGTCATACCAAAGACTTTAAAAATGGAACTTGATACCACCTTGCTTAACACTCAGTATTATAAGGTACGGTTCAAGGGTAAAGTGGAGCAATCCTGGGAATGGAGTAGCGCCCTCCCCTACACCTTGGTGTAGTAGCTATCGAAAAGGGAGCCTTCGGGTCACCCTCGACTATGGTCGCTAACTTTACTTTTACTTTATCTTTATGAATGAAATGGCGTTTAGTGAAATGATGATGTGAGGAATTCTCAAACAAAAACGAAATAAAAAGGTAATTAAAAACTGTTTGAGATCAAGTGACTGTGGTTTCGTTTTAGGTTCAAGCTATTTCACATGAATCACATACGCTTTGGCATATCTTATTGTTTTTGTAGGGGAGAGGGGTAGTATTTTCTGGGGGGGGTATTTTTTTACAAAAATTAATTTCTACTCTTTTAAAAGTTACAAGACATTGGGTTCCCGTCGGTTAAAAAAAATTTGATTGAATTAACTTTTTAAATTAGAAAAAAAAATTACGGATCACTTGATTGTGGTTTCACCTCGAGTTTCGGCTACTTCATGTCTTCCGTGCACTGTAAGATATCTTTCCCTGTAAAAAGTGGAAAAGTGTTCGCATGAATGAAACAAATCAATTGTGTTTAGCATTCTTTTTAATTGTATACTTGCGTATCAGTCCTAAAATCCCTTAGAAAATAAAACTAAGTTACCATCTGGAAATTTTGTGACTAGTTTTGCTTCGGCGTAAAGAATCGAACGTCTATCCGTCTTCGACTGCAGGACTGCTACTGACTTGTAAATGATAGGTAGTGTTCACCCCTTAGTTGCAAAGTGGGGAAAAGTTATTCCTAGAAACTATGACATACCAGGGTCTTTTTCTATTTTTAGATTTGGTGACACACGTAGCATAAGTCCTCTGATTTTGGGTCCAATTGAAATTCTTGCTTTGATTTTTTACTTTGCTCTGCGTCAAATTTGACTTTGGTACTGGTTGGTTGGTTGGTTGGTTGGTTGGTTGTAGTTTATCAACCTTCGTGGATTACCTAATACCAAGTCCTGTTTATATATATATATATATATATATATATATATATATATATATATATATGTGTGTGTGTGTGTGTGTGTGTGTGTGTGTGTGTGTGTGTGTGTACATATAAATACATATATATGTACATGTATATATATATATATATATATATATGTTTTTAAACGAATAGTTTGTTGTTGACATCATTTTTACGTGAGCCAGAGCTCATTTATTTTAAGCATTGCTATCTAACACTAAAAATTCTATTTGTTTTAATCATTTGTTTGCACCGTTATAGGGTTCCAAGTATAGAAAATTATCAAATATTTCTATCAGGCCGATAGATAGAATCCTAACAGGTACGACCCCTCCGGGTCAGAGTGGACCTGAGAGTAATGGTAATGAAGGGGTACTCCACATTCCCCAAACTCCAAGACTACAGCCTCACCATCATATGCAGTTTAATGATATACCCAGAACTCTTTAGGTACTGGAATTAATAATTATGCATCATTACTTTTCCAAAGTTTTTCAAGCGGCTGTGTTTAATGTGAAAGGGTAGTACTAATAGATTTTCTGCCGATCTACCAATGGCGTGTGCTGTACATTGGACAAATCTTTGATGTGCTCGATCAATTCTGTGTACGGATTCAAAATCAGAAAACTCGAGTTATTCTAAAACAAACGATTTTACCCCAATAGCAAAATCTTTGTTCACCATAGTTATCAAATGTTGCTAAAAGAATCTGGGAAAATATTGGGAATTGTATTATTGCTTTATCCATGGTGAACACTGATGGTTCAGAGGACACATGACCCCCATCCAAAGTGTAAGAGGGTCAGAAGTTGGTCGAAGGGAATATTCGGTTTGAGGATAAAACACTTGCCATTCTAATGGCCCTTTCATATTCAAAGAAAGAAAGAAAGAAAGAAAGTATAAAAAGAAAGAAAGAAAGAAAGAAAGAAAGTATTTAAAGAATGAAAGAAAGAAAGAAAGAATTTATAAAAAGAAAGAAAGAAAGAATTTATAAAAAGAAAGAAAGACAGAAAGAAAGAATTTATAAAAAGAAAGAAAGAAAGAAATTACGAGAGAAAGTAAGATTGATGCATCGGTGATATATATCATCATCGGATATTTTCTTATTTATTTTTCATTCATAAGTAAATTGAAAATGACATGAATAAATCTCCATATGTAAAACACAATGTAGATATATATACATATATATATATATAGTGAGAGAGAGAGAAAGAAAGAAAGAGAGAGAGAAAGAAAGAGCGAGCGAAAGAGATCGTATCGGTCATAAATTAGTACTCTCTAAGGAAATAATTGAAACACCTCTATAACCAAAAAAACAAATTTCAAAAATATATATATTAGGGATTTATTCACTGTTTTCCAGTCAGAATTTTAATGCAACAAAATTTGGTTACAAATACTACCTAATAGTATTCGTATTGATAATATTAAGTTGTATTAGAAATATCAAAATTCTAATATCTCTGGTTTTGAAGAATATAAACTTTTTATCAAAAAAAAATTGGAAGTCCCCAATTATTTATGAGCAAGGCTCTAAGAATTATAATTTAATTAGCTACAAGCTGAAATATCTGTCCCTATTGGTTTCAGTAGACCAATGACGTTATTTCTGTTGACCAATGACGTTGATTTCTATTGACCAATGACGTTAAGTTCTATAGACAAATTGCGTTGATTTCTATCGACCAATAACGTTGATTTCTATATACCAATGACGTTGAATTCTACAGACCAATGACGTTGATTTCTATTGACCAATGACGTTAAGTTCTATAGACAAATTGCGTTGATTTCTGTCGACCAATAACGTTAATTTCTATATACCAATGACGTTGAATTCTACAGACCAATGACGTTGATTTCTAATTTTTTTCATCATACAACGTGTGAAAGCACGCGCGATACTCTGCCCTCATCAGCCGCCAACCAGAGTAATAACAGAGTTTCGGTAGCTCAAGGTGGTTCCGCGTGCATTTCATTCATGTTGAAATCCCTTCTATATCCGTCGTCTATTCGGTTCGTTTTTCTTCAGTTTTATCCTTTTTATGCATTACCGCACCAAAGCACTCCAGACAAACATCATATATAATTCTGCAGAAAGATGTTATTTGTTGATCAATGGGGCCCTTAAGATGGATGGTGAGCAAAAAGAAAGCTCATGGTCTAAGTTTGTCCAAGTAGCTGTCTGATTACCCTTGGGCCACTAAATTCTTGGCTTGCTAGGAATGTCTCCAAGGCGCTGAAGCTCACCAATGGACTCCTGAATACTGTAGGGGTATTCCTGATTCATATACCAATGACGTTGATTCCGGTCGACCAATGACGAATGACCAATGATTTCTGTAGACCGATGACGTTGATTATAGAAGCTGAGGTCTTTAACCACACCTCCTCGTGGTAAAGTTGGCGTACTTAGCGTAACAGTTATCGACGTTAGAAACTGAATTGACGATTCGAATTCGCATCCGAGACGAGCTTGTTTGCGTTTCAGAAAAGCTTGAATCCTTATCTCCTCTCGCCCATAACAAAGGGTAAATAGTTGGGCATACTAGGTTCTCTAGCCTTGGTATGGCAACGAGTTTAGGAGAAAGAAAAAATCAACCTTTCTGTAAAAATTCATCTGATTTGATAAATAACTGTAATACGATTACGGAATAATTTTTTTATATTAATCATTTTTTGTTAATTATATTTTATCATTCGGTTTGGTTGGGCTTTGAACTATTTGGCTCTTAGTGCAGGTGCACACACATTGAGTACAGTTCACGCTCGTGCGCAGAGGATATGACAATCACAAATGTCATAATAAAAACCCCAGATAGGAAATAAGACTGGGGTGTGAATGACGTCATACCCGGAAGCGATTGGCTGAGAAATAGGTGATTTTGAAAAAGAAGTTAGTTGAGATTCGACTCTGGGCCGGGCCAGTCCAGCTGGGGGGTTGACTGTGGACGATGTAGGAGATAGTTGGTTTGTCTACCATTGAGGCAGACAGTTGAAATTGAAGTCTGACCATAAAGTTCTGCAGATCTCTACCGACAGAGATCTCGGGGGCTACGGGATGCGCAGCGCGTTTGTTGGGTCAGATAGTACAGTTAGCATAGTAAAAATTGTGTCTCTCTCTCCTCGTGTCGAAAAACTAAAGTCAATAATTTAATAAACGTTTCGTACCTGAACAACGGAGAGTCGCCAGTGTTTCGTATTTCCCTGCATCAGTATATTTGTATAGTGACTATACAACATAACTTAAGTATATTTGTATAAGTATATTTGTATTGTGACTATACAACATAACTAATATTTTAAATAAAATGCCTCTAAAAAATTGTTTAATGTTTTGCAGTTCTTAAAAACTAATTAGTCAAAATCATTTCATGGTGAACTGCAAAAAATCCAGTGACTATAGTCACAAAATAATGGCCATAGCTTTGCTTTCTGGCAAGGAAATCTTAGGCTATATTCTCTACTTTATGTATATTTACCAAACCCCAAACTAGCAGGATGTGACCCAAGGTCCATTTTTTAGTGGAGTTTAACAGGTTTGAATTCAGAGCTTTCATTCTCCTAAATTAGTTGTCACACTAGCGTTAAAGAGCTCAGTCTGCCCTACTATCTACCCATAGTTGGAAGGAGAATAGTTGGATTCATACCTTTTCAAGGGTATTAGCGCTATGTGAAATGCAAAAAGCCCTTCCAGGATTTAAACTCGGTTCGGCGTATCCATTTCCTACGATGATAGCCATTACACCACGAGCGCCTCCTTTTTCTTGTCTGCTTCTTATGGTTTAAGAAAAAGATAAAGATCTGGTTTCGTGAACCCAACATACACAAAGTAAGATTTCGGTTAAACATTATACTTACATTGGAAATCAAATATCTCTTTAAAAACTTCAAAAGTTTGGAAAATTTTCAAAAGCTAATCATGCTCTGAGGTCCCATTATTAACTACCGAAAATTCAATTGCTATTTTTGAATCATGTGATGATAGACAAAAAAGAAATTTGGTGAATTTTCACAAAGAAATATTAATGTATATGTATGCGCGCGTGTGTGTGTGTGTGTGTGTGTGTGCGCGCGCATCCAGTTGTTTCATGTAAATGTCTGTATTGTTCTATGTTCATATTCAGGTGTTGGTGAAAAAGGCTTTGCAAGGCAGATTGCACATTGAGTCTAATCGTTTTTAGTTTGTTTTGTTTTGTTTTGTTTTGTTTTGCTTCGATTTTTTGTTTCGTTTTGGGTTTTTTTTCGTTTTGTTTTGTTTTGCATTAGTTTGTTTGTTTGTTTTTTGTTTTTGTTTTTTTTTTTGTGGGAAATGTAATCCTTTTCGTAAGGCTGCCAACAATAAATCTTTCTTCAAATCTCAAGGGCAAATTGTTCTCTGTTAATCTTCACAAATCTGACTTTTTAAAATCTTTTTTTTCTTTTCCTTTTTTTTTTCTTTTGATTTTTCCCGTCAACTTGGGCGTGTATTTTTGCTTGAAATTTTTTACACATAGTTTTATCTGCTCTATATGTAAATGACCATGATTTTTTTTTTTAATTTTCCTTTTCGTGAAAAATTCAAATCGAGTGAAAGGGTTCTGAATTAAAATTCGAATCGAGTGAAAGGGTTCTAAAAATCAGGGGCTTCGTTTCTAATGTACATGCAATGCTAAACTGAACCCTGATATCATATCCATTTTTTTAAGACGCTGACCCAATGATATTCAAAGAACATCAAAATTTTACATCTTTACTTGCTCCCACTGAGAATGGCACAGTTGAAATAGGTCAAAAAACAGTTGATGGTTTGGTTTCTTTGTTTAATGGCATATCAACTCTTTTTAGGTTATTTAATGCCAAAGCCATTCTCGTAGAAGAACAGTAGTGGTACTATTTAACCCATAGCTGGGGGGATAAGGGGGTTCATACCTTTCCAAAGGGTATTTGCCCGAAAGTGAACGTAATAGCGTGACTGGAGTACAAACTCGCGTACTATGATTCCGCTGTCCGTAGCTTTAACCATTACTCCACGATGACACCACCAAAAAAAAAACAGTTGAAGTACCCACTCAAATATTTAAACATTAGCTGCAGACAAATGACAAACTCAAAGATTTTATTCATCATGAAATCAACAAAAAACCAGCGGCAATGACTAAGACTAATTAAACAATAACTTAATAAATAATGAATAATAAAAACCATTTTAAAAATTCCGCGGTTTCATAAGTATAAAAAAAACTTCTATTACAATACTATAAAATACAACTATACAATACAATGAAATACTACTGTACAAAATCTATCAATCATGTATTTATTGGTTACTTTGCTCACTTAGCAATACTTCCTCTGGGATGTACCTGAAAGCTCAAGTCTTTAAACATAGGTCACATACAACTGATACGCTGAAAGATTTTCTATTTATGAAATCACAGCAATAACAGAGCTAACACAGGGGCAGAATTTCAGAACGAGACTTCAGGAGTGTATACCTCAAAAGAGCAAGCATCTGGATGATATAATCTTTAAGATAAAGTGATTACAATAACAAAACAAAATGGCAAATATTGTTCTCTTTAACTGGAACATTAAATTTTGAAAAGGATTTCTATTGCCTTTTTTTTTATTTACGCTCCAAATGCAAAAGATTATTATGCCGGAGACTGTAATTGTGATATTAAAAAAATTGAAAGTGAAATGTATGATAGGCGTAAATAAATGAAAGATTTTAACGCAAAGTACTTTATGAAAATCAATGGCCATCTTGAAACTCCTACGTAACGTGGTTAAGTCTACTAGTTTTAATAATGTTCCGTTATCCTCCAACGTGATTACCGATGGTCTTGTGTTGGTAACAAACAGTGACACGAAGTCTTTGAAACATTTGGGGACACTTTATTATTTTCAAAGGTCGGTTAGGGGGCACGGATCATAGGTTTTCAGGACAGTTATCTAGATGAGATGAAACCTTAGTTAAATTCTGAATCTAACCCTGGGCCTAAATTATTTCGTTTAGAGTAGTACCGAGGCCGAAGTTGATGAGTTATCAAAAAGACAAGCAGCTGAAGGAGAGAAGAGTCGACTTAGTTCAGCATCTCTTCCACTGGAGTAGCTGTAACATGAAATGATTCTTCGAGCACTACGTGACCGTTCTTGCTGAGGTCACCATTTAAAGTGCTGCTATATTTGAGATCATCACCATCATGGCGTGCTGCTAGCACGGATTTCCCTGACCCTCTCACGCCACTCATCCCTATCGTCCGTCGCTCTCGGCAGGTCTTCCATGTTACACCCAGTAGCAGTACAGAGCTGTTTTAGATTGGTTCTAGTTGGTCGCCCTACTATTGCTCGTCCGTGTGAAGGGGTCCACTGGAGTATATCACTTATGAGCTCGCCCCCACTTCTCCAGCTGAGTCCCGAATGTCTTGATCGTCTAATTATGGGTGGTTTTCGAAGTAGAAGTGGAAATGCTTAGTAAACACCACTATATATATATATATATATATATATATATATATAGTAGCCGTGAGCGTGTAAATATATATACATAAAAATTCCTTCGTTTACACTGATGATGACGATTTCTCTGTGGTAATATATCCGACTGGCGTAAAGGCAGCTGGCTTTTGATCCCAGCTGGAAGCATCTCGCGGGTTTAGCCACACCGATGAGTTGTGATACGACGAAACAGTCTGTCTTTGAATGACAATACATATATGCACGAGCAGGATGCGACACAAGGTCAATTTTTTAAGCGAATTTTAACAGGTTTGAATTCAGAGTTTCCTTTCTCCTAGACTGGTTACCATATAAAGCTCAGTGTGCCCTACAATTGATCCGTAGCTGGGTAAAGAATAATTGGATTCATACCTTTCCCAATGTTTGGTTTGGTTTGGTTTGGTTCTATGGCAATCACCATATACATTTAAACAGTTCTGTTTCAAACAATTCAGTTTTGCATAAGTACACAGTTTAAATGTCAAAAACATTTATATTTCAAGCTATTCAGTTTAATTAACAAAGTTAAATTGTTCCTAGTATTGCTATGTATCACTAACAATTTAATTAAAAATCAGCTATTTATTTACACACAGTTAAATGTAAAACAGCTCAATTTCAAACAATTCAGTTTAACATAAGTACGCTGTTTAAATGTCAAAAAAATTTTATTTGAAACAATTCAGTTTAGCATAAGGATACAGTTTAATTCTTTTTGACCAATAGATAGGACCCAACCAGTTGCTACCACTTCGGGCCAGAGTGGACCTGGGAGCGATGGCAATAAAGGGGTACTCCGCATTCCCCATAGTTCCAACATTAGCGAAGTCTCAACATCAGATTGTTTAGTGTCATGTCCAGTACACTCGTTTGGAGAGTCTTATCCCTCTGCAGAGATGCAGTCGGTGTATTCTGCAGCCCCAGCCAACTGAACCACTTTTCCAAGGGTATTAACGCACTGTAAGATGCAAACAGCCACCTCCAGGATTTGAACTCGAGTCACCGTGTCCATTTCTTACTATGGTAACCATTACACTACAAGCGCCTCCATATATATATATTTCGTGATTCAGGGGTGTTTTTTTTCTCTTTTTGGGGTGGCTGGGATGCATGGAGACGAGCGTTTCCTGTGAGCAGAGAGCAAGGAGCAAAGATATGGAAAAAGTCCTGTTCCTAACATAAGAAGTTACCACGTAGTATCCGTTGTCCACTTCTTGCTGTTTCCACTGCCTTGGAGACAGAACGAAGAGAGAATAAACTGCAGAAGGCCCTAACACTAAAATAAGTTGGGGTGCATGTGTGTGCTTTCCCCACCACCACCACCACTAGCCGACTAATTGCCATCACCGACATCATCGACTACACTACATTCACTCGTGTCTCGCCGCCATCCCTGTCGGTGAATGTGTGAGACCCTTCCTCGACAGATGATAGTGGGACGGCTTATGTTTATGCCAACTCGGTTTCCGGTACAGAATTCACTGTCTACAATCCTTTCAACCTGTCTTCAATGTATCTGTACTTCTACAATCTATACCCAACAACATCTCCAAGATCTCCCCGATTACATTTGTTTGTTTTTATTTGCTTATTAGGTTTTAATGATATATCAATCCTTGTGGGTTATTTAATACCAAATCCTATTTTTATATATATATATATATATAAATTGATTAATTAATTTCTGTAATTAGCTCTACTTTTGTATTGAGCACTATTTGTAATAGTAGCATTGCAGCATTTTACGGTGGGTTTTTGTTCTTTTGACTAACGGGCTGCATATCTCTTGATTTTTTTCAACTGGTGTGACGAAGTTGGCTTTTTCTTTATTTTTTTCCCAAAAGAATTTTTTTTTTTCCCCAGGCAGTGATTCGATATTGTTATCTCTAAATTCTGGCTGGTAAATGCGGTATAATCTGGAGACTGCTCAATATCTGTGATAGAGTTATCACATAATTTAATAATAAATATATATATATATATATATATTAGTTTTTATATATATTTAATAGCATGGTTGCTTAACTGCAACCTCTTGTTTCTTTCCGTCTTTACACGGCAATCATCAGGCCGAAAAAGCTTTTTTCTGTTTGATGATTGCCGTGTAAAGACAGCATGAAACCATTAAATATATATAAAAACTAATATATATATATATATATATATATATATATACATATATATATATATATATATATAATTTGTTAGTGTATAGTTTGTAGGTAACTTTAGTTTAAATGAGTGAGAGCTCATTTGTTAACACGCCGTAAAATGGTTTCAAGTAATCCTATCTAACCCTAATAATGATAATAATTCTATTTTATATGAATCATTTCTTTGCACAAAGTTAAATGGTTTCAAGTATTGTTATCTAACGTTAATAATTCTATTCATCAAGTATTCCTATCAAATACAAACAATTTGCAATTAACTGTATGGTTCCATTTAACCAATGATAATAATCCCCAGTAAATGATTGAACAGTTTCAATTTGACCCATAGATGGGACTCTAACGGGTACAACTACCTCGGATCAAAGTGGACCTGAGAGTAATGGTAACGAAGGGGAACTCCACATTCCCCAAACTCCAAAACTGGAGCCTCACCTGCAGATGAAGTTTAGTATCATACCCAGGACACGTTTTCAAGTATTGCTATCAAGCACCTATTGTTCTATTTAATATGAAACTTTTTTGCTCACAGTTAAATGGTTTTAAGTATTGCTATCACACATTAATAATTCTATTTAGTATTAATTATTTTTGGTACACTGTTAAATGGATTCAAGTGTTGCTATCAAACACTAATAACTCTATTTAGTATTAATCATTAGTTTGCTCACGCTTAAATTGTTTCAGGTTTTGCTGTCTAACAGTAATAGTTCTATTTGAGATCAAATATTTGTTTACACACAGTTAAATGGTTTCAACTACTGCAATCTCAATGCAATTGTCTTTTAGCCACCGCTTTCCAGCATCTTTAAGACAAAATATGGTTTAGTACTTTTTTGCAAGAAGAGCATTTTGAAGAAAACAGTTGAGAATGATATTTGTTTGCTGACACTAAATTATTATACTACAATAAAACGCTTTTATTTCTGAGAAAGTACACAATGTGACTTTTCAGTAGGCACAAGGCCCAAAATTTTTTTTTTTTTTTTTTTTTGGAGGGGAAAGGGGTCGAAAACAGTTTTTTTTTTCTATGCAGCCTTAGATAGTCACTCTCATCGACAACAACCATTCTTTTTTTTTTTTTTTTCATTCATTCTATACAATAAGTTCCTTCATCCACCAACCACGCCACAATCACCAAAATGTCTCATTCGCTCCATGAAAACCCTACTTAAAACCCGTGTATTGAAGTTTCGAGATTTAATTTCTGCATAAAATTAATAATGTCTTACAACAAGATAGTTTCCCAGTGATTATTGTGTATTGATAGAATTGTGATACTATGAGCTCTTCTGTCCCTAGATGGACATATTTAGGTTCAATAATACAACTGCGTGTCTATATGAGTATTTATATGTACAGGAGCAACGCGTTTATATGTATTCATTTACTCGACCGCTACGTCACAGATAAGATGTGACACAAGGGCAATTTTAAAGCAGATTATTGCTGCTTTTAAAATCAGGGGGTTTTCCCTAGACTGGTTGCCAAACAAAAGCTAAACAACCCGAGCTGATAATTCTATTCAGTATATGTAATATATGTAAACCCACAAAGTCCGCTATTTGTGAAGAATCGTATCCCCCCCATAGGGACATAGTTCTAGTATACAAAAGAAGATTATAAAAGCTTTTAAACTTTTAGGTTTCAAAATAGAAATATCATCAAATAATAAGATAGTCAATTTCCAAGATGTAACCCAAGACCTTTCTAATAACACCTATAAACCATTTATAAAAACGGATCAGTCCCCTTCATATATTAACATCAAGTCAAACCATCCTAAGACAATAATTAAACAAGTCCCAAAAGCTATAAATTTTAGAATAAGAACTCTATCAGCAAATGAGAAAATATTCAGAGAGAGTAGTAAAATATATATTGATCCACTAAAAAGTAGCGGGTATAAGGAAAACTTTACCTATAAAGAAGAGAATATGCCTGATATGATAGTAATAAAGAAATAAATAAGGAAAATAGACGTAAAAATAGAAAAAGGAAAATTATATGCTTTAACCACCCCCGTTCTGTAGGCTAGCTAGTATAAATGTTGGAAAATATTCTTTGAAACTAATAGATAAGCATTTTAAACATGATAATAAACTGCATAAAATATTTAATAGAAAAACGTTAAAAATTAGTTACTCTTGCACGAAAAAAGGACTTTCAGGACCGAATAATAATAATAATAATGGTATAAAAAAAGAATGTAATTGTAAATATCGAGACAATTGTCCTATGAATGGATTATGTAACTTAAATAATGTAGTATATCAAGGAATAATTTACCCAAAAGAGAATATAACGGATAGAAAAACTTATATCGGTATTTCCTCCACGAAATGGAAGGAGAGGTACGCAAACCACAAATATTCTTTCTCCCACGAACATCTAAAACACCAAACAGCACTATCTAAGCAATTCTGTAGTTTGAAAAACAAAGGGTTACCCCCTGAGATTCAATGGTCTATATTGAAAAAATCAAATACTCTAAAAAGCTTTGACGGTAGATGCAGCTTGTACTTAGAAGAGAAAATACAAATAATGACGTATCCAGAGCCTGAAAAGTTAGTAAATAATAGCTGTGAATTAATAGCAAGATGTAGACATAAGGCAAAATTTAAACTATAGACTAATTATCTTTAAAAAAAAAAACTTAGAATTAAATTGAGAAACAAGGTAAATGAACGAAAATAAAATAAAAAAAATGTATCCAATATACGTACATGAAAAAAAATAAGTAACTGAGGAAATAGACTCGAAATTAATATAAGTTCTTAATATTTCCCTTACATAAATTTACTATATAAACAAAACACATAAAAGTTAATTATCGAACTTAATAAAAAAAGAAAATAGATAAAATAAATTTAAAAAAAGTTAAATTACCATAATTCCAACCGATGGTAAAATTAGAAAAATAAATAAAATAAACAAGTAAATAAAAAAACAGAAGTTTAATAAAACGAGAAGATAACTCTTCACCTCTCTTCCTCTCCCCACCCCCGTGTCTATTCTGTTTTATTTTATCCATAAGATCTGAAGAAGTCCTGTTATATTTTTCTTCGTGTTTTTGGTTTACATCAGAAATACAAAACAGGATGGAAATAAATTTATAATCCTAAAATAACCGGTCTTTGGTTTTTTCTTTAAAGAAGTATATATATATATATATATATATATATATCCTGTTTTTGTACATTTTCCAATTTGTACATTTTCATATTTTCACGCATATATATATATATATATATATATATATGTATGTATGTGTCTGTGTGTGTCTGTGTGTGTTTCTGTGCATTTGTGCTAAATGTCTGTGTCTTTGTGTTTTCCTTTCTGTGTGTCCATATTACCGGGTGTAGTAATCATTTTTTACACTGGTGTGTATCTCTGAGTTTACAAATTAGATAAACAGCGTTTGTAATCTCGTGTCTGTTTTATTGTTATTTGTTCTTTGACTGTTTATTTAGGGTATGAGCAAGGTAGGGGGATTGGTGGGTAGGTGGGTGCTTGTTTCCCTACCCCTGCTCTCAAATGCCCCTCCCTGAGTTCTGTATGTACCTAATTTTCCTGGTATCTGTTTCCTATCACCAAATGGAATCAACACTCGAACCAGTCCATTTCCTCCTGCTGCCGCTTCACCTGCTTTCGCTCTCGCTACGTTTAACTGTTGTCAAGCCATGACGGGTGACCCTTGGTCGCAGGCACATCATCCCTACACGCACTTTTGCAGTGTTACATGTCGCCATCATTCGTCATCTGTCAGGTGAAAAGCAATTTTATCTCCGGACGAACAGACGCCAAAGCGAGATGCAGCTTATGAGAATAGAGTAAATATGGGAGAATATCTGTTAGGGCGGCTTTTTTCCTCTTTCTCTCCCAATCATTTGCCTTTATGACGGCACTAATATGCACATATATATATATATATGTGTGTGTGTGTGTGTGTGTGTGTGTGTGTATTGAAAGCTATAAAGCTGGTATATGAATGAGAAAAGAAATATACAAATATATTCCTAAAATCGTGTGTGTGTGTTGGTCTGTCATTTGCATTTATAACAACTATGCCCCTCTCTCTCTCTGATCTGGCTCTTCTCTCTCTCTCTCTCTCTCTCTCTCTCTCTCTCTCTCTCTCTCTCTCTCTCTCTATTTCAAAATTAAGCTGGTGTATGAATGAGAAAGAAATATGCAAATATGCTAATAAAAATACGTGTGTGTGTGTATATGTGTGTGAGCCACTTGCGTTTATGCCAACAGACATGCTCTCTCTCTCTCTCTCTCTCTCCAAATATGCACACACACACACGCAAATACACACACACAAGCACGCACTTATCTTAGATGAGGCTCAAATCTTTTGGTCTCTCTTGAGTTATTAAATTTCCCTCATACAATGTTATAATAAACTGAAAAAAAAAAAATTATTTACTCTCAAAATTTAGGTGTTAAGTTGAAAGAAAAATCTTTTCATTGAAAAACGGGAAATAAAACACTTTTGAGAGTTTTAAAGATTATTTTTATTATTTCGGTCAGAAATCTACACACCTGAGTCATGCTATTATAAGGGTTTTGTTTGTTGTTTTTTAGAAGTGATTTTCACGGGTCCGAAATAACTTGCCCCGTTCTTTTAGTCTTCATATAAGATTATAACGAACACCTACAGCAAAATCTATCTAAATCAATATTTCAAGGCTTAAAAGTAAAACAAAACTATAAAAATCAAAGAGTTCAAATGATTATTCATGATGGTTCGAGACGGGACGTTGAGTCCAACCAAAGTCAAGGGCAATTAACTTGTTCTGAGAGAATTTTTATTGCTTTGAAATAGATTTGTTAGAATAGCTCTCGACTTCTGAAATCGCCATATACATATATA
This sequence comes from Sepioteuthis lessoniana, assembly GCA_963585895.1. Classification (NCBI taxonomy): domain Eukaryota; kingdom Metazoa; phylum Mollusca; class Cephalopoda; order Myopsida; family Loliginidae; genus Sepioteuthis; species Sepioteuthis lessoniana. Next base: position 69,913,823 of record OY757918.1, on the reverse strand, counting down.
TATATATAGAACGAAACAGGTCTGTCTTTGGATGACAATATATATATATATATATATATATATATATATATATATATATATATATATATATAGTGCAATTAGAAGGAAACTCAAACCTGGTTAAGCTGTCATAATAAATTTATTTCGGCGGAGAATATTATTATACACTCCGTCTCATCAGATGACTTTTTACATGTTAGATTTGAGGTTGCGGAACAGCAAATGTGGAATTACAGTTCATATGTGTACGATGAAAAAAAAAATGAATTCTCAGGCGACGGCACTGACTGGATATTACAAATATATATATATATATATTTACTCAGTGAGAGAGAGAGAGAGAGAGAGAGAGAGCATGTCTGTTGGCATAAACGCAAGTGGCGCACACACCCACACACACACACACACACACATATATATATATATATATATATCAGTAAATTTTAAATGATTAAACATTTAGATATAAAATGCAAACAGAATTAAGGTAATACTACGAGATTCTTAAAAAACATATACTAAAAATTGAAAAAATTAAAATTTTAAAATAAATTTAAAATTCAAAATTTAAAATGAAATTCTAATAAAAACTTTGAAACCGGAAATCTTTTTATAAATAAGAAATTTAAAAAAAGACTAGTAACGACGAGTAACCGGAAGTATAGAAAACAACGATTTTCCCTATTATATATATAGGAAGATTTTCTGAACCGAAATATATAAATGTAGATGTATGATTTTTTTTTTTTTTTTTTTTTTTTGCTTTAAATATATATATATTTGAATTATGACTCCTTAAACCTTACGTCGGGAGCCAGTTGGTATACTAATGAAATAAATTTATAATGGAGTGTATCTATTAATTTTTTTATTTTCAGTTATGTACATATATATATATATATATATATATATATATATATATATATATATATTGACTGCCACTTTTTTGCAGATTATTAGACAGGTCAGCATCTTTGCATCTTTACTGCCGATTCGTCTACATATTTGACATCGTGTTTGTGTTGGTATGTGTCGAACATTCGGATACTCTTTCAAAAGTCTAGCCAAACCAAAAGATGACTTCCATACCTTGCAGCATTATTGAGAAGGCGTTCTTTTCAGGTCTAAGTTGTAGGATTGTATATATATTTATATAAGTTGGCGATCGTAGTCGAGGTCGACCCAAAAGTTCCCTTTTTATTAGCTACAACACCGAGGAGTTAAGAAGAGCACCACTCCTTTCCCTGAATTGCTCCATTTTACCCTTGATCCGTGCCTTATAAAACTGAGTGTTAATCAAAAAGACATCAAGTACCTTTTTTTTAGTTTAGTATGACTCGACCAGGGATTAAACCCCGGTCTCCCGGACTCTGGTGAACACTACCGAGTCATGTTTGGTTAAAGACTACTGAACTTTCCTTTCTTATGATCTAATATTTGTTTTTTGTTTGTCTGTTTTTGTTTTGTTTTTTGTTTTTTTGTTTTGGTTTGGTTTTTAGGGGGGGTGTCTAGCTTTCTTACCCGTTTCTTTGAATCAGGGTCTTGTTGATAGAGAAGTTGCCCCAAGTTTTGCTTCCAAGTGCTTCTGATCTTATTCCTCCACAGAGGAATAAGACCTTTTTTTTTCATTGTTCTTAACTTGTCCCACCTTCAGTTCATCGTGAGGAGAAAAGTTTTTGTGGAGAAGCGTTTTTTTTAGGAATGTCTTAAAAATAGTTTTTCAAAGAGTTGATATGCAAGAAAATAAGCGACAAAAAACAATCTGGTAGCGCAACCGATCGATCCGTTGAATGAAAATTATTTTCTGGTATCTAAGCATCTTCAACTGACTTTTATATGATCTTTGCTCTCGGGACACCTGGCACTGAGCTCTCCATTAGGGAGATATATGTTAATTTATGGGCAAGGTGTGTTTTAAATTAGCCGTTACTACTTGGTTTGCTTATTTAGGTGTTTATATGTTACCCCAAATTTGTCCATTATATTTCAAATAGCGTCTTGAGGACCATTTAGCTTAATATTAAAACCATTTCGAGTTAGTGTTTCCTGATGTTTTATCCATTTATCTTTATGTGTTTCTATTATTATCACCGTGATATTTTCCAGTGAATTTTATCTTTCTGTGATCGTGAACTCTGTTGAAATCAAGATCGTTTGAACGGAAATGTTGTTCTACAGGTGGTATTTTGTTGTAATCCATAGATTTGATTCTGTCCGTAGTTATTTAGTCTAAAGTATATATATATATATATATATATCAACCTCGACAATAATTATGGAATTGATACATTTAGAGGATGTTTACTCGAAATAGAAGAAAAACAAATGAGAAAATTGCATGAAAAAAGTTTGGGAAATTATGCTTTAAAAGTTCAAAATTGGCCATGACGATGCGAAAGCGACCAATTATAGCATGAAAGGTGATGGCGCAGCTGATCACCAGGTGTTTCAAGAAATTTCACTCAGGCAGTAAGAACCTTGACATTCAGGTGGGGTCAGGTTGGCCTAAAAGCGTAAATTCCGAGGTAGTGACCCAACCTATAGAGGCAAATCCGGTGAGTAGTACTCTGAGAGTATCAGGCGAGCTCGGCATCTCCCAATCCAGTATGGTTGATCACTCTCAAGAGCTCGGCATCTGAAAGTTTGGTTTATCTCTATCACGACGTCGTGATCTCACAGCCCTGTGTAATTTGTCGGCTTTACAAGCTCGGCAAAAATCTTCCGGACGTACTGTACCTCATGTTACCAAAATATTGCAAATTTTTTTATTCAGCCTCGTATATATACACGTTTTCAATTGTTGATATGCGGAGAAAAGATTTGTATACTTGATAATCTGTTTGCATTTGTGATGATAACATCATCGTTGTTGATGTACTTAACGTTTAGTGGCCATCTGAAGAGGAGGATGAGGAATAGATATTAGAAGAGGGGGTAGGTGAATGGAGGACGTGCAATGAGTGTTGGCACAATTTATTGCTAGTTGGTCAAAGCAGATTATGGTTATCTGTCGGCGAGGTCAGAGTGAGTGAGAAAGCCCAGCGAAAAACGGCGCTACTGCAATTAGTAACGCGCTGTCAAATCATTCACCCAGTGGAATATGGCGTCCGTAGACGTCTCAATGACAAGCAACGTCACACTTCCGGCGGCATTTCGCGCGCTTAGTTTCGCACCAGTGAGTGAGAAAGCCGAAATAGAAGAAAGAAAAAAAAACAAAAAATAGAAGAAATACATGGAAAGAAAAAGGGGTTGAGAGGAAAAAAGATGAGAGTGAGAGGAATTGAGAGAAAGAGAAAAAAAGAAAGAGAGAGGGGTTGAGACCGAAAGGTTGAGAGGGAGATAGAGAAAGCAGAGAGAAAATGCATAAGGTGAGGGATAAAGAGAAAAAGCAGCAGAAGAAAAGTATATGTATAAAGTTAGATAGATAGATAGAGAGAGAGAGAGAGAGAGGGAGAGGAAGAGCAGGATTTAGAATGAAAATGAGAGAGAGTGAGTGTGGAGGGTGTATGTGAATGTGAGATAAAGAGGGAAAGATGGAGAAAAAGAATAAGAAAAGGAGAGGTTAACAGAGAGAAGAAAATATATGCTTAAATATCCACGTCTAAATATGTATGTGGAGAAACAGGCAGACAGATAGACAAACTCAGACAGATTTATACAGAGACAGAGACAGAGTATGTGTGTAGTAGGATCGAAAGGGGGAGTAGGGGAAATATATTTATATGGACCGAGAGACCGGGGTTCAATTCAATTCCAAGTCGAGTCATACCAAAGACTCAAAAAATGATACTTGATGCCTCCTTGCTTAACATTTAGCATTATAAGGTATGAATCAAGAGTAAGTAGAACAATCCAGGGAAAGGAGTAGTCCCTCCCCTACACCTTCGACTACAGCCTGCCAACTTTTATATATATATATATATATATATATATATATATATTAAGAGGGTGTTGAAAAGTTTTTGACCTGACCAATAAGAGAATAACTTACAAACTATTACACATATTTATCCTGCAGTTCAATGCATTCGGCGCGTTTAGCGACCCAGTTAACATCGTTAGAAATGGAATTAGCAACCTGTGCACAAATCCTGGACGAGGCTGTGTGCGTTTCACTTCATGCAAATACCATTAGGAAAGGCATGAATCCGTCTGTTCTGTCTCCAGCAATTGTTGAATACTAGAAAACACTGACCACTTTGGCCTTGACCAGTCTAGTAGAAGGAATAACCTAAGTTCAAACCAACTTAAAAACTGACCTTGTGCTGCACCTGCCTGTAGCGGAGCGGTTGGAAAAATAGGAAGAATGGTGAACTATAATGAAGAGGCATAACACTTTCTTTATGAAAATAAAGGTCTCTCTTTATTTCTCGTAAGGGTGGAAAATGCTATAAATGTAGGAGAATGACATTGAGACGAATACAGATGGAGGACTCGGACGACTGCTATATTGTCCTTTTCTCAACCTACGTTCTAATTCCATATTCATGGCCTTACGTCTTTGCTTCCTTAATGAGAGGTATTCAACCGGGTTCCGCTGTGGGCCACTGCCTCTTCCGGGAGCTCACTGGCGCTTTTTGGACCTCTTGACTGCCCGACTGTGACTCCTAGACTGATTGTATCTCTGTGACTGACGTTGTTGCCCGTGCATATTTAATTTCATAACGCCTACGAATTCTTCTGGTTGTCCTTCTACCTAACCCGCTTCCGGATGTCAACCCACGTGATCTGCTTACATCCATGCATCGCTGTCTTCCTGTTTACACAGCTGGAAGTTTATGTTTTAGAAATCCCTGAGTGGCGATTCTATCAAAGGTCAATATGCAACACATGATTTCTTAATTTTCGCACTTTCAAATATCAGTAAATTTTTTTTTAAAAAAAGAAAGAAAAATTTCTTCTTGGTCGTATGAAGTACTTTTTATCATACACCTCGTGTAAAACTGTCTTGTATTCGTAAACATGTGATTGATTATTTTTGTTATTAACTGAATCCTATACTGACATTTCAGACGTTGTCTAGATGATAAGGAATATGAAATATTATAACGTATTCTATCATAACAGAGGGTAGCCCCAATGGTGTAGTGGCTAACGTGCTGGACTGAGACATCGTAGTAAACGAGTTCAAAATCCAAACGTTCACTTTCTCGGTTTGGTTCGGTTTTATGGCATATCAACATTTGTTGGTTATTTAATGCCAAATCCATTTTTATACATATAAACAGTTTGTTTGTTGTTGTTGTTTTTTTGTTTGTTTGTTTTTTGTTTTTTTTTTGCAAACAATTCACTTTAGCATAAGTACACAGTTTCAAAGTCAAAACTGTTCTATTTCAAACAATTCAGTTTAGCATAAATACAGTTTACTTCTATTTGACCCATAGATAGGACCCTATCAGGAGCCACCACTCCCGGTCAAAGTGGACCTGGGACCGATAGCAATAAAGGGGTACTCCACATTCCCAAAGCTCCACCATCCAGGACACTCGTTGGGAGAGTCTTACCCATCTGCAGAGATGCAGTTGATGTATTCTGCAACCCCAGTCGACTGGGCTATAACACTCTTGGAAAAGGTACCACTACTCTTCTTCTACAAGGATGGCTTTGGAATTAGATAACACACGAAGACTGATGTGCCATTAAACAAAGAACCCAGACCTAACCAAACATGTTATAGCAATATATATGTTCATTAAGCCTGGGAAATGTACTGAAAAGACTTCGGAATCTGAGAGACGAAATTGTGTCCTTTCTTGAAATGAAGGAGAACGGTTGTGAATTTTTAAGTAAAGTGAAAAAGACAAAATGACTGTGCAATTTACTGTTCGCAGTTCACACTTTCGACAAAGTGAATGAAGTGAACACTAAGTAGGAGACAAGGGTGTTTTTTACTTGAATTATTTGCGGAAATTAAACCATTTCAAATGAAACTTGCACTCTTTTCTAAATAACTAAGAGAGAACAACTCTGTGCCTTTTTCTCTCTTTATAGACGCAGACTATTCAACATTTCTGTTCAGAGAAATACGCCCAGCAGATATCTGCTTTAAGAGATGAGTTGTCATGGGGGTTAAATGATTTGAAATCGATAGAAAATCACTTCAGTTTATTATTTTACTTGTTTTTGTTTAATATAGAAGTTGTGTCAAGTGATCTGTTGAAGTTATTTGATCTCTAAGAAAATACTTGAAGGATATTTTTTAAATAATATGAAATTAGCTGAATTCTATGCATCACCTGATATAGATATATTTGGTAATCTGAAAAATAAATTACCATAAATCACGTCTTACATGTCGACTTTTTAATCCTGAAAAAAATATTTCCGAAACTAAAAGTTGACTTAAACGCAGGACTAAAATCCAAACGTTTACCACCGAGCGGTCAACCAATGAAACAGTTGTCCTAACAATTGATGTACACCATTTACTGTAACTCCGAACGACTATCATAAACATTTTCAACTTAAACTTGTTTGGTGAACATAATTATTGAACAAATTAACACAGAGGTTAATACAAAATAATTAAACTGTTATATAAATTAAGGTTCACTGATAAATTTTATTGGTTCGCTATAATACACTTATCGGTATAAAACTAAACTTCAAAATTTACTACAATGTATATAACAACCCATATAGGGAAAAGTATTGCAGTCAATGTCTTGATGCAGTTAATTTGGCCTTATTGTATGCTTTTGCTGCAGATTATCTTAGCCGATCCTCATTTAGGCCTATTGAGTAAATTTTGGCCTACCAGTAGCCTACTGTATGTTTGGAGGTCGACCTATACTGCAGGAATAGGTCTACCTCAGAATTTGGTGTTAAAAATCTTCAGGTTGACTTCTATGGAAGATCGACCTGTACGCCGCATTTTCGATAGTATGAAAGATGTGTGGATGTTTTGCTTTAACTTATAATTGTGAATTGATATTCACATGTATAAACTGTGATATACAAAAAAAAACAGATCTCTTCAAATAAACTTAGATGTGCACTACTCGCGTATAACAGTAGGCTCCCTTTTTGCTTCATGGTTATTGTCATAGGAAATGGAATCGGTGAGCCGAGTTCAAATCTTAGGTGAGGCCGTTATCGTTTTATTTCGCGATTAGTGCTGTTGAGGAAAAAAGCATAAATACGTCTCTTCTTCTCAAGATACGGGTAAATACTAGGGTGAGTCAAAAGTTTTGCAATATTT